>MU269988.1:252500-315000 GCA_021432705.1 Caranx ignobilis
TGGCGGGCGATTGGACATGTAATGTCTCCGGCTCTTCACAAGAGGCTCTTGAGCGTTGGCCATGAACAGACGTCCACTCAGACAATCAGAGCTGCTGTTAGAGGAACGAGACAAGGCTGAAGAGCAGCCATGATGATGATGATGATGATGAAGATGATGAAGAAGAGCAGCTGCTGTCATATTATCACCTCCTCATGCTTGTTCTGTCTCCCACATTAGATCTGCTATTAAACCACTGCTCCCTCTCCTTAAACAAGAAGCAGTGCATTCTGGGAAAAAAACAACCTTTCGACTTATGCAGTGATCATGTTCTGTGTTGTTTGTTGCCTGGCAACCAGTAGTGCCTGCACACCCGAAGAGAGTCCTACACATAAGCCCCTCCCACTTTTGTTCATCAGAACAAGCAGCTCTTTGACGAGAGAAACTCAGTGAAAAATAACAAAACGTTCTCTGTGGAGCATTAACCACTCACTCTGTGAGTTTATTGATCAATTATTGGTTGATTTTGACATCTGGAGCGGCTTTATCAACTGGATCAGTTGATTAACTGTTTGTAATTCGATCAATGAAGATCCTGTTCTGTTGTTCTGAGCACAGACTCTTATTCTGACATCTGTTGATTGATTGTTTAAATTCTAATGTCACAGTTTCACCACAGTGTTTGTTGTTACGGAGTGTCAGTGAACGCCTCTCTGCTGCCCACAGGCCTACCCTGAGTACCTGATCACCTACCAGATCATGAAGCCGGACTCTCCTGCAGACGGATGAGACGTGGCGAATGTGGAGACCATCTCATTATCTGCATGCACAAAAGAAAAAAACTTTATTTATACAGTGTATAAAACATTTGGTTTTTATCAGATGCCTGTGTTTTTTTCTATTGTTTGTTTTATGCACTTTATCAACCATGACTCGTCTCATGATGTGACGTGATGTGACTGTTTCTGATTTTGTCCTTTTCTCACTCAAACTGTTTGGTCCAGTGATTTTCAGGGTCCAGTTCGTCCAGAGACGACGAGTCATTGCAACACGTCAGTGACAGGAAGAAGAAGAAGAAGAAGAAAAACTCTGACGTTTATTACGTCATTAAATCAATCAGTGATGTGTTGACACTGACTCGTCCTCTCTGAAGAACCAACGCTTGCTCAGTCGCTTCCGACAAACATTTCCAAAAACAAGTTTATGTGTTGCCTGGCAACATCCTAACGAGGTGCAGTATTGATTTTAATCTATGAAGATGTTTGTGTATATTTATTTTTTGTACGAGCATGTGAGTTTATTAACATTTATAATGTGAGGAAACTGTCTCTGTTAGTTTCTGAGGCGTCTCAAGGGCGGATTTTCTCTGACCAGTTCACTTCCTGTTTCTTGTATCAGCCTTAATGAAAATCTGTCTGTGATTGGCTGGCAGTATGATGATGACCAGTCCATGCTGCACCCAGACAACAATCAATATGATCAATAATCAGTGTTTAACATCTGCTCCTGTGCAAGTTGGAGCTACAGGCTGTCTACACTGTATGTGAGTTTCCCTTGTGTTACATAAGTCATATTAGCATTAGCCTATACAAGTGTTTACATTGTTTGTTAGCATTAGCTCTTCACATTAGCATTAACCCCACCAGTGTTTTTCATCAAGGATGAAAGCAACTCTCTTGTTTTGTTAGCATGCTAGCCAGCTAGCTCAGGCCTGGTCAGACTGTTTCCTCTCTTTATGATAACAAGTCACTGACACATCCAATACAACAACAGCTGCTGCACCTTTCAGCAAACCTGCTAAGCTAACACTTAACACGTTAATGCTAACGTTAGCTAGATGTGAAAATAGCAAAACATGCAAATGGCTTCTTTAGTTAAGCTAACTTTGGTGCTATCGTGCTAGTGATTAATTCACTAGCTGCTACTAACACCTGTTCCAAACACCATCAGATTCAAACTCAACCTTTATTTAAAAAACGAGGCTGACTCCAACCTGGGTGAATCCTGTGACCAGTGACACAGAGCAGCGTCAGGATTTATTAAAAGTAATCACATGTGGATGAAGTTCACATTCTGGGTTCTTACATGTTAAACTATGTTCCTGTTGCAGTCTGGGTGCAGCCTGGTGTCTGAAACCTGACTGACCCCCTGTGGTTTTCTTCAGAGGGACAGTTAAAAACAAAAGCTGGATGTTGTGTGTGTAAATCTACTCTGACTGTTCTGCTGTTGTGATGCTCCTGTCGTCTGTGACGTGCCGTGACTGGGCTGTGACGCATGGTGCCGTGCCGCCGTCCGACTGTGGCGAGCCGCGGGGAAACTGCTGCCTCCTCGTCTTCAGCTGTGTTAGTGCGGAGGCAGCAGCCGGATGTGGAGGGTTTGATTCCACAATGGGACAGTGAATAAAAATAAAAAGGTGCTATGAGGTCTCAGCTGTTCATATGTACAAGATTTATCCATGTGAGCTGAATGAAGAAGAAACGTCAACACATCCAGATGCATTAGATGCTGGTGAACCGGGGGGGGGGGGGGGGGGGGCAGCCTTTTCTTGTTAATGTAAATCACCCTGTGTTGGATACATTAGCATGCTAACAGCTAGCTAACAGTGAAACACGCAGTAACACATGACTCTCACCAGCGATGTTTGATGTTGAAGCAGGTGGTTTGTGGTTAAAACACCTTGATCAGTTCAGGTGTGTGACACAGTCGTGCTCCTCCCCTGCCCGGATTTCTTCAGTGTGGAAGTTGAACACAAAGGAATAAACAACTTCTTAATGACTCTGTCGTGTGGATCTACTCACTGATTTTTATTTGAATTTTTTTTTTTCAGTCAGTCAGTCACTGCTCAGATCTCAGCTCTGACAATATTTCACACCAGTGGTTCATATTGTCTGGATAAACAGGGTGTGATCTGCAGTAAGTCTGTGTGACACTGAGATTTCTAGTTTCTGAAGGTGCAGTTCCAGGATTTACCCTCATCCAGCTACTCTGATGCCTCTGCCATGAATATACCAACAATAGTGAGATCTAGCTTCTTAGATAAACTAGATGAGGTGTTGATGTGACATGTTAAGTGATTGGTGAGGGGGGCGGTCAGGTAGACATGTTGCAGTGCAACACCCATTGACATTGGCCCTGGTTAAAACCCATGACAGAATGATTTGAGCCAAGTATTGTGTCAAGACTTAAGTGAAACCCTGAAAAGTGTTTGAGACTCAGAGTTAGCACTGCAGCCCACTGTTGAGTCTTTGTTTCACATTTCTGCAAGTCTGACAGAAGGTACAGCCCTGCGAACACTGAGGCCGTGAGAACAGAGGTGTGCCATCAAATAAAATTCAAGGAGCCAACAAATGTTGATTGTTAGTTTTATTGAATACTTTAACACTCCACATGTGGAACTAATTTGACCAGACTGAAAAGCAGCCCTAGATTCACCCTGCAAGACAATGAGAAGGGATAAATGTTAGTCATGTTCACGATCAACTTTAAAAAAAGCAGCTCAGTCTTGAATTTGACGTTACCTCTGTAGAGCACTGCCCCTTTTGGCCCAGATGGTGGAGCCATGCTTGGAGCCTTGTTCTCAGTGGGTGAGTGGATGGGTGGAGGAAGGTACTCTGGAGAGTACTGCATATGGGAGTGGAAGTCCCGTGCACGCTGGAAGCCATTTCTGGTCTGGATAATGTAGGATGAAGGCAGCATAGGGGAGGTCTCACTCGGGGTCTCCGGTACTGCTTCCCACCTGAGTTCTGGGAAATGATGAGGTGGCAGGGGTACAAAGCCAGGGTCTGAGATGTAGGCTTCTCCTGCAGGCTGCACAGGCGCATCTGGGTTAGGACCTCCGTAGGGCACGGGGCCATCCTCATTCCTGGGGGCTGGGTAGCCTGCACTGGAGCCACCTCTGTAAGGCATGGGGCCGTCACCCATCCTGAGGACTGGGTAGCCTGCACTGGCGCCACCTCTGTAAGGCATGGGGCCGTAACCCACCCTGAGGACTGGAGCATTGTCATGAGAAGGTGCAAACCTGGAGGTTGCACCCCAGTCACCCACAGTGCCAGCGCCAGGCTGAGGCTGCACAGGGAAGCTGGGAGCCTTCTTCTCTGGGGAAGTAGGGGGGCTAACATAGCCTGTGCCCTCAGCTGGGGCTATAGGAGCACTGAAGCTGGATGTAGAGCTGGGCTGTTGGGCCGGGGCCTGAGGCTGCGACAGGGGCATCAAGGGAGGATGTGAACCTCCAGAAGGAGAGTTTGATGAGCCTGAACTGCCACTGTTACTCCAGGTAGCTGTGTAGGGATATTTATAGTCTGGACAGGATAGGAGAGTCAGGGTTAAGCTTCAGCTTGTGCACAAACTTGTCATGAACACCAGAAGAGCAGCAAGATATCATCCAACTGGGACTCTAGAGTTGGTGGCATTTTAAGTGATTTAGGAGCTGTGGAAGTTTTCATTTTAAGATGATGCGACTATGAAACTGTAAGCTGTGTACGCATTGGCTTTGTTTGAAGTCCTAAAAGCTGAACAATTTGTAAAGTGAAGAAGTGAGTTTACCTCCTTTTGTTGCAGGTAAAGCAGCAGCACAGCTCAACAGCAGACAGATCCAAGAAACCCTGAGACAGTGAGACAGGTTTATTTCTGCTCCTAAATGCGTAACTGAGCTCAAACTGTGTCTCTTTCTACCAGAGTTTACAAACAAAAAACCAGTTCCTCTTACCTTAAAGTGAGTCCAGGTGCCATGTTTGACTGGATGTCACAGTACAGCTTCAGCAGCTGGTCTTCAGAGTGTCGACAGAAAGGTCTGGTCTGTTGAGTGAGTTGAGCTGCTCTGCTTTTATACTGCTGCTCCTCCTGGACTCTGCTCTAATTACACTCATTAACAACACCTGGGGCCCAATCAGGCCCTGATGAGGCCCAGTCTGTGTCCAGAGAGGACGGGAGGGGGAGTGTGAGGGTGCGTTCAGGTTCAGCATCTATATAATGTTCTGCTGCCTGTTTTTCTACCATGTTTTAACCTGCCTCTTATTACTTTGTTTCATTTCTACATATATCTGTAAGGCACAAACACTGACTGTCTTTATGTCTGAGTGTTTACACCTGTTTGTGTGTTTGTTAAGCAGTGGTGTTAAGGTGTTGCATGTTTTACGTTGCACATCATAAAGAAAATAACATTAACACAATGTAAGAACATCACGTAAAAACACTGGTTGTGTCTGTGAGGAAGTGGGCGTGGTCACAGGTTCATCTCCCGCCAACAGCCCACTTGCACTGCTGCGTCATCAGCCTGTGACCAGAGGCCTTGGAAACGCAGCTCAGATCTATCCTCACCTGACGTTCACTATACCTACACCTGACGTTCACTGATGATCCACAGTGAAGTGCTATCCTGAATCTGAACATCGGCGTCGAGCACGCACCGGAAATGACTTTCTCCCTCCTGTTTCCCTCCCTCCCGAACTCCCTCCTGTCGGATGTTTAGCTTTTTAGCTAACTAAACACTGGACGCCGACGTTATTCCTTAGTGCGTGTGTTATAGGATACGACGTCTACCATGGCCACGAGCGCTCGAGCCCCGTCTCTGTACAAAGTGTGTCTGAGTGAGGCGCATGGATGTATTATATGAAGTGGATGTCGGATCGAAAATGGCCGCCGTTGATTTCAATTGGAGTTGCTCGCCTGGCGCATGCGCCGAAAAAGTTTTCTGGCTTCCGGGTTTACTTCCGCGTTATGGGCCCACTGAATATGCGCAGTAGAGTTACCCCCCATGATGCTTTGGGCCCCTCCCATCATGCCTCTGGGCAAAGAGAACCGCGCGATCGGCGTTAACCTCGTTCTGATTATTATTATTTATTTATCTACGATGTTACACTGAAAACGAGTTGATTCGAACCTGTAGAGCTTAAATCACAATGTGCAATAAATTACAATCAACTGTCTTTTGTGCATTTTTAATGAAATGGTAAACATAACAGATTAGCTCAGAACACCTCCTTATGTTGTCATGAGGATTTTACTCTCTTACTTTTAATATTGAAGAGTATATTTACCCTACACATAATTTCTTTGCTGCACAATCTACAGTTGTATCTACAAGATGCTGGGCAGCTCAGCTCCCGCCCCTCGCTTCCTGGTTCTGTGTAAGCCCCCCTGTGTGTGTGAATGGGCTCGTGTGGCCGAGTGGCTGTGGTCAGACATTGCCCCGTAGCGTTATACGGCGGCGGTGGGCAGCTCAGCTCCCGCCCCTCGCTTCCTGGTTCTGTGTAAGCCCCCCTGTGTGTGTGAATGGGCTCGTGTGGCCGAGTGGCTGTGGTCAGACATTGCCCCGTAGCGTTATACGGCGGCGGTGGGCAGCTCAGCTCCCGCCCTCGCTTCCTGGTTCTGTGTAAGCCCCCCTGTGTGTGTGAATGGGCTCGTGTGGCCGAGTGGCTGTGGTCAGACATTGCCCCGTAGCGTTATACGGCGGCGGTGGGCAGCTCAGCTCCCGCCCCTCGCTTCCTGGTTCTGTGTAAGCCCCCCTGTGTGTGTGAATGGGCTCGTGTGGCCGAGTGGCTGTGGTCAGACATTGCCCCGTAGCGTTATACGGCGGCGGTGGGCAGCTCAGCTCCCGCCCCTCGCTTCCTGGTTCTGTGTAAGCCCCCCTGTGTGTGTGAATGGGCTCGTGTGGCCGAGTGGCTGTGGTCAGACATTGCCCCGTAGCGTTATACGGCGGCGGTGGGCAGCTCAGCTCCCGCCCCTCGCTTCCTGGTTCTGTGTAAGCCCCCCTGTGTGTGTGAATGGGCTCGTGTGGCCGAGTGGCTGTGGTCAGACATTGCCCCGTAGCGTTATACGGCGGCGGTGGGCAGCTCAGCTCCCGCCCCTCGCTTCCTGGTTCTGTGTAAGCCCCCTGTGTGTGTGAATGGGCTCGTGTGGCCGAGTGGCTGTGGTCAGACATTGCCCCGTAGCGTTATACGGCGGCGGTGGGCAGCTCAGCTCCCGCCCCTCGCTTCCTGGTTCTGTGTAAGCCCCCCTGTGTGTGTGAATGGGCTCGTGTGGCCGAGTGGCTGTGGTCAGACATTGCCCCGTAGCGTTATACGGCGGCGGTGGGCAGCTCAGCTCCCCCCTCGCTTCTTGGTTCTGTGTAAGCCCCCCTGTGTGTGTGAATGGGCTCGTGTGGCCGAGTGGCTGTGGTCAGACATTGCCCCGTAGCGTTATACGGCGGCGGTGGGCAGCTCAGCTCCCGCCCCTCGCTTCCTGGTTCTGTGTAAGCCCCCCTGTGTGTGTGAATGGGCTCGTGTGGCCGAGTGGCTGTGGTCAGACATTGCCCCGTAGCGTTATACGGCGGCGGTGGGCAGCTCAGCTCCCGCCCCTCGCTTCCTGGTTCTGTGTAAGCCCCCCTGTGTGTGTGAATGGGCTCGTGTGGCCGAGTGGCTGTGGTCAGACATTGCCCCGTAGCGTTATACGGCGGCGGTGGGCAGCTCAGCTCCCGCCCCTCGCTTCCTGGTTCTGTGTAAGCCCCCCTGTGTGTGTGAATGGGCTCGTGTGGCCGAGTGGCTGTGGTCAGACATTGCCCCGTAGCGTTATACGGCGGCGGTGGGCAGCTCAGCTCCCGCCCCTCGCTTCCTGGTTCTGTGTAAGCCCCCCTGTGTGTGTGAATGGGCTCGTGTGGCCGAGTGGCTGTGGTCAGACATTGCCCCGTAGCGTTATACGGCGGCGGTGGGCAGCTCAGCTCCCGCCCCTCGCTTCCTGGTTCTGTGTAAGCCCCCCTGTGTGTGTGAATGGGCTCGTGTGGCCGAGTGGCTGTGGTCAGACATTGCCCCGTAGCGTTATACGGCGGCGGTGGGCAGCTCAGCTCCCGCCCCTCGCTTCCTGGTTCTGTGTAAGCCCCCCTGTGTGTGTGAATGGGCTCGTGTGGCCGAGTGGCTGTGGTCAGACATTGCCCGTAGCGTTATACGGCGGCGGTGGGCAGCTCAGCTCCCGCCCCTCGCTTCCTGGTTCTGTGTAAGCCCCCCTGTGTGTGTGAATGGGCTCGTGTGGCCGAGTGGCTGTGGTCAGACATTGCCCCGTAGCGTTATACGGCGGCGGTGGGCAGCTCAGCTCCCGCCCCTCGCTTCCTGGTTCTGTGTAAGCCCCCCTGTGTGTGTGAATGGGCTCGTGTGGCCGAGTGGCTGTGGTCAGACATTGCCCCGTAGCGTTATACGGCGGCGGTGGGCAGCTCAGCTCCCGCCCCTCGCTTCCTGGTTCTGTGTAAGCCCCCCTGTGTGTGTGAATGGGCTCGTGTGGCCGAGTGGCTGTGGTCAGACATTGCCCCGTAGCGTTATACGGCGGCGGTGGGCAGCTCAGCTCCCGCCCCTCGCTTCCTGGTTCTGTGTAAGCCCCCCTGTGTGTGTGAATGGGCTCGTGTGGCCGAGTGGCTGTGGTCAGACATTGCCCCGTAGCGTTATACGGCGGCGGTGGGCAGCTCAGCTCCCGCCCCTCGCTTCCTGGTTCTGTGTAAGCCCCCCTGTGTGTGTGAATGGGCTCGTGTGGCCGAGTGGCTGTGGTCAGACATTGCCCCGTAGCGTTATACGGCGGCGGTGGGCAGCTCAGCTCCCGCCCCTCGCTTCCTGGTTCTGTGTAAGCCCCCCTGTGTGTGTGAATGGGCTCGTGTGGCCGAGTGGCTGTGGTCAGACATTGCCCCGTAGCGTTATACGGCGGCGGTGGGCAGCTCAGCTCCCGCCCCTCGCTTCCTGGTTCTGTGTAAGCCCCCCTGTGTGTGTGAATGGGCTCGTGTGGCCGAGTGGCTGTGGTCAGACATTGCCCCGTAGCGTTATACGGCGGCGGTGGGCAGCTCAGCTCCCGCCCCTCGCTTCCTGGTTCTGTGTAAGCCCCCCTGTGTGTGTGAATGGGCTCGTGTGGCCGAGTGGCTGTGGTCAGACATTGCCCCGTAGCGTTATACGGCGGCGGTGGGCAGCTCAGCTCCCGCCCCTCGCTTCCTGGTTCTGTGTAAGCCCCCCTGTGTGTGTGAATGGGCTCGTGTGGCCGAGTGGCTGTGGTCAGACATTGCCCCGTAGCGTTATACGGCGGCGGTGGGCAGCTCAGCTCCCGCCCCTCGCTTCCTGGTTCTGTGTAAGCCCCCCTGTGTGTGTGAATGGGCTCGTGTGGCCGAGTGGCTGTGGTCAGACATTGCCCCGTAGCGTTATACGGCGGCGGTGGGCAGCTCAGCTCCCGCCCCTCGCTTCCTGGTTCTGTGTAAGCCCCCCTGTGTGTGTGAATGGGCTCGTGTGGCCGAGTGGCTGTGGTCAGACATTGCCCCGTAGCGTTATACGGCGGCGGTGGGCAGCTCAGCTCCCGCCCCTCGCTTCCTGGTTCTGTGTAAGCCCCCCTGTGTGTGTGAATGGGCTCGTGTGGCCGAGTGGCTGTGGTCAGACATTGCCCCGTAGCGTTATACGGCGGCGGTGGGCAGCTCAGCTCCCGCCCCTCGCTTCCTGGTTCTGTGTAAGCCCCCCTGTGTGTGTGAATGGGCTCGTGTGGCCGAGTGGCTGTGGTCAGACATTGCCCCGTAGCGTTATACGGCGGCGGTGGGCAGCTCAGCTCCCGCCCCTCGCTTCCTGGTTCTGTGTAAGCCCCCCTGTGTGTGTGAATGGGCTCGTGTGGCCGAGTGGCTGTGGTCAGACATTGCCCCGTAGCGTTATACGGCGGCGGTGGGCAGCTCAGCTCCCGCCCCTCGCTTCCTGGTTCTGTGTAAGCCCCCCTGTGTGTGTGAATGGGCTCGTGTGGCCGAGTGGCTGTGGTCAGACATTGCCCCGTAGCGTTATACGGCGGCGGTGGGCAGCTCAGCTCCCGCCCCTCGCTTCCTGGTTCTGTGTAAGCCCCCCTGTGTGTGTGAATGGGCTCGTGTGGCCGAGTGGCTGTGGTCAGACATTGCCCCGTAGCGTTATACGGCGGCGGTGGGCAGCTCAGCTCCCGCCCCTCGCTTCCTGGTTCTGTGTAAGCCCCCCTGTGTGTGTGAATGGGCTCGTGTGGCCGAGTGGCTGTGGTCAGACATTGCCCCGTAGCGTTATACGGCGGCGGTGGGCAGCTCAGCTCCCGCCCCTCGCTTCCTGGTTCTGTGTAAGCCCCCCTGTGTGTGTGAATGGGCTCGTGTGGCCGAGTGGCTGTGGTCAGACATTGCCCCGTAGCGTTATACGGCGGCGGTGGGCAGCTCAGCTCCCGCCCCTCGCTTCCTGGTTCTGTGTAAGCCCCCCTGTGTGTGTGAATGGGCTCGTGTGGCCGAGTGGCTGTGGTCAGACATTGCCCCGTAGCGTTATACGGCGGCGGTGGGCAGCTCAGCTCCCGCCCCTCGCTTCCTGGTTCTGTGTAAGCCCCCCTGTGTGTGTGAATGGGCTCGTGTGGCCGAGTGGCTGTGGTCAGACATTGCCCCGTAGCGTTATACGGCGGCGGTGGGCAGCTCAGCTCCCGCCCCTCGCTTCCTGGTTCTGTGTAAGCCCCCCTGTGTGTGTGAATGGGCTCGTGTGGCCGAGTGGCTGTGGTCAGACATTGCCCCGTAGCGTTATACGGCGGCGGTGGGCAGCTCAGCTCCCGCCCCTCGCTTCCTGGTTCTGTGTAAGCCCCCCTGTGTGTGTGAATGGGCTCGTGTGGCCGAGTGGCTGTGGTCAGACATTGCCCCGTAGCGTTATACGGCGGCGGTGGGCAGCTCAGCTCCCGCCCCTCGCTTCCTGGTTCTGTGTAAGCCCCCCTGTGTGTGTGAATGGGCTCGTGTGGCCGAGTGGCTGTGGTCAGACATTGCCCCGTAGCGTTATACGGCGGCGGTGGGCAGCTCAGCTCCCGCCCCTCGCTTCCTGGTTCTGTGTAAGCCCCCCTGTGTGTGTGAATGGGCTCGTGTGGCCGAGTGGCTGTGGTCAGACATTGCCCCGTAGCGTTATACGGCGGCGGTGGGCAGCTCAGCTCCCGCCCCTCGCTTCCTGGTTCTGTGTAAGCCCCCCTGTGTGTGTGAATGGGCTCGTGTGGCCGAGTGGCTGTGGTCAGACATTGCCCCGTAGCGTTATACGGCGGCGGTGGGCAGCTCAGCTCCCGCCCCTCGCTTCCTGGTTCTGTGTAAGCCCCCCTGTGTGTGTGAATGGGCTCGTGTGGCCGAGTGGCTGTGGTCAGACATTGCCCCGTAGCGTTATACGGCGGCGGTGGGCAGCTCAGCTCCCGCCCCTCGCTTCCTGGTTCTGTGTAAGCCCCCCTGTGTGTGTGAATGGGCTCGTGTGGCCGAGTGGCTGTGGTCAGACATTGCCCCGTAGCGTTATACGGCGGCGGTGGGCAGCTCAGCTCCCGCCCCTCGCTTCCTGGTTCTGTGTAAGCCCCCCTGTGTGTGTGAATGGGCTCGTGTGGCCGAGTGGCTGTGGTCAGACATTGCCCCGTAGCGTTATACGGCGGCGGTGGGCAGCTCAGCTCCCGCCCCTCGCTTCCTGGTTCTGTGTAAGCCCCCCTGTGTGTGTGAATGGGCTCGTGTGGCCGAGTGGCTGTGGTCAGACATTGCCCCGTAGCGTTATACGGCGGCGGTGGGCAGCTCAGCTCCCGCCCCTCGCTTCCTGGTTCTGTGTAAGCCCCCCTGTGTGTGTGAATGGGCTCGTGTGGCCGAGTGGCTGTGGTCAGACATTGCCCCGTAGCGTTATACGGCGGCGGTGGGCAGCTCAGCTCCCGCCCCTCGCTTCCTGGTTCTGTGTAAGCCCCCCTGTGTGTGTGAATGGGCTCGTGTGGCCGAGTGGCTGTGGTCAGACATTGCCCCGTAGCGTTATACGGCGGCGGTGGGCAGCTCAGCTCCCGCCCCTCGCTTCCTGGTTCTGTGTAAGCCCCCCTGTGTGTGTGAATGGGCTCGTGTGGCCGAGTGGCTGTGGTCAGACATTGCCCCGTAGCGTTATACGGCGGCGGTGGGCAGCTCAGCTCCCGCCCCTCGCTTCCTGGTTCTGTGTAAGCCCCCCTGTGTGTGTGAATGGGCTCGTGTGGCCGAGTGGCTGTGGTCAGACATTGCCCCGTAGCGTTATACGGCGGCGGTGGGCAGCTCAGCTCCCGCCCCTCGCTTCCTGGTTCTGTGTAAGCCCCCCTGTGTGTGTGAATGGGCTCGTGTGGCCGAGTGGCTGTGGTCAGACATTGCCCCGTAGCGTTATACGGCGGCGGTGGGCAGCTCAGCTCCCGCCCCTCGCTTCCTGGTTCTGTGTAAGCCCCCCTGTGTGTGTGAATGGGCTCGTGTGGCCGAGTGGCTGTGGTCAGACATTGCCCCGTAGCGTTATACGGCGGCGGTGGGCAGCTCAGCTCCCGCCCCTCGCTTCCTGGTTCTGTGTAAGCCCCCCTGTGTGTGTGAATGGGCTCGTGTGGCCGAGTGGCTGTGGTCAGACATTGCCCCGTAGCGTTATACGGCGGCGGTGGGCAGCTCAGCTCCCGCCCCTCGCTTCCTGGTTCTGTGTAAGCCCCCCTGTGTGTGTGAATGGGCTCGTGTGGCCGAGTGGCTGTGGTCAGACATTGCCCCGTAGCGTTATACGGCGGCGGTGGGCAGCTCAGCTCCCGCCCCTCGCTTCCTGGTTCTGTGTAAGCCCCCCTGTGTGTGTGAATGGGCTCGTGTGGCCGAGTGGCTGTGGTCAGACATTGCCCCGTAGCGTTATACGGCGGCGGTGGGCAGCTCAGCTCCCGCCCCTCGCTTCCTGGTTCTGTGTAAGCCCCCCTGTGTGTGTGAATGGGCTCGTGTGGCCGAGTGGCTGTGGTCAGACATTGCCCCGTAGCGTTATACGGCGGCGGTGGGCAGCTCAGCTCCCGCCCCTCGCTTCCTGGTTCTGTGTAAGCCCCCCTGTGTGTGTGAATGGGCTCGTGTGGCCGAGTGGCTGTGGTCAGACATTGCCCCGTAGCGTTATACGGCGGCGGTGGGCAGCTCAGCTCCCGCCCCTCGCTTCCTGGTTCTGTGTAAGCCCCCCTGTGTGTGTGAATGGGCTCGTGTGGCCGAGTGGCTGTGGTCAGACATTGCCCCGTAGCGTTATACGGCGGCGGTGGGCAGCTCAGCTCCCGCCCCTCGCTTCCTGGTTCTGTGTAAGCCCCCCTGTGTGTGTGAATGGGCTCGTGTGGCCGAGTGGCTGTGGTCAGACATTGCCCCGTAGCGTTATACGGCGGCGGTGGGCAGCTCAGCTCCCGCCCCTCGCTTCCTGGTTCTGTGTAAGCCCCCCTGTGTGTGTGAATGGGCTCGTGTGGCCGAGTGGCTGTGGTCAGACATTGCCCCGTAGCGTTATACGGCGGCGGTGGGCAGCTCAGCTCCCGCCCCTCGCTTCCTGGTTCTGTGTAAGCCCCCCTGTGTGTGTGAATGGGCTCGTGTGGCCGAGTGGCTGTGGTCAGACATTGCCCCGTAGCGTTATACGGCGGCGGTGGGCAGCTCAGCTCCCGCCCCTCGCTTCCTGGTTCTGTGTAAGCCCCCCTGTGTGTGTGAATGGGCTCGTGTGGCCGAGTGGCTGTGGTCAGACATTGCCCCGTAGCGTTATACGGCGGCGGTGGGCAGCTCAGCTCCCGCCCCTCGCTTCCTGGTTCTGTGTAAGCCCCCCTGTGTGTGTGAATGGGCTCGTGTGGCCGAGTGGCTGTGGTCAGACATTGCCCCGTAGCGTTATACGGCGGCGGTGGGCAGCTCAGCTCCCGCCCCTCGCTTCCTGGTTCTGTGTAAGCCCCCCTGTGTGTGTGAATGGGCTCGTGTGGCCGAGTGGCTGTGGTCAGACATTGCCCCGTAGCGTTATACGGCGGCGGTGGGCAGCTCAGCTCCCGCCCCTCGCTTCCTGGTTCTGTGTAAGCCCCCCTGTGTGTGTGAATGGGCTCGTGTGGCCGAGTGGCTGTGGTCAGACATTGCCCCGTAGCGTTATACGGCGGCGGTGGGCAGCTCAGCTCCCGCCCCTCGCTTCCTGGTTCTGTGTAAGCCCCCCTGTGTGTGTGAATGGGCTCGTGTGGCCGAGTGGCTGTGGTCAGACATTGCCCCGTAGCGTTATACGGCGGCGGTGGGCAGCTCAGCTCCCGCCCCTCGCTTCCTGGTTCTGTGTAAGCCCCCCTGTGTGTGTGAATGGGCTCGTGTGGCCGAGTGGCTGTGGTCAGACATTGCCCCGTAGCGTTATACGGCGGCGGTGGGCAGCTCAGCTCCCGCCCCTCGCTTCCTGGTTCTGTGTAAGCCCCCCTGTGTGTGTGAATGGGCTCGTGTGGCCGAGTGGCTGTGGTCAGACATTGCCCCGTAGCGTTATACGGCGGCGGTGGGCAGCTCAGCTCCCGCCCCTCGCTTCCTGGTTCTGTGTAAGCCCCCCTGTGTGTGTGAATGGGCTCGTGTGGCCGAGTGGCTGTGGTCAGACATTGCCCCGTAGCGTTATACGGCGGCGGTGGGCAGCTCAGCTCCCGCCCCTCGCTTCCTGGTTCTGTGTAAGCCCCCCTGTGTGTGTGAATGGGCTCGTGTGGCCGAGTGGCTGTGGTCAGACATTGCCCCGTAGCGTTATACGGCGGCGGTGGGCAGCTCAGCTCCCGCCCCTCGCTTCCTGGTTCTGTGTAAGCCCCCCTGTGTGTGTGAATGGGCTCGTGTGGCCGAGTGGCTGTGGTCAGACATTGCCCCGTAGCGTTATACGGCGGCGGTGGGCAGCTCAGCTCCCGCCCCTCGCTTCCTGGTTCTGTGTAAGCCCCCCTGTGTGTGTGAATGGGCTCGTGTGGCCGAGTGGCTGTGGTCAGACATTGCCCCGTAGCGTTATACGGCGGCGGTGGGCAGCTCAGCTCCCGCCCCTCGCTTCCTGGTTCTGTGTAAGCCCCCCTGTGTGTGTGAATGGGCTCGTGTGGCCGAGTGGCTGTGGTCAGACATTGCCCCGTAGCGTTATACGGCGGCGGTGGGCAGCTCAGCTCCCGCCCCTCGCTTCCTGGTTCTGTGTAAGCCCCCCTGTGTGTGTGAATGGGCTCGTGTGGCCGAGTGGCTGTGGTCAGACATTGCCCCGTAGCGTTATACGGCGGCGGTGGGCAGCTCAGCTCCCGCCCCTCGCTTCCTGGTTCTGTGTAAGCCCCCCTGTGTGTGTGAATGGGCTCGTGTGGCCGAGTGGCTGTGGTCAGACATTGCCCCGTAGCGTTATACGGCGGCGGTGGGCAGCTCAGCTCCCGCCCCTCGCTTCCTGGTTCTGTGTAAGCCCCCCTGTGTGTGTGAATGGGCTCGTGTGGCCGAGTGGCTGTGGTCAGACATTGCCCCGTAGCGTTATACGGCGGCGGTGGGCAGCTCAGCTCCCGCCCCTCGCTTCCTGGTTCTGTGTAAGCCCCCCTGTGTGTGTGAATGGGCTCGTGTGGCCGAGTGGCTGTGGTCAGACATTGCCCCGTAGCGTTATACGGCGGCGGTGGGCAGCTCAGCTCCCGCCCCTCGCTTCCTGGTTCTGTGTAAGCCCCCCTGTGTGTGTGAATGGGCTCGTGTGGCCGAGTGGCTGTGGTCAGACATTGCCCCGTAGCGTTATACGGCGGCGGTGGGCAGCTCAGCTCCCGCCCCTCGCTTCCTGGTTCTGTGTAAGCCCCCCTGTGTGTGTGAATGGGCTCGTGTGGCCGAGTGGCTGTGGTCAGACATTGCCCCGTAGCGTTATACGGCGGCGGTGGGCAGCTCAGCTCCCGCCCCTCGCTTCCTGGTTCTGTGTAAGCCCCCCTGTGTGTGTGAATGGGCTCGTGTGGCCGAGTGGCTGTGGTCAGACATTGCCCCGTAGCGTTATACGGCGGCGGTGGGCAGCTCAGCTCCCGCCCCTCGCTTCCTGGTTCTGTGTAAGCCCCCCTGTGTGTGTGAATGGGCTCGTGTGGCCGAGTGGCTGTGGTCAGACATTGCCCCGTAGCGTTATACGGCGGCGGTGGGCAGCTCAGCTCCCGCCCCTCGCTTCCTGGTTCTGTGTAAGCCCCCCTGTGTGTGTGAATGGGCTCGTGTGGCCGAGTGGCTGTGGTCAGACATTGCCCCGTAGCGTTATACGGCGGCGGTGGGCAGCTCAGCTCCCGCCCCTCGCTTCCTGGTTCTGTGTAAGCCCCCCTGTGTGTGTGAATGGGCTCGTGTGGCCGAGTGGCTGTGGTCAGACATTGCCCCGTAGCGTTATACGGCGGCGGTGGGCAGCTCAGCTCCCGCCCCTCGCTTCCTGGTTCTGTGTAAGCCCCCCTGTGTGTGTGAATGGGCTCGTGTGGCCGAGTGGCTGTGGTCAGACATTGCCCCGTAGCGTTATACGGCGGCGGTGGGCAGCTCAGCTCCCGCCCCTCGCTTCCTGGTTCTGTGTAAGCCCCCCTGTGTGTGTGAATGGGCTCGTGTGGCCGAGTGGCTGTGGTCAGACATTGCCCCGTAGCGTTATACGGCGGCGGTGGGCAGCTCAGCTCCCGCCCCTCGCTTCCTGGTTCTGTGTAAGCCCCCCTGTGTGTGTGAATGGGCTCGTGTGGCCGAGTGGCTGTGGTCAGACATTGCCCCGTAGCGTTATACGGCGGCGGTGGGCAGCTCAGCTCCCGCCCCTCGCTTCCTGGTTCTGTGTAAGCCCCCCTGTGTGTGTGAATGGGCTCGTGTGGCCGAGTGGCTGTGGTCAGACATTGCCCCGTAGCGTTATACGGCGGCGGTGGGCAGCTCAGCTCCCGCCCCTCGCTTCCTGGTTCTGTGTAAGCCCCCCTGTGTGTGTGAATGGGCTCGTGTGGCCGAGTGGCTGTGGTCAGACATTGCCCCGTAGCGTTATACGGCGGCGGTGGGCAGCTCAGCTCCCGCCCCTCGCTTCCTGGTTCTGTGTAAGCCCCCCTGTGTGTGTGAATGGGCTCGTGTGGCCGAGTGGCTGTGGTCAGACATTGCCCCGTAGCGTTATACGGCGGCGGTGGGCAGCTCAGCTCCCGCCCCTCGCTTCCTGGTTCTGTGTAAGCCCCCCTGTGTGTGTGAATGGGCTCGTGTGGCCGAGTGGCTGTGGTCAGACATTGCCCCGTAGCGTTATACGGCGGCGGTGGGCAGCTCAGCTCCCGCCCCTCGCTTCCTGGTTCTGTGTAAGCCCCCCTGTGTGTGTGAATGGGCTCGTGTGGCCGAGTGGCTGTGGTCAGACATTGCCCCGTAGCGTTATACGGCGGCGGTGGGCAGCTCAGCTCCCGCCCCTCGCTTCCTGGTTCTGTGTAAGCCCCCCTGTGTGTGTGAATGGGCTCGTGTGGCCGAGTGGCTGTGGTCAGACATTGCCCCGTAGCGTTATACGGCGGCGGTGGGCAGCTCAGCTCCCGCCCCTCGCTTCCTGGTTCTGTGTAAGCCCCCCTGTGTGTGTGAATGGGCTCGTGTGGCCGAGTGGCTGTGGTCAGACATTGCCCCGTAGCGTTATACGGCGGCGGTGGGCAGCTCAGCTCCCGCCCCTCGCTTCCTGGTTCTGTGTAAGCCCCCTGTGTGTGTGAATGGGCTCGTGTGGCCGAGTGGCTGTGGTCAGACATTGCCCCGTAGCGTTATACGGCGGCGGTGGGCAGCTCAGCTCCCGCCCCTCGCTTCCTGGTTCTGTGTAAGCCCCCCTGTGTGTGTGAATGGGCTCGTGTGGCCGAGTGGCTGTGGTCAGACATTGCCCCGTAGCGTTATACGGCGGCGGTGGGCAGCTCAGCTCCCGCCCCTCGCTTCCTGGTTCTGTGTAAGCCCCCCTGTGTGTGTGAATGGGCTCGTGTGGCCGAGTGGCTGTGGTCAGACATTGCCCCGTAGCGTTATACGGCGGCGGTGGGCAGCTCAGCTCCCGCCCCTCGCTTCCTGGTTCTGTGTAAGCCCCCCTGTGTGTGTGAATGGGCTCGTGTGGCCGAGTGGCTGTGGTCAGACATTGCCCCGTAGCGTTATACGGCGGCGGTGGGCAGCTCAGCTCCCGCCCCTCGCTTCCTGGTTCTGTGTAAGCCCCCCTGTGTGTGTGAATGGGCTCGTGTGGCCGAGTGGCTGTGGTCAGACATTGCCCCGTAGCGTTATACGGCGGCGGTGGGCAGCTCAGCTCCCGCCCCTCGCTTCCTGGTTCTGTGTAAGCCCCCCTGTGTGTGTGAATGGGCTCGTGTGGCCGAGTGGCTGTGGTCAGACATTGCCCCGTAGCGTTATACGGCGGCGGTGGGCAGCTCAGCTCCCGCCCCTCGCTTCCTGGTTCTGTGTAAGCCCCCCTGTGTGTGTGAATGGGCTCGTGTGGCCGAGTGGCTGTGGTCAGACATTGCCCCGTAGCGTTATACGGCGGCGGTGGGCAGCTCAGCTCCCGCCCCTCGCTTCCTGGTTCTGTGTAAGCCCCCCTGTGTGTGTGAATGGGCTCGTGTGGCCGAGTGGCTGTGGTCAGACATTGCCCCGTAGCGTTATACGGCGGCGGTGGGCAGCTCAGCTCCCGCCCCTCGCTTCCTGGTTCTGTGTAAGCCCCCCTGTGTGTGTGAATGGGCTCGTGTGGCCGAGTGGCTGTGGTCAGACATTGCCCCGTAGCGTTATACGGCGGCGGTGGGCAGCTCAGCTCCCGCCCCTCGCTTCCTGGTTCTGTGTAAGCCCCCCTGTGTGTGTGAATGGGCTCGTGTGGCCGAGTGGCTGTGGTCAGACATTGCCCCGTAGCGTTATACGGCGGCGGTGGGCAGCTCAGCTCCCGCCCCTCGCTTCCTGGTTCTGTGTAAGCCCCCCTGTGTGTGTGAATGGGCTCGTGTGGCCGAGTGGCTGTGGTCAGACATTGCCCCGTAGCGTTATACGGCGGCGGTGGGCAGCTCAGCTCCCGCCCCTCGCTTCCTGGTTCTGTGTAAGCCCCCCTGTGTGTGTGAATGGGCTCGTGTGGCCGAGTGGCTGTGGTCAGACATTGCCCCGTAGCGTTATACGGCGGCGGTGGGCAGCTCAGCTCCCGCCCCTCGCTTCCTGGTTCTGTGTAAGCCCCCCTGTGTGTGTGAATGGGCTCGTGTGGCCGAGTGGCTGTGGTCAGACATTGCCCCGTAGCGTTATACGGCGGCGGTGGGCAGCTCAGCTCCCGCCCCTCGCTTCCTGGTTCTGTGTAAGCCCCCCTGTGTGTGTGAATGGGCTCGTGTGGCCGAGTGGCTGTGGTCAGACATTGCCCCGTAGCGTTATACGGCGGCGGTGGGCAGCTCAGCTCCCGCCCCTCGCTTCCTGGTTCTGTGTAAGCCCCCCTGTGTGTGTGAATGGGCTCGTGTGGCCGAGTGGCTGTGGTCAGACATTGCCCCGTAGCGTTATACGGCGGCGGTGGGCAGCTCAGCTCCCGCCCCTCGCTTCCTGGTTCTGTGTAAGCCCCCCTGTGTGTGTGAATGGGCTCGTGTGGCCGAGTGGCTGTGGTCAGACATTGCCCCGTAGCGTTATACGGCGGCGGTGGGCAGCTCAGCTCCCGCCCCTCGCTTCCTGGTTCTGTGTAAGCCCCCCTGTGTGTGTGAATGGGCTCGTGTGGCCGAGTGGCTGTGGTCAGACATTGCCCCGTAGCGTTATACGGCGGCGGTGGGCAGCTCAGCTCCCGCCCCTCGCTTCCTGGTTCTGTGTAAGCCCCCCTGTGTGTGTGAATGGGCTCGTGTGGCCGAGTGGCTGTGGTCAGACATTGCCCCGTAGCGTTATACGGCGGCGGTGGGCAGCTCAGCTCCCGCCCCTCGCTTCCTGGTTCTGTGTAAGCCCCCCTGTGTGTGTGAATGGGCTCGTGTGGCCGAGTGGCTGTGGTCAGACATTGCCCCGTAGCGTTATACGGCGGCGGTGGGCAGCTCAGCTCCCGCCCCTCGCTTCCTGGTTCTGTGTAAGCCCCCCTGTGTGTGTGAATGGGCTCGTGTGGCCGAGTGGCTGTGGTCAGACATTGCCCCGTAGCGTTATACGGCGGCGGTGGGCAGCTCAGCTCCCGCCCCTCGCTTCCTGGTTCTGTGTAAGCCCCCCTGTGTGTGTGAATGGGCTCGTGTGGCCGAGTGGCTGTGGTCAGACATTGCCCCGTAGCGTTATACGGCGGCGGTGGGCAGCTCAGCTCCCGCCCCTCGCTTCCTGGTTCTGTGTAAGCCCCCCTGTGTGTGTGAATGGGCTCGTGTGGCCGAGTGGCTGTGGTCAGACATTGCCCCGTAGCGTTATACGGCGGCGGTGGGCAGCTCAGCTCCCGCCCCTCGCTTCCTGGTTCTGTGTAAGCCCCCCTGTGTGTGTGAATGGGCTCGTGTGGCCGAGTGGCTGTGGTCAGACATTGCCCCGTAGCGTTATACGGCGGCGGTGGGCAGCTCAGCTCCCGCCCCTCGCTTCCTGGTTCTGTGTAAGCCCCCCTGTGTGTGTGAATGGGCTCGTGTGGCCGAGTGGCTGTGGTCAGACATTGCCCCGTAGCGTTATACGGCGGCGGTGGGCAGCTCAGCTCCCGCCCCTCGCTTCCTGGTTCTGTGTAAGCCCCCCTGTGTGTGTGAATGGGCTCGTGTGGCCGAGTGGCTGTGGTCAGACATTGCCCCGTAGCGTTATACGGCGGCGGTGGGCAGCTCAGCTCCCGCCCCTCGCTTCCTGGTTCTGTGTAAGCCCCCCTGTGTGTGTGAATGGGCTCGTGTGGCCGAGTGGCTGTGGTCAGACATTGCCCCGTAGCGTTATACGGCGGCGGTGGGCAGCTCAGCTCCCGCCCCTCGCTTCCTGGTTCTGTGTAAGCCCCCCTGTGTGTGTGAATGGGCTCGTGTGGCCGAGTGGCTGTGGTCAGACATTGCCCCGTAGCGTTATACGGCGGCGGTGGGCAGCTCAGCTCCCGCCCCTCGCTTCCTGGTTCTGTGTAAGCCCCCCTGTGTGTGTGAATGGGCTCGTGTGGCCGAGTGGCTGTGGTCAGACATTGCCCCGTAGCGTTATACGGCGGCGGTGGGCAGCTCAGCTCCCGCCCCTCGCTTCCTGGTTCTGTGTAAGCCCCCCTGTGTGTGTGAATGGGCTCGTGTGGCCGAGTGGCTGTGGTCAGACATTGCCCCGTAGCGTTATACGGCGGCGGTGGGCAGCTCAGCTCCCGCCCCTCGCTTCCTGGTTCTGTGTAAGCCCCCCTGTGTGTGTGAATGGGCTCGTGTGGCCGAGTGGCTGTGGTCAGACATTGCCCCGTAGCGTTATACGGCGGCGGTGGGCAGCTCAGCTCCCGCCCCTCGCTTCCTGGTTCTGTGTAAGCCCCCCTGTGTGTGTGAATGGGCTCGTGTGGCCGAGTGGCTGTGGTCAGACATTGCCCCGTAGCGTTATACGGCGGCGGTGGGCAGCTCAGCTCCCGCCCCTCGCTTCCTGGTTCTGTGTAAGCCCCCCTGTGTGTGTGAATGGGCTCGTGTGGCCGAGTGGCTGTGGTCAGACATTGCCCCGTAGCGTTATACGGCGGCGGTGGGCAGCTCAGCTCCCGCCCCTCGCTTCCTGGTTCTGTGTAAGCCCCCCTGTGTGTGTGAATGGGCTCGTGTGGCCGAGTGGCTGTGGTCAGACATTGCCCCGTAGCGTTATACGGCGGCGGTGGGCAGCTCAGCTCCCGCCCCTCGCTTCCTGGTTCTGTGTAAGCCCCCCTGTGTGTGTGAATGGGCTCGTGTGGCCGAGTGGCTGTGGTCAGACATTGCCCCGTAGCGTTATACGGCGGCGGTGGGCAGCTCAGCTCCCGCCCCTCGCTTCCTGGTTCTGTGTAAGCCCCCCTGTGTGTGTGAATGGGCTCGTGTGGCCGAGTGGCTGTGGTCAGACATTGCCCCGTAGCGTTATACGGCGGCGGTGGGCAGCTCAGCTCCCGCCCCTCGCTTCCTGGTTCTGTGTAAGCCCCCCTGTGTGTGTGAATGGGCTCGTGTGGCCGAGTGGCTGTGGTCAGACATTGCCCCGTAGCGTTATACGGCGGCGGTGGGCAGCTCAGCTCCCGCCCCTCGCTTCCTGGTTCTGTGTAAGCCCCCCTGTGTGTGTGAATGGGCTCGTGTGGCCGAGTGGCTGTGGTCAGACATTGCCCCGTAGCGTTATACGGCGGCGGTGGGCAGCTCAGCTCCCGCCCCTCGCTTCCTGGTTCTGTGTAAGCCCCCCTGTGTGTGTGAATGGGCTCGTGTGGCCGAGTGGCTGTGGTCAGACATTGCCCCGTAGCGTTATACGGCGGCGGTGGGCAGCTCAGCTCCCGCCCCTCGCTTCCTGGTTCTGTGTAAGCCCCCCTGTGTGTGTGAATGGGCTCGTGTGGCCGAGTGGCTGTGGTCAGACATTGCCCCGTAGCGTTATACGGCGGCGGTGGGCAGCTCAGCTCCCGCCCCTCGCTTCCTGGTTCTGTGTAAGCCCCCTGTGTGTGTGAATGGGCTCGTGTGGCCGAGTGGCTGTGGTCAGACATTGCCCCGTAGCGTTATACGGCGGCGGTGGGCAGCTCAGCTCCCGCCCCTCGCTTCCTGGTTCTGTGTAAGCCCCCCTGTGTGTGTGAATGGGCTCGTGTGGCCGAGTGGCTGTGGTCAGACATTGCCCCGTAGCGTTATACGGCGGCGGTGGGCAGCTCAGCTCCCGCCCCTCGCTTCCTGGTTCTGTGTAAGCCCCCCTGTGTGTGTGAATGGGCTCGTGTGGCCGAGTGGCTGTGGTCAGACATTGCCCCGTAGCGTTATACGGCGGCGGTGGGCAGCTCAGCTCCCGCCCCTCGCTTCCTGGTTCTGTGTAAGCCCCCCTGTGTGTGTGAATGGGCTCGTGTGGCCGAGTGGCTGTGGTCAGACATTGCCCCGTAGCGTTATACGGCGGCGGTGGGCAGCTCAGCTCCCGCCCCTCGCTTCCTGGTTCTGTGTAAGCCCCCCTGTGTGTGTGAATGGGCTCGTGTGGCCGAGTGGCTGTGGTCAGACATTGCCCCGTAGCGTTATACGGCGGCGGTGGGCAGCTCAGCTCCCGCCCCTCGCTTCCTGGTTCTGTGTAAGCCCCCCTGTGTGTGTGAATGGGCTCGTGTGGCCGAGTGGCTGTGGTCAGACATTGCCCCGTAGCGTTATACGGCGGCGGTGGGCAGCTCAGCTCCCGCCCCTCGCTTCCTGGTTCTGTGTAAGCCCCCCTGTGTGTGTGAATGGGCTCGTGTGGCCGAGTGGCTGTGGTCAGACATTGCCCCGTAGCGTTATACGGCGGCGGTGGGCAGCTCAGCTCCCGCCCCTCGCTTCCTGGTTCTGTGTAAGCCCCCCTGTGTGTGTGAATGGGCTCGTGTGGCCGAGTGGCTGTGGTCAGACATTGCCCCGTAGCGTTATACGGCGGCGGTGGGCAGCTCAGCTCCCGCCCCTCGCTTCCTGGTTCTGTGTAAGCCCCCCTGTGTGTGTGAATGGGCTCGTGTGGCCGAGTGGCTGTGGTCAGACATTGCCCCGTAGCGTTATACGGCGGCGGTGGGCAGCTCAGCTCCCGCCCCTCGCTTCCTGGTTCTGTGTAAGCCCCCCTGTGTGTGTGAATGGGCTCGTGTGGCCGAGTGGCTGTGGTCAGACATTGCCCCGTAGCGTTATACGGCGGCGGTGGGCAGCTCAGCTCCCGCCCCTCGCTTCCTGGTTCTGTGTAAGCCCCCCTGTGTGTGTGAATGGGCTCGTGTGGCCGAGTGGCTGTGGTCAGACATTGCCCCGTAGCGTTATACGGCGGCGGTGGGCAGCTCAGCTCCCGCCCCTCGCTTCCTGGTTCTGTGTAAGCCCCCCTGTGTGTGTGAATGGGCTCGTGTGGCCGAGTGGCTGTGGTCAGACATTGCCCCGTAGCGTTATACGGCGGCGGTGGGCAGCTCAGCTCCCGCCCCTCGCTTCCTGGTTCTGTGTAAGCCCCCCTGTGTGTGTGAATGGGCTCGTGTGGCCGAGTGGCTGTGGTCAGACATTGCCCCGTAGCGTTATACGGCGGCGGTGGGCAGCTCAGCTCCCGCCCCTCGCTTCCTGGTTCTGTGTAAGCCCCCCTGTGTGTGTGAATGGGCTCGTGTGGCCGAGTGGCTGTGGTCAGACATTGCCCCGTAGCGTTATACGGCGGCGGTGGGCAGCTCAGCTCCCGCCCCTCGCTTCCTGGTTCTGTGTAAGCCCCCCTGTGTGTGTGAATGGGCTCGTGTGGCCGAGTGGCTGTGGTCAGACATTGCCCCGTAGCGTTATACGGCGGCGGTGGGCAGCTCAGCTCCCGCCCCTCGCTTCCTGGTTCTGTGTAAGCCCCCCTGTGTGTGTGAATGGGCTCGTGTGGCCGAGTGGCTGTGGTCAGACATTGCCCCGTAGCGTTATACGGCGGCGGTGGGCAGCTCAGCTCCCGCCCCTCGCTTCCTGGTTCTGTGTAAGCCCCCCTGTGTGTGTGAATGGGCTCGTGTGGCCGAGTGGCTGTGGTCAGACATTGCCCCGTAGCGTTATACGGCGGCGGTGGGCAGCTCAGCTCCCGCCCCTCGCTTCCTGGTTCTGTGTAAGCCCCCCTGTGTGTGTGAATGGGCTCGTGTGGCCGAGTGGCTGTGGTCAGACATTGCCCCGTAGCGTTATACGGCGGCGGTGGGCAGCTCAGCTCCCGCCCCTCGCTTCCTGGTTCTGTGTAAGCCCCCCTGTGTGTGTGAATGGGCTCGTGTGGCCGAGTGGCTGTGGTCAGACATTGCCCCGTAGCGTTATACGGCGGCGGTGGGCAGCTCAGCTCCCGCCCCTCGCTTCCTGGTTCTGTGTAAGCCCCCCTGTGTGTGTGAATGGGCTCGTGTGGCCGAGTGGCTGTGGTCAGACATTGCCCCGTAGCGTTATACGGCGGCGGTGGGCAGCTCAGCTCCCGCCCCTCGCTTCCTGGTTCTGTGTAAGCCCCCCTGTGTGTGTGAATGGGCTCGTGTGGCCGAGTGGCTGTGGTCAGACATTGCCCCGTAGCGTTATACGGCGGCGGTGGGCAGCTCAGCTCCCGCCCCTCGCTTCCTGGTTCTGTGTAAGCCCCCCTGTGTGTGTGAATGGGCTCGTGTGGCCGAGTGGCTGTGGTCAGACATTGCCCCGTAGCGTTATACGGCGGCGGTGGGCAGCTCAGCTCCCGCCCCTCGCTTCCTGGTTCTGTGTAAGCCCCCCTGTGTGTGTGAATGGGCTCGTGTGGCCGAGTGGCTGTGGTCAGACATTGCCCCGTAGCGTTATACGGCGGCGGTGGGCAGCTCAGCTCCCGCCCCTCGCTTCCTGGTTCTGTGTAAGCCCCCCTGTGTGTGTGAATGGGCTCGTGTGGCCGAGTGGCTGTGGTCAGACATTGCCCCGTAGCGTTATACGGCGGCGGTGGGCAGCTCAGCTCCCGCCCCTCGCTTCCTGGTTCTGTGTAAGCCCCCCTGTGTGTGTGAATGGGCTCGTGTGGCCGAGTGGCTGTGGTCAGACATTGCCCCGTAGCGTTATACGGCGGCGGTGGGCAGCTCAGCTCCCGCCCCTCGCTTCCTGGTTCTGTGTAAGCCCCCCTGTGTGTGTGAATGGGCTCGTGTGGCCGAGTGGCTGTGGTCAGACATTGCCCCGTAGCGTTATACGGCGGCGGTGGGCAGCTCAGCTCCCGCCCCTCGCTTCCTGGTTCTGTGTAAGCCCCCCTGTGTGTGTGAATGGGCTCGTGTGGCCGAGTGGCTGTGGTCAGACATTGCCCCGTAGCGTTATACGGCGGCGGTGGGCAGCTCAGCTCCCGCCCCTCGCTTCCTGGTTCTGTGTAAGCCCCCCTGTGTGTGTGAATGGGCTCGTGTGGCCGAGTGGCTGTGGTCAGACATTGCCCCGTAGCGTTATACGGCGGCGGTGGGCAGCTCAGCTCCCGCCCCTCGCTTCCTGGTTCTGTGTAAGCCCCCCTGTGTGTGTGAATGGGCTCGTGTGGCCGAGTGGCTGTGGTCAGACATTGCCCCGTAGCGTTATACGGCGGCGGTGGGCAGCTCAGCTCCCGCCCCTCGCTTCCTGGTTCTGTGTAAGCCCCCCTGTGTGTGTGAATGGGCTCGTGTGGCCGAGTGGCTGTGGTCAGACATTGCCCCGTAGCGTTATACGGCGGCGGTGGGCAGCTCAGCTCCCGCCCCTCGCTTCCTGGTTCTGTGTAAGCCCCCCTGTGTGTGTGAATGGGCTCGTGTGGCCGAGTGGCTGTGGTCAGACATTGCCCCGTAGCGTTATACGGCGGCGGTGGGCAGCTCAGCTCCCGCCCCTCGCTTCCTGGTTCTGTGTAAGCCCCCCTGTGTGTGTGAATGGGCTCGTGTGGCCGAGTGGCTGTGGTCAGACATTGCCCCGTAGCGTTATACGGCGGCGGTGGGCAGCTCAGCTCCCGCCCCTCGCTTCCTGGTTCTGTGTAAGCCCCCCTGTGTGTGTGAATGGGCTCGTGTGGCCGAGTGGCTGTGGTCAGACATTGCCCCGTAGCGTTATACGGCGGCGGTGGGCAGCTCAGCTCCCGCCCCTCGCTTCCTGGTTCTGTGTAAGCCCCCCTGTGTGTGTGAATGGGCTCGTGTGGCCGAGTGGCTGTGGTCAGACATTGCCCCGTAGCGTTATACGGCGGCGGTGGGCAGCTCAGCTCCCGCCCCTCGCTTCCTGGTTCTGTGTAAGCCCCCCTGTGTGTGTGAATGGGCTCGTGTGGCCGAGTGGCTGTGGTCAGACATTGCCCCGTAGCGTTATACGGCGGCGGTGGGCAGCTCAGCTCCCGCCCCTCGCTTCCTGGTTCTGTGTAAGCCCCCCTGTGTGTGTGAATGGGCTCGTGTGGCCGAGTGGCTGTGGTCAGACATTGCCCCGTAGCGTTATACGGCGGCGGTGGGCAGCTCAGCTCCCGCCCCTCGCTTCCTGGTTCTGTGTAAGCCCCCCTGTGTGTGTGAATGGGCTCGTGTGGCCGAGTGGCTGTGGTCAGACATTGCCCCGTAGCGTTATACGGCGGCGGTGGGCAGCTCAGCTCCCGCCCCTCGCTTCCTGGTTCTGTGTAAGCCCCCCTGTGTGTGTGAATGGGCTCGTGTGGCCGAGTGGCTGTGGTCAGACATTGCCCCGTAGCGTTATACGGCGGCGGTGGGCAGCTCAGCTCCCGCCCCTCGCTTCCTGGTTCTGTGTAAGCCCCCCTGTGTGTGTGAATGGGCTCGTGTGGCCGAGTGGCTGTGGTCAGACATTGCCCCGTAGCGTTATACGGCGGCGGTGGGCAGCTCAGCTCCCGCCCCTCGCTTCCTGGTTCTGTGTAAGCCCCCCTGTGTGTGTGAATGGGCTCGTGTGGCCGAGTGGCTGTGGTCAGACATTGCCCCGTAGCGTTATACGGCGGCGGTGGGCAGCTCAGCTCCCGCCCCTCGCTTCCTGGTTCTGTGTAAGCCCCCCTGTGTGTGTGAATGGGCTCGTGTGGCCGAGTGGCTGTGGTCAGACATTGCCCCGTAGCGTTATACGGCGGCGGTGGGCAGCTCAGCTCCCGCCCCTCGCTTCCTGGTTCTGTGTAAGCCCCCCTGTGTGTGTGAATGGGCTCGTGTGGCCGAGTGGCTGTGGTCAGACATTGCCCCGTAGCGTTATACGGCGGCGGTGGGCAGCTCAGCTCCCGCCCCTCGCTTCCTGGTTCTGTGTAAGCCCCCCTGTGTGTGTGAATGGGCTCGTGTGGCCGAGTGGCTGTGGTCAGACATTGCCCCGTAGCGTTATACGGCGGCGGTGGGCAGCTCAGCTCCCGCCCCTCGCTTCCTGGTTCTGTGTAAGCCCCCCTGTGTGTGTGAATGGGCTCGTGTGGCCGAGTGGCTGTGGTCAGACATTGCCCCGTAGCGTTATACGGCGGCGGTGGGCAGCTCAGCTCCCGCCCCTCGCTTCCTGGTTCTGTGTAAGCCCCCCTGTGTGTGTGAATGGGCTCGTGTGGCCGAGTGGCTGTGGTCAGACATTGCCCCGTAGCGTTATACGGCGGCGGTGGGCAGCTCAGCTCCCGCCCCTCGCTTCCTGGTTCTGTGTAAGCCCCCCTGTGTGTGTGAATGGGCTCGTGTGGCCGAGTGGCTGTGGTCAGACATTGCCCCGTAGCGTTATACGGCGGCGGTGGGCAGCTCAGCTCCCGCCCCTCGCTTCCTGGTTCTGTGTAAGCCCCCCTGTGTGTGTGAATGGGCTCGTGTGGCCGAGTGGCTGTGGTCAGACATTGCCCCGTAGCGTTATACGGCGGCGGTGGGCAGCTCAGCTCCCGCCCCTCGCTTCCTGGTTCTGTGTAAGCCCCCCTGTGTGTGTGAATGGGCTCGTGTGGCCGAGTGGCTGTGGTCAGACATTGCCCCGTAGCGTTATACGGCGGCGGTGGGCAGCTCAGCTCCCGCCCCTCGCTTCCTGGTTCTGTGTAAGCCCCCCTGTGTGTGTGAATGGGCTCGTGTGGCCGAGTGGCTGTGGTCAGACATTGCCCCGTAGCGTTATACGGCGGCGGTGGGCAGCTCAGCTCCCGCCCCTCGCTTCCTGGTTCTGTGTAAGCCCCCCTGTGTGTGTGAATGGGCTCGTGTGGCCGAGTGGCTGTGGTCAGACATTGCCCCGTAGCGTTATACGGCGGCGGTGGGCAGCTCAGCTCCCGCCCCTCGCTTCCTGGTTCTGTGTAAGCCCCCCTGTGTGTGTGAATGGGCTCGTGTGGCCGAGTGGCTGTGGTCAGACATTGCCCCGTAGCGTTATACGGCGGCGGTGGGCAGCTCAGCTCCCGCCCCTCGCTTCCTGGTTCTGTGTAAGCCCCCCTGTGTGTGTGAATGGGCTCGTGTGGCCGAGTGGCTGTGGTCAGACATTGCCCCGTAGCGTTATACGGCGGCGGTGGGCAGCTCAGCTCCCGCCCCTCGCTTCCTGGTTCTGTGTAAGCCCCCCTGTGTGTGTGAATGGGCTCGTGTGGCCGAGTGGCTGTGGTCAGACATTGCCCCGTAGCGTTATACGGCGGCGGTGGGCAGCTCAGCTCCCGCCCCTCGCTTCCTGGTTCTGTGTAAGCCCCCCTGTGTGTGTGAATGGGCTCGTGTGGCCGAGTGGCTGTGGTCAGACATTGCCCCGTAGCGTTATACGGCGGCGGTGGGCAGCTCAGCTCCCGCCCCTCGCTTCCTGGTTCTGTGTAAGCCCCCCTGTGTGTGTGAATGGGCTCGTGTGGCCGAGTGGCTGTGGTCAGACATTGCCCCGTAGCGTTATACGGCGGCGGTGGGCAGCTCAGCTCCCGCCCCTCGCTTCCTGGTTCTGTGTAAGCCCCCCTGTGTGTGTGAATGGGCTCGTGTGGCCGAGTGGCTGTGGTCAGACATTGCCCCGTAGCGTTATACGGCGGCGGTGGGCAGCTCAGCTCCCGCCCCTCGCTTCCTGGTTCTGTGTAAGCCCCCCTGTGTGTGTGAATGGGCTCGTGTGGCCGAGTGGCTGTGGTCAGACATTGCCCCGTAGCGTTATACGGCGGCGGTGGGCAGCTCAGCTCCCGCCCCTCGCTTCCTGGTTCTGTGTAAGCCCCCCTGTGTGTGTGAATGGGCTCGTGTGGCCGAGTGGCTGTGGTCAGACATTGCCCCGTAGCGTTATACGGCGGCGGTGGGCAGCTCAGCTCCCGCCCCTCGCTTCCTGGTTCTGTGTAAGCCCCCCTGTGTGTGTGAATGGGCTCGTGTGGCCGAGTGGCTGTGGTCAGACATTGCCCCGTAGCGTTATACGGCGGCGGTGGGCAGCTCAGCTCCCGCCCCTCGCTTCCTGGTTCTGTGTAAGCCCCCCTGTGTGTGTGAATGGGCTCGTGTGGCCGAGTGGCTGTGGTCAGACATTGCCCCGTAGCGTTATACGGCGGCGGTGGGCAGCTCAGCTCCCGCCCCTCGCTTCCTGGTTCTGTGTAAGCCCCCCTGTGTGTGTGAATGGGCTCGTGTGGCCGAGTGGCTGTGGTCAGACATTGCCCCGTAGCGTTATACGGCGGCGGTGGGCAGCTCAGCTCCCGCCCCTCGCTTCCTGGTTCTGTGTAAGCCCCCCTGTGTGTGTGAATGGGCTCGTGTGGCCGAGTGGCTGTGGTCAGACATTGCCCCGTAGCGTTATACGGCGGCGGTGGGCAGCTCAGCTCCCGCCCCTCGCTTCCTGGTTCTGTGTAAGCCCCCCTGTGTGTGTGAATGGGCTCGTGTGGCCGAGTGGCTGTGGTCAGACATTGCCCCGTAGCGTTATACGGCGGCGGTGGGCAGCTCAGCTCCCGCCCCTCGCTTCCTGGTTCTGTGTAAGCCCCCCTGTGTGTGTGAATGGGCTCGTGTGGCCGAGTGGCTGTGGTCAGACATTGCCCCGTAGCGTTATACGGCGGCGGTGGGCAGCTCAGCTCCCGCCCCTCGCTTCCTGGTTCTGTGTAAGCCCCCCTGTGTGTGTGAATGGGCTCGTGTGGCCGAGTGGCTGTGGTCAGACATTGCCCCGTAGCGTTATACGGCGGCGGTGGGCAGCTCAGCTCCCGCCCCTCGCTTCCTGGTTCTGTGTAAGCCCCCCTGTGTGTGTGAATGGGCTCGTGTGGCCGAGTGGCTGTGGTCAGACATTGCCCCGTAGCGTTATACGGCGGCGGTGGGCAGCTCAGCTCCCGCCCCTCGCTTCCTGGTTCTGTGTAAGCCCCCCTGTGTGTGTGAATGGGCTCGTGTGGCCGAGTGGCTGTGGTCAGACATTGCCCCGTAGCGTTATACGGCGGCGGTGGGCAGCTCAGCTCCCGCCCCTCGCTTCCTGGTTCTGTGTAAGCCCCCCTGTGTGTGTGAATGGGCTCGTGTGGCCGAGTGGCTGTGGTCAGACATTGCCCCGTAGCGTTATACGGCGGCGGTGGGCAGCTCAGCTCCCGCCCCTCGCTTCCTGGTTCTGTGTAAGCCCCCCTGTGTGTGTGAATGGGCTCGTGTGGCCGAGTGGCTGTGGTCAGACATTGCCCCGTAGCGTTATACGGCGGCGGTGGGCAGCTCAGCTCCCGCCCCTCGCTTCCTGGTTCTGTGTAAGCCCCCCTGTGTGTGTGAATGGGCTCGTGTGGCCGAGTGGCTGTGGTCAGACATTGCCCCGTAGCGTTATACGGCGGCGGTGGGCAGCTCAGCTCCCGCCCCTCGCTTCCTGGTTCTGTGTAAGCCCCCCTGTGTGTGTGAATGGGCTCGTGTGGCCGAGTGGCTGTGGTCAGACATTGCCCCGTAGCGTTATACGGCGGCGGTGGGCAGCTCAGCTCCCGCCCCTCGCTTCCTGGTTCTGTGTAAGCCCCCCTGTGTGTGTGAATGGGCTCGTGTGGCCGAGTGGCTGTGGTCAGACATTGCCCCGTAGCGTTATACGGCGGCGGTGGGCAGCTCAGCTCCCGCCCCTCGCTTCCTGGTTCTGTGTAAGCCCCCCTGTGTGTGTGAATGGGCTCGTGTGGCCGAGTGGCTGTGGTCAGACATTGCCCCGTAGCGTTATACGGCGGCGGTGGGCAGCTCAGCTCCCGCCCCTCGCTTCCTGGTTCTGTGTAAGCCCCCCTGTGTGTGTGAATGGGCTCGTGTGGCCGAGTGGCTGTGGTCAGACATTGCCCCGTAGCGTTATACGGCGGCGGTGGGCAGCTCAGCTCCCGCCCCTCGCTTCCTGGTTCTGTGTAAGCCCCCCTGTGTGTGTGAATGGGCTCGTGTGGCCGAGTGGCTGTGGTCAGACATTGCCCCGTAGCGTTATACGGCGGCGGTGGGCAGCTCAGCTCCCGCCCCTCGCTTCCTGGTTCTGTGTAAGCCCCCCTGTGTGTGTGAATGGGCTCGTGTGGCCGAGTGGCTGTGGTCAGACATTGCCCCGTAGCGTTATACGGCGGCGGTGGGCAGCTCAGCTCCCGCCCCTCGCTTCCTGGTTCTGTGTAAGCCCCCCTGTGTGTGTGAATGGGCTCGTGTGGCCGAGTGGCTGTGGTCAGACATTGCCCCGTAGCGTTATACGGCGGCGGTGGGCAGCTCAGCTCCCGCCCCTCGCTTCCTGGTTCTGTGTAAGCCCCCCTGTGTGTGTGAATGGGCTCGTGTGGCCGAGTGGCTGTGGTCAGACATTGCCCCGTAGCGTTATACGGCGGCGGTGGGCAGCTCAGCTCCCGCCCCTCGCTTCCTGGTTCTGTGTAAGCCCCCCTGTGTGTGTGAATGGGCTCGTGTGGCCGAGTGGCTGTGGTCAGACATTGCCCCGTAGCGTTATACGGCGGCGGTGGGCAGCTCAGCTCCCGCCCCTCGCTTCCTGGTTCTGTGTAAGCCCCCCTGTGTGTGTGAATGGGCTCGTGTGGCCGAGTGGCTGTGGTCAGACATTGCCCCGTAGCGTTATACGGCGGCGGTGGGCAGCTCAGCTCCCGCCCCTCGCTTCCTGGTTCTGTGTAAGCCCCCCTGTGTGTGTGAATGGGCTCGTGTGGCCGAGTGGCTGTGGTCAGACATTGCCCCGTAGCGTTATACGGCGGCGGTGGGCAGCTCAGCTCCCGCCCCTCGCTTCCTGGTTCTGTGTAAGCCCCCCTGTGTGTGTGAATGGGCTCGTGTGGCCGAGTGGCTGTGGTCAGACATTGCCCCGTAGCGTTATACGGCGGCGGTGGGCAGCTCAGCTCCCGCCCCTCGCTTCCTGGTTCTGTGTAAGCCCCCCTGTGTGTGTGAATGGGCTCGTGTGGCCGAGTGGCTGTGGTCAGACATTGCCCCGTAGCGTTATACGGCGGCGGTGGGCAGCTCAGCTCCCGCCCCTCGCTTCCTGGTTCTGTGTAAGCCCCCCTGTGTGTGTGAATGGGCTCGTGTGGCCGAGTGGCTGTGGTCAGACATTGCCCCGTAGCGTTATACGGCGGCGGTGGGCAGCTCAGCTCCCGCCCCTCGCTTCCTGGTTCTGTGTAAGCCCCCCTGTGTGTGTGAATGGGCTCGTGTGGCCGAGTGGCTGTGGTCAGACATTGCCCCGTAGCGTTATACGGCGGCGGTGGGCAGCTCAGCTCCCGCCCCTCGCTTCCTGGTTCTGTGTAAGCCCCCCTGTGTGTGTGAATGGGCTCGTGTGGCCGAGTGGCTGTGGTCAGACATTGCCCCGTAGCGTTATACGGCGGCGGTGGGCAGCTCAGCTCCCGCCCCTCGCTTCCTGGTTCTGTGTAAGCCCCCCTGTGTGTGTGAATGGGCTCGTGTGGCCGAGTGGCTGTGGTCAGACATTGCCCCGTAGCGTTATACGGCGGCGGTGGGCAGCTCAGCTCCCGCCCCTCGCTTCCTGGTTCTGTGTAAGCCCCCCTGTGTGTGTGAATGGGCTCGTGTGGCCGAGTGGCTGTGGTCAGACATTGCCCCGTAGCGTTATACGGCGGCGGTGGGCAGCTCAGCTCCCGCCCCTCGCTTCCTGGTTCTGTGTAAGCCCCCCTGTGTGTGTGAATGGGCTCGTGTGGCCGAGTGGCTGTGGTCAGACATTGCCCCGTAGCGTTATACGGCGGCGGTGGGCAGCTCAGCTCCCGCCCCTCGCTTCCTGGTTCTGTGTAAGCCCCCCTGTGTGTGTGAATGGGCTCGTGTGGCCGAGTGGCTGTGGTCAGACATTGCCCCGTAGCGTTATACGGCGGCGGTGGGCAGCTCAGCTCCCGCCCCTCGCTTCCTGGTTCTGTGTAAGCCCCCCTGTGTGTGTGAATGGGCTCGTGTGGCCGAGTGGCTGTGGTCAGACATTGCCCCGTAGCGTTATACGGCGGCGGTGGGCAGCTCAGCTCCCGCCCCTCGCTTCCTGGTTCTGTGTAAGCCCCCCTGTGTGTGTGAATGGGCTCGTGTGGCCGAGTGGCTGTGGTCAGACATTGCCCCGTAGCGTTATACGGCGGCGGTGGGCAGCTCAGCTCCCGCCCCTCGCTTCCTGGTTCTGTGTAAGCCCCCCTGTGTGTGTGAATGGGCTCGTGTGGCCGAGTGGCTGTGGTCAGACATTGCCCCGTAGCGTTATACGGCGGCGGTGGGCAGCTCAGCTCCCGCCCCTCGCTTCCTGGTTCTGTGTAAGCCCCCCTGTGTGTGTGAATGGGCTCGTGTGGCCGAGTGGCTGTGGTCAGACATTGCCCCGTAGCGTTATACGGCGGCGGTGGGCAGCTCAGCTCCCGCCCCTCGCTTCCTGGTTCTGTGTAAGCCCCCCTGTGTGTGTGAATGGGCTCGTGTGGCCGAGTGGCTGTGGTCAGACATTGCCCCGTAGCGTTATACGGCGGCGGTGGGCAGCTCAGCTCCCGCCCCTCGCTTCCTGGTTCTGTGTAAGCCCCCCTGTGTGTGTGAATGGGCTCGTGTGGCCGAGTGGCTGTGGTCAGACATTGCCCCGTAGCGTTATACGGCGGCGGTGGGCAGCTCAGCTCCCGCCCCTCGCTTCCTGGTTCTGTGTAAGCCCCCCTGTGTGTGTGAATGGGCTCGTGTGGCCGAGTGGCTGTGGTCAGACATTGCCCCGTAGCGTTATACGGCGGCGGTGGGCAGCTCAGCTCCCGCCCCTCGCTTCCTGGTTCTGTGTAAGCCCCCCTGTGTGTGTGAATGGGCTCGTGTGGCCGAGTGGCTGTGGTCAGACATTGCCCCGTAGCGTTATACGGCGGCGGTGGGCAGCTCAGCTCCCGCCCCTCGCTTCCTGGTTCTGTGTAAGCCCCCCTGTGTGTGTGAATGGGCTCGTGTGGCCGAGTGGCTGTGGTCAGACATTGCCCCGTAGCGTTATACGGCGGCGGTGGGCAGCTCAGCTCCCGCCCCTCGCTTCCTGGTTCTGTGTAAGCCCCCCTGTGTGTGTGAATGGGCTCGTGTGGCCGAGTGGCTGTGGTCAGACATTGCCCCGTAGCGTTATACGGCGGCGGTGGGCAGCTCAGCTCCCGCCCCTCGCTTCCTGGTTCTGTGTAAGCCCCCCTGTGTGTGTGAATGGGCTCGTGTGGCCGAGTGGCTGTGGTCAGACATTGCCCCGTAGCGTTATACGGCGGCGGTGGGCAGCTCAGCTCCCGCCCCTCGCTTCCTGGTTCTGTGTAAGCCCCCCTGTGTGTGTGAATGGGCTCGTGTGGCCGAGTGGCTGTGGTCAGACATTGCCCCGTAGCGTTATACGGCGGCGGTGGGCAGCTCAGCTCCCGCCCCTCGCTTCCTGGTTCTGTGTAAGCCCCCCTGTGTGTGTGAATGGGCTCGTGTGGCCGAGTGGCTGTGGTCAGACATTGCCCCGTAGCGTTATACGGCGGCGGTGGGCAGCTCAGCTCCCGCCCCTCGCTTCCTGGTTCTGTGTAAGCCCCCCTGTGTGTGTGAATGGGCTCGTGTGGCCGAGTGGCTGTGGTCAGACATTGCCCCGTAGCGTTATACGGCGGCGGTGGGCAGCTCAGCTCCCGCCCCTCGCTTCCTGGTTCTGTGTAAGCCCCCCTGTGTGTGTGAATGGGCTCGTGTGGCCGAGTGGCTGTGGTCAGACATTGCCCCGTAGCGTTATACGGCGGCGGTGGGCAGCTCAGCTCCCGCCCCTCGCTTCCTGGTTCTGTGTAAGCCCCCCTGTGTGTGTGAATGGGCTCGTGTGGCCGAGTGGCTGTGGTCAGACATTGCCCCGTAGCGTTATACGGCGGCGGTGGGCAGCTCAGCTCCCGCCCCTCGCTTCCTGGTTCTGTGTAAGCCCCCCTGTGTGTGTGAATGGGCTCGTGTGGCCGAGTGGCTGTGGTCAGACATTGCCCCGTAGCGTTATACGGCGGCGGTGGGCAGCTCAGCTCCCGCCCCTCGCTTCCTGGTTCTGTGTAAGCCCCCCTGTGTGTGTGAATGGGCTCGTGTGGCCGAGTGGCTGTGGTCAGACATTGCCCCGTAGCGTTATACGGCGGCGGTGGGCAGCTCAGCTCCCGCCCCTCGCTTCCTGGTTCTGTGTAAGCCCCCCTGTGTGTGTGAATGGGCTCGTGTGGCCGAGTGGCTGTGGTCAGACATTGCCCCGTAGCGTTATACGGCGGCGGTGGGCAGCTCAGCTCCCGCCCCTCGCTTCCTGGTTCTGTGTAAGCCCCCCTGTGTGTGTGAATGGGCTCGTGTGGCCGAGTGGCTGTGGTCAGACATTGCCCCGTAGCGTTATACGGCGGCGGTGGGCAGCTCAGCTCCCGCCCCTCGCTTCCTGGTTCTGTGTAAGCCCCCCTGTGTGTGTGAATGGGCTCGTGTGGCCGAGTGGCTGTGGTCAGACATTGCCCCGTAGCGTTATACGGCGGCGGTGGGCAGCTCAGCTCCCGCCCCTCGCTTCCTGGTTCTGTGTAAGCCCCCCTGTGTGTGTGAATGGGCTCGTGTGGCCGAGTGGCTGTGGTCAGACATTGCCCCGTAGCGTTATACGGCGGCGGTGGGCAGCTCAGCTCCCGCCCCTCGCTTCCTGGTTCTGTGTAAGCCCCCCTGTGTGTGTGAATGGGCTCGTGTGGCCGAGTGGCTGTGGTCAGACATTGCCCCGTAGCGTTATACGGCGGCGGTGGGCAGCTCAGCTCCCGCCCCTCGCTTCCTGGTTCTGTGTAAGCCCCCCTGTGTGTGTGAATGGGCTCGTGTGGCCGAGTGGCTGTGGTCAGACATTGCCCCGTAGCGTTATACGGCGGCGGTGGGCAGCTCAGCTCCCGCCCCTCGCTTCCTGGTTCTGTGTAAGCCCCCCTGTGTGTGTGAATGGGCTCGTGTGGCCGAGTGGCTGTGGTCAGACATTGCCCCGTAGCGTTATACGGCGGCGGTGGGCAGCTCAGCTCCCGCCCCTCGCTTCCTGGTTCTGTGTAAGCCCCCCTGTGTGTGTGAATGGGCTCGTGTGGCCGAGTGGCTCTGGTCAGACATTGCCCCGTAGCGTTATACGGCGGCGGTGGGCAGCTCAGCTCCCGCCCCTCGCTTCCTGGTTCTGTGTAAGCCCCCCTGTGTGTGTGAATGGGCTCGTGTGGCCGAGTGGCTCTGGTCAGACATTGCCCCGTAGCGTTATACGGCGGCGGTGGGCAGCTCAGCTCCCGCCCCTCGCTTCCTGGTTCTGTGTAAGCCCCCCTGTGTGTGTGAATGGGCTCGTGTGGCCGAGTGGCTCTGGTCAGACATTGCCCCGTAGCGTTATACGGCGGCGGTGGGCAGCTCAGCTCCCGCCCCTCGCTTCCTGGTTCTGTGTAAGCCCCCCTGTGTGTGTGAATGGGCTCGTGTGGCCGAGTGGCTCTGGTCAGACATTGCCCCGTAGCGTTATACGGCGGCGGTGGGCAGCTCAGCTCCCGCCCCTCGCTTCCTGGTTCTGTGTAAGCCCCCTGTGTGTGTGAATGGGCTCGTGTGGCCGAGTGGCTCTGGTCAGACATTGCCCCGTAGCGTTATACGGCGGCGGTGGGCAGCTCAGCTCCCGCCCCTCGCTTCCTGGTTCTGTGTAAGCCCCCCTGTGTGTGTGAATGGGCTCGTGTGGCCGAGTGGCTCTGGTCAGACATTGCCCCGTAGCGTTATACGGCGGCGGTGGGCAGCTCAGCTCCCGCCCCTCGCTTCCTGGTTCTGTGTAAGCCCCCCTGTGTGTGTGAATGGGCTCGTGTGGCCGAGTGGCTCTGGTCAGACATTGCCCCGTAGCGTTATACGGCGGCGGTGGGCAGCTCAGCTCCCGCCCCTCGCTTCCTGGTTCTGTGTAAGCCCCCCTGTGTGTGTGAATGGGCTCGTGTGGCCGAGTGGCTCTGGTCAGACATTGCCCCGTAGCGTTATACGGCGGCGGTGGGCAGCTCAGCTCCCGCCCCTCGCTTCCTGGTTCTGTGTAAGCCCCCCTGTGTGTGTGAATGGGCTCGTGTGGCCGAGTGGCTCTGGTCAGACATTGCCCCGTAGCGTTATACGGCGGCGGTGGGCAGCTCAGCTCCCGCCCCTCGCTTCCTGGTTCTGTGTAAGCCCCCCTGTGTGTGTGAATGGGCTCGTGTGGCCGAGTGGCTCTGGTCAGACATTGCCCCGTAGCGTTATACGGCGGCGGTGGGCAGCTCAGCTCCCGCCCCTCGCTTCCTGGTTCTGTGTAAGCCCCCCTGTGTGTGTGAATGGGCTCGTGTGGCCGAGTGGCTCTGGTCAGACATTGCCCCGTAGCGTTATACGGCGGCGGTGGGCAGCTCAGCTCCCGCCCCTCGCTTCCTGGTTCTGTGTAAGCCCCCCTGTGTGTGTGAATGGGCTCGTGTGGCCGAGTGGCTCTGGTCAGACATTGCCCCGTAGCGTTATACGGCGGCGGTGGGCAGCTCAGCTCCCGCCCCTCGCTTCCTGGTTCTGTGTAAGCCCCCCTGTGTGTGTGAATGGGCTCGTGTGGCCGAGTGGCTCTGGTCAGACATTGCCCCGTAGCGTTATACGGCGGCGGTGGGCAGCTCAGCTCCCGCCCCTCGCTTCCTGGTTCTGTGTAAGCCCCCCTGTGTGTGTGAATGGGCTCGTGTGGCCGAGTGGCTCTGGTCAGACATTGCCCCGTAGCGTTATACGGCGGCGGTGGGCAGCTCAGCTCCCGCCCCTCGCTTCCTGGTTCTGTGTAAGCCCCCCTGTGTGTGTGAATGGGCTCGTGTGGCCGAGTGGCTCTGGTCAGACATTGCCCCGTAGCGTTATACGGCGGCGGTGGGCAGCTCAGCTCCCGCCCCTCGCTTCCTGGTTCTGTGTAAGCCCCCCTGTGTGTGTGAATGGGCTCGTGTGGCCGAGTGGCTCTGGTCAGACATTGCCCCGTAGCGTTATACGGCGGCGGTGGGCAGCTCAGCTCCCGCCCCTCGCTTCCTGGTTCTGTGTAAGCCCCCCTGTGTGTGTGAATGGGCTCGTGTGGCCGAGTGGCTCTGGTCAGACATTGCCCCGTAGCGTTATACGGCGGCGGTGGGCAGCTCAGCTCCCGCCCCTCGCTTCCTGGTTCTGTGTAAGCCCCCCTGTGTGTGTGAATGGGCTCGTGTGGCCGAGTGGCTCTGGTCAGACATTGCCCCGTAGCGTTATACGGCGGCGGTGGGCAGCTCAGCTCCCGCCCCTCGCTTCCTGGTTCTGTGTAAGCCCCCCTGTGTGTGTGAATGGGCTCGTGTGGCCGAGTGGCTCTGGTCAGACATTGCCCCGTAGCGTTATACGGCGGCGGTGGGCAGCTCAGCTCCCGCCCCTCGCTTCCTGGTTCTGTGTAAGCCCCCCTGTGTGTGTGAATGGGCTCGTGTGGCCGAGTGGCTCTGGTCAGACATTGCCCCGTAGCGTTATACGGCGGCGGTGGGCAGCTCAGCTCCCGCCCCTCGCTTCCTGGTTCTGTGTAAGCCCCCCTGTGTGTGTGAATGGGCTCGTGTGGCCGAGTGGCTCTGGTCAGACATTGCCCCGTAGCGTTATACGGCGGCGGTGGGCAGCTCAGCTCCCGCCCCTCGCTTCCTGGTTCTGTGTAAGCCCCCCTGTGTGTGTGAATGGGCTCGTGTGGCCGAGTGGCTCTGGTCAGACATTGCCCCGTAGCGTTATACGGCGGCGGTGGGCAGCTCAGCTCCCGCCCCTCGCTTCCTGGTTCTGTGTAAGCCCCCCTGTGTGTGTGAATGGGCTCGTGTGGCCGAGTGGCTCTGGTCAGACATTGCCCCGTAGCGTTATACGGCGGCGGTGGGCAGCTCAGCTCCCGCCCCTCGCTTCCTGGTTCTGTGTAAGCCCCCCTGTGTGTGTGAATGGGCTCGTGTGGCCGAGTGGCTCTGGTCAGACATTGCCCCGTAGCGTTATACGGCGGCGGTGGGCAGCTCAGCTCCCGCCCCTCGCTTCCTGGTTCTGTGTAAGCCCCCCTGTGTGTGTGAATGGGCTCGTGTGGCCGAGTGGCTCTGGTCAGACATTGCCCCGTAGCGTTATACGGCGGCGGTGGGCAGCTCAGCTCCCGCCCCTCGCTTCCTGGTTCTGTGTAAGCCCCCCTGTGTGTGTGAATGGGCTCGTGTGGCCGAGTGGCTCTGGTCAGATCTGCTCCTAGCGTAAACTCACGTCTGAGTCGCTTTTTCACTTTTCTGACTGAGTTCTGTGCCGAACAGAGTCCTCGTTAAGTTTCAGCCATCCTTGGTCCCGAGACACAGCACGACTTTTCTGGGGCCTTTCTGGGCTTTTGAAAACTTTTTGATGGATGAAAAGTCCATGACTTAAAAATATTCAATAGAAAGATCAGTAATTAACGGTGGTTACAGCTAGAGGTGCCCTGTGAAAAGTTTGACAGCCGTCTCTTTTACTATTGCGGTCCAAGGGAAAAATGCTCTTTGGGCCCATGGGGATTTTTTGTTGCAATACCAGGAGTGGCCACTGGGAAAAACCGGCGTGTCGGCTGAGGGGCGGTGCCGTATCCAGTTCTTATAATAGATCTATGGTGAGGCTACGTCTGTGTTGGTCTATGAACCTTAAACCAACGTTGATGACGTCTCCTTCCCTGTATTTTGGCGGGCGCTCCCTTCCTGCTCCGTAGCCAAGATGGCGGCCGTAAACGGTGAGCAGCGTCGACCTTTTAACTTGTCGTTGTTTTGACCGTTTTGTCAGCACCATCCGGGTACTATAACGCCACTGTATGTCGTCGTACCTGTGAATGGTGACGGTGAGACGAATCAGGTCCAACTAAACGTGTCGGAAAAGTTTCATGTCTCTGTGTTTTTGGCCACAGTGTAGAATGGACCAAGGTTTGTGTGTCAACATGAGACAAGGGACCCTGTGATGGTGTCTTCCCTCTGAACCTCTCCCCCTCACCATACAAGCAGGCCACATCTGTTTAGATAAGGTTAAAGCATTTATCTTATCACAGTGTTGTCAAAGTTGTTGTTAAATTTTTAAAATTAATAAAGGAAATACATAGTTTTAAAATCCAGACACTTGATAAATATCAAGATCCCTGGCCTGTATTCACTGTTGGATTGAATCCATTGTTAATACAACCAGTCGATGCTGAAACTGTAATAAACTAAATATACAATGAATCTTTTCTCTGCTCCTTCTCTTTAGTCTGACAGGTTTTTGTTCATCTTGGGTCCTGTTACCTGTCCTGTTACCTGCCTTAACATGACAGCTGCTTCACAGTAAACCATCAGCAGCCTCAGTGTTTCAACCCTCAGATGGACTCAGTTTATTACACTGCTACTGCTGTCAGGTAGTTTTATACTTCATACTTATTTTCACCTTCTCTGCCTCCACAGAACTGGTTTCCAGTGGTGAATGAACCCAACGGTGGAAACAAGTCAGGTCAGATGACTTGAAATCAGACTCTTAGCTGAGGAAGCAGGAAACACCCTGACACCTGGACAGGTAACTGCACCGGTAACTTAAAGTCACCCATCAACCCAGAACCTTGTTGTTGTAAGGTGACGGTGCTAACCACCACACCACCGTGTCCTCTGGATGTATTAGTGATAATTATTTTCAAGTTTTTTTTTTGTATTTTCTATTTTAGCACAAGAAAACTAACTTAAGTGTGAATGACCTAATATTAGTGAAGTGTGATGAAGCTGATGTTTGAAACAAGCTGGTTCTTTGTCTCCAAACATTTGTGAGACGCTGTAGATATACAACACTTTGAACTGACCTTCTCCTGGCACGTCACACAGTTGTATCATTAGATCCTGTGTCTCAGCACTGACTGATCCTCTGAGAGGGGGGGGGGGGCAGTCATCCACTTGTGCTCCTGTGAAATCTGCATTAAATCACCTGTGTGGTGTTTCTCCTGTCGACTCGCAGCTTCACTGTGTTTGAAGCTTTTGTTCCACGTGTGGGAGCCTGGCTGCTGCAGCGAGGTCAAAGGTCAGAGAGCAGAACAGACAACAAACAGCAAACAGGAGAGCGGTGTCTGACACACTCCACTTTGATGTCAGGGAGGAGAAGGCGATTGTGCTGCAGCAGAGACGACTGTGTGTCCTCTGGCTGGCGTCCTCCTGCTCCTCAGCTGAAACTCACTGCACTGACACGGAGAGACGTGTTGAGGTAAATACACCATGTTGTGTTTGACCTGGATCGGTTTTCACCTGACAGCAAGATGGACAGATGCTATACTTCCACATCTGGACCAGTTCTTCTGCTGCGCTGGAGCCAGAAAAAGCTCAACATTAAGTTCCATAAGATCAGGGTTCAATGTTTCTGCTTTGAAAAGTATCAGAATATGTTAATGGACGTCAGTGTTTGATCTGATGTTACTGGTCTGTCAGTTGATTATTGTGTCTCACACTCAGTCAGTCTTCCTCTGGAGAACAGGAACATCTGGATCAAACATCTGGATCCATTGGCCCGGTCAATGTTGAGATGTTCCGTCTCTGAGCACTCGCATGCTCTCAGCTCTGATCATTTAAATGTTTGCTTTTGTTCTCATGACTTCCAACATGGCCACCCTGTCCTCTATAGTTTCCTAGCAACAGGAGATGGAAGCGTAACCACCGCTCCAGTTTGGTGTCAGTTGATCGTAGCAGATGAAACCGGTGCTGACAAATCCAGGAGAGAACCGGACCGCAGAGTAACGCCCCTCTCCGTCACTGCTGGACCTTCACAACACGACCCAGACTGCAACACACGGAGCAGCACCGGCTCTGCTCTCAGGTTCATCTGGCTCTGAGCCACTCAGATAGAAGCAGCCTGCAATTACCTGAAGGGCCAATTAGACACTGGAACTAATGATGTAATTGTTATTAATTATCATCCTCGTCCTATTGGTCGTCTTTAACATATCAAAGGCAGCTTCAGTGAGAGGCTGCTGCACAATGACCGAGTGAACATGAACACATCAAACAGCTGCACATCAAAATGTCACTGCTACAAACTGTGCAGCTTCACCTGCAACCTGATGTCTCCCCTGCGACCTGACGACTCACCTGCGACCTGACATCTCCCCTGAGACCTGACGTCTCCCCTGCGACCTGACGTCTCACCTGCGACCTGACGACTCACCTGCGACCTGACGACTCACCTGAGACCTGATGTCTCACCTGAGACCTGATGTCTCCCCTGTTGCTCCTCTTGGCTGCAGAAGCCCATCAGTATCTTCTTAGTGTCTCAGTGATGCTCTGATGTGCTCGTCCGGAGCTCACGGCTCGTTCAGCTCCTCTTCATTGTGCCAAAATGTAAATAAATGCAAACAAAGAGAAGAATGAGCTTCGTGTGACGGACAGAATCAGACTTTATTGGAAACACATGCAGAGAGAACTGTCTCCATCAGTTTCATTACAGTTGAGCAAATACAAAGAGGAAGATATAAACCATAAGAAATGTGTCTTCTGTTTGTCTCAGGAGGATGAAGTTGTTTCTGTCTCATTGATCTGTTGAAGGTGTCGTCAATCAGATCAATAATCTTGTCATCTAAAGGTCAGTCACAGGTTGTTCACTTTTATTTAACTGACTTTACAGTTTATTAAATGTAACATCTGCTTTGTTCACATCTGGATGTGTTGTTGCTGTGTAGAAAAGTTCAGATTAACAGTTTAACCCACAGCTCATCAGCTGATCTGTTGCCATGACAACCAAAACAACCCAGAGTCAAACAGGGAGGGAGCAGCAGGAGGAGGAAGAGGAGCAGGAGCAGCAGGAGGAGGAGGAGGAGGAAGAGGAGCAGGAGGGATAGAAAAATCTTTTCTTTTTAAACCCAAATTAATTTTTCTGAAAATCCTGTGAATCAAACAAAGTGTTTTTCATTTAAACTGCTTTAAAAAGTTCAGGATCCTCTGGGTTCAGGTCAACAGAAGGTCAAAGGTCACTGTCCTGGGGCAGGAACTCTATCATACAGTGAAACAGTGCCGACCCTCCTCACAGGTCCTGGATCTGACCCGGGATCACGTAGCAGTCTGTGGGTCCAGACGAGCTGAAGGGCATCATGTCCAGGGAGATGTCGGCCTCACACTGGTACTGCAGCAGCGCCGGCAGCAGCAGGTTCCTGTGGCTCCTCGACTCGCCTGACACCACCGACACTTGGTCAAAGTTCTGCTCCAGGTCTCTTCCTGCTCCCGCACCTCCTCCGGCGTGGGGCACCACCATGCAGGTGGCCAGCCTCTGGGCCCCGGGGCCTGGCACGGGGCAGGCCTCCTTCTGCAGGGTGGTGTCGTGGTGGTAGGAGACCAGCTCGTTGCTGAAGTCCACGGTCTCCACGGTGGAGGTGGAGCAGTACTTGTTGCAGCCCAGGATGGTGGAGAAGGCCTTCCTGAAGTCGGCGTTGAAGGCGTAGATGACGGGGTTGAGGGAGGAGTTGGCCCAGCCGAACCATACGAAGATGCTGAAGGTAGTGTCACTGACGCACGGCTCTCCGACCTGGTCCAGATGGCAGAAGGGAACCACGCAGTTGAGGACAAAGAAGGGCAGCCAGCAGAACACGAACACCCCCATGATGATGGACAGAGTCTTCAGAACTTTGGTCTCCCTCTTGAAAGACGTCTTGAGCGAACTTTCGTCGTGCGTCGACGCGCGGTGGCGGTGGTTTTGCGCACGGGGCCCCGCCGCCCGCTCCAAGGACGAGATCCGCCTGATCTGGGTCTGCGCGATGCGGAAGATGCGCGTGTACGTGCCCACCATGATGACCACGGGGATGTAGAAGCTGATGAGAGACGAGGAGATGGCGTAGGTCCGGTTCAGGCTGGCGTTGCAGTCGTCCGGGTTGTGCGCGGTCAGGTTGTCCGCGTCCGCGCGGTGCCAGTTGAGCTGCACGGGGATGAAAGAGATGAGGATGGAGAGGGTCCACGCGACGCCGATCATCAGGAAGGCGAACCTGCGCGTCATCTTGCGCTCGTACTTGAAGGGGCTGGAGATGGCCCAGTAGCGGTCCATGCTGATGATGCACAGGTTGAGGATGGACGCGGTGGAGCACATGATGTCGAAGGCGACCCAGGTGTCGCAGAAGCGGCCGAAGAGCCAGATGCCCGCGACCTCGGACACGGCTCTCCAGGGCATCACGAGCACGGCCACGAACAGGTCGGACACGGCCAGAGAGATGACGAAGGAGTTGGTGACTTTGGAGCGGAGGTGGCGGAACTTGATGACGGCGGCGCACACCAGCGTGTTCCCGAGCAGCGTGGACACGATCAGGGCGCACAGGACGCAGCCGGTGAGCGCGCGGAGGCTGACTCCTCCACCGGAGTGACCGGTGCCGTCCGCTGCCGCCGCCACCACCTGGAGCCGGTCCCCGCGGTCCTGCTGCAGGGTGTGGGTCTCGTTGTGAACGCTCTCCATGGATGTCCGGAGTCACATCTGCCCCATCCTCAGTCCTGCTCCACCTGCCGCCTCTCACCGCCGCTCTGCGCGCGAGACAGGAGCATGAGCCCACCTGATCCTGCACGAGACGCGCTCACTCCATCCGGTGTGTCCGCCGCCGTAGGACTGAGTGAAGCGGCTCCGTCACTCTCACCCTTACGTTAGCAGCATCACAACATATTGATCCACCGGGTCCTGATCAGTTCGCTCATCGATCCCGATATTTGTACATTTACAGCCCAAACAGGAAGAAGCGTGAGAGCAACAATGAAACAGGTGATGAAGTTCCCTCCGATCCTCCAATAACCAATCAATCAATCAGTCAATGAGTGTGAATGATTCAACAAACAGAAAGAAAAAGAAAAAACTCTGATGATTAAAAACTCTACAAAATATCAGCTTTGTACAAACTTTGATCTTTTCATGGTTTAATGTGTTTGATGAAAAACAGAAATCAATGATCAATAAGATTCTCAGAGTCAGAGACACGAGCCTTTTCACCTGATCAAGTCTCATGAGATCAATGACTTATCTCTGACTCTCTCTCTCCACATCACGTCTCATTGTCATGTTGTTACGCTCCGTGTTGCGTTCAAAACCGTAGGACAAACGCGTGTGTGACACTCAGTGACACTGGGGTCTGATTATTGAGCCAATATTGGATCTGTATTGATTAATTAGTTCACAGATGTTGTAACACCAGCAGGAGGCTGTGGAGAGCAGAAGGTGAACTCTGCCCTCTAGTGGACAAAGACTCACAGTACACACACGCGCGCGCGCGCGCGCACACTGGACTGTGACCGGTTTTTATTTTCTGTTTCCTGTGTGATCGACAGATGATCAATAACAGTTAGGTGTCAGACATGTTCTGATGTATGTAGCTGTTACATGGATACATGTATGTAATGCATGTATTTACTGCGGTGAGTGAACCTGTGTGTTCACACTGACTGGACCCACAGTGATCTATTGATTATCGATTACTATATATATTGATTATTTATGTGTCGATATTTTACAGATTTGATTTGTCTCTTTTTTTCATCCGGCCGGTCATGAAAGGGTTATGTTTACAGTGGGGTGGTGACGTCAGTGTCAGCTGTGTGTGTGTGTGTGTGTGTGTGTGTGTGTGTGTGTGTGGATGATTCAGCAGCAGTCACTCTGTCTCGTCCTCTGCACATGTTGCAGCTCAGGCCGATCGAGCGGACAAACGGCTTTTATTTTGACAGTGTGTGTGTGAGTGTGTGTGTGTGTTTCTCCTGCTCTCGGGGCACGAGCGTGTTGAAGGTAAACCCGTCTAGGTGTTGAAACCACCCGTCGGAGACCCCGTAGTGTCGCGAGGCGTTTAGCTCGTCTACAGGCCGGAGAGGAGGAGCGGAGCGCCGCAGAGAGGGAGCCGGCCGCCGCCGTGTCCTTCCCGCAGCCCCCGGTGGATTGTAGCGTCGATGATCGTGACTCAGACTGCGTGTTGTCCGCTGTCGGAGCCTCCTCTGTCGCATTGGACCTGAACTCAGCCCCGCTGACGTCCAGCTGCTCCATTCAAACAGCTCCGCTCCGACATTTCCGCATTTTGACGCCTGATGCTCGGAGTCCCCGGCAGGTGAGACACACACACACACACACGTTAATCACACATTATCTACACACACGTATCATCGCACATATTCACCTCCACTTATATAACAGGTCACACACACACACCTCCTGACTGCTGGATGACTGTATGAGCAGTGCTGCAGGATCACTGACTTTGTGTGTGTGTGTTAATGTGCTGCAGCTCATACATGTTCATACCATGTTATGTGTGTGTATATAGTTCAGCACAAACCTGGTTTGAACAACAGAATCGATCCAGAGGAAACATCATCAGAATCAATACAGTGATGTGTGATCAATAATGTTATCACCTCCTGATCAGGTTCTGATGTATCCAATAATATTTGAGCTGAAGCAACTCATTGATTAATCTCTTAGCTGATTGACAGTGAACTTCTTGACAACAATTTTCCTAATCAATAATCAATGAATCGTTTTAAGGTTTGTCACAGATTTCTGATATTGTATACAAGTGGATCAATGGACAAGATTCATCGATAATGAAAATGATCAGTTGTTGCTTTCTGATCAATATTTATAGACTGTTTGTGCAGCAGATGAAACACTGTGGTTCTGTTTTCACTGATCATTTTTTAAAGGTATTGATTATTGATTAGATTGACAGTGTGTTCACACTCATTCACAGGTCCTGGTCTCAAGTTCTGTCCTGTCAGGTCCTGGTCTCAGGTGCTGGTCTCAAGTTCTGGTCTCAGGTTCTGTCCTGTCAGGTTGTGGTCTCAGGTCTTGGTCTCAAGTTCTGGTCTCAGGTCTGGTCTCAGGTTCTGGTCTCAGGTCCTGGTCTCAGGTTCTGTCCTGTCAGGTTCTGGTCTCAGGTGCTGGTCTCAAGTTCTGGTCTCAGGTTCTGTCCTGTCAGGTCCTGGTCTCAGGTCCTGTAGTCCTGTAGCTGATGGTTCTGCTGGTTCTCTGTTCTCATCATCAGTTCCACCTGCAGTGTTTTCATTCACAGTGGAGCAGAAGCTGCTGCTCATCTGGAGTCAGTCCAGAGACGTGTGTGTGTCTGTGTGTGGCAGGGGTCCAGTCCCTCTCCATCTGCCCCCCCCCCACCCCGCTCTTCAGACTACACTGAGAATAGTTCAGTGTGAGCAGTGTGTTGTCTCCAGGACGTAGACTGCACCCAGCAGCTCTGTTACGTCCCGGAGACACATGGTGACGGTGCAGAGTTGGACTCAGCTGATCAAACATTAATGTTTCCAGACTCAGAGAGGAAAAGTGTGTGTTGAATAAATGATGCACACAGTGACGGGGGGGGGGGGGGGGGGGGGGGGGTGTTAACATCTCGTTTTCCATTTCTGATGAATCCCTCATTTCTCCAGGCTGTTACTGTGACGACAGGGATCGCACCCTCGTCCAGCACGACTGGTTCCACATGAGGCTCAAAGAGGTCACAGGGTCGGCGGCCATGTTCTTTGAGATGAACAGATGAGTGTTTGGTGGCTAAAGGTCAAGGTCACAGTTAACATGTTGGTTAGTAACCCTAACCTTGTGAGTGAGGAGGAGGGTGTTTATGGATGATGACCTCACTGTGACCTCAGGCTTTGTCAGGTCTCTGTGGTTAATTAGTGAGAAGCTTTGAGCTCTGACTTAACGAGCTCAGTTTAAGTCTTAGCTAAAGATCAATAATCAATTAATCAATCCTGTTAAGATGAGACACAGGCTCCCTCTCTCTCTCTCTCTCTCTCTCTCTCCTGTCTCTCTGTCTGCTCGCCCGTCCTCTCTCTCTCTCAGTTAAATGTGGAATTTCAGTTATTTGTTGTTGTTGAAACTCAGAATTGAACCAGTGTGTTGTTAAGGTGTGTGTGTGTGTGTGTGTGTGTGTGTGAACTCTGCACAAACCCAGTTGAAGCAGCTTCATCTTGATTTTATTTTGAAAATCACATTGAGACATGAGGTTTCATTCCAGGAGCCTGATGAGATGAGTCTGAGAATGTGACCAATCAATAAATCAATCAATGACCTGCTGAGCTGAATCAGACCCTGATTTAACTGTGTAAAACTAAAGTGTGATCAATATTTTTATTGGTAGTTGTCGCTTCTGTAATCATCAGTCATTATAAGACTCATTGATTTTAATTAGGTCAAACTGTGACGAGGGGAAAAAAGATCATCTGATCGTTTGATCCGGTTCATGAAGCTAAACAAACAAACAAACAGGAAGCCCCCCCCCCCCAGGCAGGAAATGTCTGTTCATCTCTCGATCTTCTCTGTGAGGGTGGTGTCAGTTTCCTCCCTCTGATCACATCACTGTGTAAACACTGTTAACCAACAAAGTTCTGCTGCAGGAGCTTCACATCAGGAGCAAACACAGGAAGAACAGTTTATAACAGTGATTTTCAAAATAAAGCTTCACATCAGGAGGACAAGGGACGTCACAGGAGGAGTTCTAAAGAGTTTCATGAAGTTCAGTAACAGCAGATGCTAACAGAGGAAGCTAACAGCAGATGCTAACAGAAGAAGCTAACAGTAGATGCTAACAGAAGAAGCTAACAGTAGATGCTAACAGAAGAAGCTAACAGTAGAGGCTTTGTTCACTTGGTGTTGAAATGTGAACAGATGATTGTTTATTGATCCTGAGCTGCAGCAGAGCGTCTCTGCAGGATTGAGGCCACGTCAGCAGGTCAACGGGTCGGACTGCCAAGACCAGGACCAGGAGCAGAGTCCAGGTCTGGGAGGAGGGGGAGAGAAAGAGCTGCTTTGTAGCAGATTAATGATGGCGGTTTGGGGGCGGTGGGGAGTGGGGGGGCGGCATTAGAGAGAGTCGAGGACCAGAGCTCCTGCACAACGGGGATGTTGTTCCTGCCAAGTTGCTATGACACCCAGAGGAGGAGGATGGGGGGGGGGGGGTTAAGTGTTGGACATGAAGATGAATTGATATGAATCGAAATCACGTGACTTTGTGTTTATAGATGAATGAACAGACCTTTAATCTGCTGATCGATCAGTCATCAATCAGGCAATGTTTGAGTTTTATCGTCAATTTGGGGGGGGGGTGTTGGTTTAATGCCCAACAAGGCAGGGCATTCATGTTATGTGTGTCATATGTAGCCTGAAGCGTGTGTGTGTGTGTGTGTGTGTGTGTGTGTGTGTGTTAAAGCCTCCTGCTGCTGCTCTGAATCCAGACTTATTAACTGAGCTCATGAGGACATGATGTTTTGTAACTGCTACAAATCAACACCTGTGTGTGTGTGTGTGTGTGTGTGTGTGTGCTGTTGTACTTTGACACCTCCTGTTGTGTTTGTTGACGATAAGATAAAGCAGAACTTTATTAATCTTGACAGAAGCTGCAGAGTCAGAGACGAACAGAAAAACAATGTCAAAGTGAAACAACATGTAAATCAATGAATCAATATGTGCTGAGTCGTCAACATGAAGTTTATGAAGTGAAAAACCTGACCTGCTGTGAGGGCTCTGCCTGGTCCTGGTCCTGGTCCTGGTCCTGGTCCTGGTCCTGGTCCTGGTCCTGGTCCTGATCCTGGTCCTGGTCCTGGTCCTGGTCCTGGTCCTGGGTGGATCTTTATCTCTGTGTTAGTTTTAATGTTTTTATAATTCTGACTTTAATGAACTTGATGTGTTTGAATCACAACATTATTTATGATTCATTTCATTGTGTGTGTGTGTGTGTGTGTGTGTGTGCAGAGAATCAAAAACCTGAAGCAGAAGTATTAAACATGTAGAAACAGCTGGACGAGACGTTTCATACGTTGACAATAAAACCAGAAACTGAGTGATGATGATGTTTCGTCTGTTTCCTGTGAGAACCAGGTCGCAGCTTCGTGTTCTGACCCGACTCAGTCTCTGGGCAGACGTTTCTTTTTCTGTCCTCCTCATGTGTGGGCCGATACTGGGCCGTCGTCGGGCCGACGCTCATTCTCCACAGATCAGATGTCGACGTCGGGCCGATGCCAGAACACGCCCACATCTGAGCAGCAGCGGCGGCCGTGAATAAAACAGTCGGGAGGCTCAGAGCGGCTCCTCTAACTGAAGGAGACTGAAATAACATGTGATCAGGAGGAAATCACCTGAAGATGAACCACCTTAACCATGCAGCTCTGTTGGCTCTGGTCGGTGATGACGGGGCTGGGGGGGGCAGGGCGCAGCGGGCGGGGGGGGGGTTGTGTTTCTATCTGCTAAGAATATCTGTCCTCAGTGATTTAACAAGGACAAAGTGATGGAGGGCGAGTGAGGAGGAGGAGGAGGAGGAGGAGGAGGAGGATGGACGACAGCTGAGCTCTGTCACTTTAAAACCTCCGAGCACCTGAAGGCATCACTGTTGCCTTCAGGACCCTCCGTCACTCTGTAAATCCTTTGCAGTCGGAGTCTTTTTCCGTCTCTGAATAAAGACAGAGTTCAGCTGCGGTCGACTTTATCTGCGTGTGTCTTCACGAGTGCAGTTACATCACCTGGTCTGACCTTTGACCTCCCAGAGTTCACCTAGTCTGAAATGGCTCACGTGTCGTTGCCGGGGGAAACGAACTGGTCACATGTTACGTAAGAGTTGGACACAGGAGGGAGATGGTTACAGAGAGGAAGAGGAGGAGGAGGAGGAGGTGCAGAGTTCATATGTGACTGTTTATTGACGAGGAAACAGATTCATTATTGATTATTAGATATTAGTAAATATTATATCAATACTGAGGTCAGTTGTTCAACACGGTCACTCAGTGTGATTTATTAGACATGGTTTGTGTGGGTGAGTCGGAGCGAGCAGCCAGTCAGCTGATCACGTGATCAGCTGATCGTGTTTCTATTGATCCATTTATCATTGAGCCATAATGGAAGATGATCCTGCTGCAGCAGAACTTTGGCCTCTGAGCGATTTTATCCTCAGCTGCACACGGGTCGTCTTACACCATTAACACACACACACACACACACACACACACACATTCTCTCTCTCTCTCTCTCTCTCTCTCTCTCTGATGTGTGTGTGTGTGTGTGTGTGTGTGGTGTCCAGTTTTCCTCTCTGGCTCTCGGTCCATCTGTTGTTCTTCGGTTTTCAGGTCTCTGATCTCACGCTCACCTGATCACCTGATGAACTCCAATATGGAGGCTGCAGCATCTGTCGCTGTGACATTCTCTTCCTGTGTGTTTGTGACTAAAACGTCTTTGGTGTTTTTATGAATCGTCTGTTTCACAGTGAAACTCAGTGAAGATAAAAGGTGAAATATTCAATCAGAGTCAGTCGGACGTGTTTGACCTTCTGTAGCTGCTGCCACATCCTGATTCCTCTCAGCTCAGTGATCAGAGAACTGGAGCATGAGGACATCGGTGGGCCTGAGTCAGACTGAGTGATGTACAGCACAGAGGGAGGGGGAGGATGGAGAGGAAGAGGAGGGGGAAGGGGGGGGGGGGAGGAGGAAGATGGAGGTCAAATGGAGAAGAAGGAGGTCAAGGAAGAAATCAACAAATGTAGTTACACAGTGAGACTTCTGTCCCTGCACAGAGGATCTTTGGTCTGCAGAGCGAACGCTAGCTCAGCATGCTAACGTTAGCTGAATGTTTCTGCATCGACAGAGAAACAGAAGTTAACGAAGAATCTCTTCATCGTTAGAACGGTGACGAGTCTTCTCTCATGTTTTTCTACCCCCCCCCCCCACACACACACACACACGCCACTTCCTTGTTCTATCCGAATGAATGTCGTTTTCTTTTCTCATGATCCAGCACTCGTTCACTCTTTCATTTAAATGGACTCTCTGACTCGCAGCCAAACACTTTGTGGTGAAACAGGAAGTGACCCGTCCAGGTCGTCCAGGGTCAGCTGACTCATCAGAGTGTATTTCTCTTATCTGAAACACACACACCCACACCCACTCACCTGACAAGGTGATGATGTAGTTGTGCCTCAGCCAGTAGCAGTAAAGTCTGATTAGACTGCTGAGTCTTTAAATGTCTCGTCTCTGCTCAGGGAATCGAACAGTCGACGTCCTGAGATGTTTGATCTCAGAGGAGATGAGCGGACTGAAAGTGTTCAGTGTCTTCCCCTTTAATACAGTTTGTGTGTGTAGTGAGTTGAAGTACAGATGTGATGGAGCTGTTGTGTGTTGACTCTGTCAATGTTCAGTAGGAACCAGACGCCATGATTTCCCAGTGTTTCTGAATGCAACCTTTCACCGCGACCTTTTTTAACCTCGTGTTCACAGTCACAGCAGCGTGAAAATCAGAGCGAGGAACATCAGAGGTGGAACTTAATGTGTGAAATCCAGCTGTTAGAGACGCTGCTGCAGCTGTGCTGGACCTGTGTGTGTGTGTGTGTTGTTGTTGTTGTTGTTGTTGTTGTTGTTGTCAGAGTGGGTTCATCAGTGTTTAATCCTCCTGTGTCCTTGGTGTCACAGCAGTGAGTCTGCTGCAGTAGATACACACACACACACACACACACACACACACACACACACACACACACAGCTGCAGCAGCGTCTCTAACATTATTATTATTAGTAATAGTTTTTGTTGTTATATAACTGTCAGGTGTCACACAGGTGTCAGGTGAGAGCACCTTGATTGACAGGCAGCTGTCAGTAACTGTGTGTAAACGTGTGTGTGTGTGTGTGTGTGTGTGTGTGTGTGTGTGTGTGTGTTGAAGGTGGTCTGATGTGATGAGTCTGTGGTGTGTCTCTCTCAGCCTCTGACTGTGACTCAGCAGTGGGGAAGTGGTGACTCAGCATCTTCTATGGGAAACACTTGATTAGTTTATGTTCCTCTTTAAAAGCAGTGCATAATGGGAAACTGTTGAATGAGCTTGTTTCCGTGTGTGTGTGTGTGTGTGTGTGTGTGTGTGTGTGTGTGTCAGAGAGCTGATTGGACCAGTGTCCTCCAGGACGAACAGATGATGGTTATTAATAACCCCCCCATGATGTTCTGTTCTCACATCACAAGATGTTCAGGAGTCGGAGCTCATGATGCTCAGGACGGTTTGGGCTACGGTGGCCTGAGGGGGACAAATCAGGACTGAGGTGGTTTTTATTTGAGCTTGTTCTGGGAAACGGAGGCGACTCATTGGTTATTTTTAAATTCTGTAACTAATCCGTGATAATGAGTGATGTCAGCGTCTGATAAAGAGATGCCCCCGCCCCCTACCTACAGCTACCAAACACCTGGAACAGGCCCGCCCTGTTCTGTCCTGCCTCAGGCTGTGTGTGTGTGTGTGTGTGTGTGTGTGTGTGTTGGTGACGGGTGTGTCTGCATACTGTCATTATCTTCAGCTGGTTGTGTGTATTAGGGGTGTGGTGCATGTGTGTGAGAGCCAGTCAGTCTTGGCTGAAGGATCAAACAGGATCGTTCACAGAGGAATGTTTCTCTCTCTTCATCAGTAATAATCAGATGATATTATTTCTGATATATAATTGATATATAATATTGATTTAGTGGTTTAAACCTTCACATTGGAGCTGAAACCAGCATTTGGATTTATTATAAATATTATGATTTATTACAGTCGTTATTATTGACTTTCGTTAAGTTGCTTCAGTTCATGTTAAACGTTCTCTGAAACACACAGGTCAGGTGTGTCACAGGCGTGTCACAGGCGTGTCACAGGTGTGTCACAGGTGTGTCACAGGTGTGTCACAGGTGTGTCTTGCGGCTAATGAACCAGCCATGTTTTAAATATTAAACAAAGCAGAAGATGTTTTTACCTGTGATATTAATCCATCATCCTCCATCTCCTCCTCCCTCCAGCTCAGTGTCTCCATGGTGAAGTGGGCGGGGTCTGATGTCAGCCCCTCCTCTCGTCGACCCCCCCGCCATGCCCACCATGGTTTCTAGACTTCCTAAGTTTGGCTCACGTTCCAAACCCAACGCCGCTCAGACGGGTCCAGCTGCTGCCGCCAACACTGCCGCCACCGTTGCCACGGCGACAGGCACCCGCCTCACCAACGGCTTCTACCATCACCCCGGTCCGGCAGGTGTCAACGGCGGCCTTGCTGCGCCCCCGTCCTCGGTGAAGCAGAATGGGTTCATCCGAGCGCCAACCGCCATGAAGTGGAGGAGAGAGAATGGGCCGATGGAGGAGGAGGGGCTGAGGCAGAGGGGGAGTGGAGGAAGGGGAAGGGCGGGAATGTCGGGCAGGGTCGCCATGGTAACAACGTCCATCAGTATTATTCCCAACGCCAACAGGTATCACCTGTGATGTCACAGGGTGACGCCAAAAAGATGGCCACAACCACAACAGGAAGAGGGCGTGGCCTCGGACAGTCTGTGACATCATCGCCACAGTCTGGCCCCAGAACACTTCCTGTTTCTAAAGGTGGATCCAAACCGTCGGGGTCCAGGCCGAGCAGCGGCACCAAGATGACCCTGAACCTTCCCCGCAGTGGAACCACTGGGTCTCTGAGACCGCCTCAGGGTTCTGGTTCTGGTCCTGGTTCTCGATCTGGTTCGCCGCTCCAGAAGAAACCTCCGGCCAGCCGCTCACACTCCAGTGACCACCTTGACTCCGCCTCCTCCATCCAGCTGACAGACAGCGACCGGCTCCGCTCACGTAGCCTCACCCAGGTCCAACAACAGCCCTCCCCTTCGCCCTCCCCCTCCTCCACCTCCACCTCCACCTCCTCTCTCTCCCACTCCCCCTCCCTCACCCGCCCCCCCTCCATCAACATGGCGCCTGATCGAGACTTCAAAGAGCTGACGGCTCAGGCTCGGCCCAGTCAGGCTGTGGAAGACCGGTGTGTAGGGGTCAAAGTTCAAAGTGCTTCACGGAGGTCAGGGGTCAATGCCCCCTCCCTCCTGCTCCCCTCTGCCTTAAAGAAGCCCCTCCTACCCAGCCTTGGCCCCGCCTCCAAGCCCAGTGGCATTAGCTACAAGCTGTCACGCCCGTCATTCATCAATAAGTCCCGCCCCCTGCGGGTGACCACAGCCAACGGATTGAAAGGAGACCAGGAAGTGAAGCTCGGACAGAGAGGGGGGGGCGGAGCAGAGACTCCTCCTTCCACAGGAAACAGTGCAGGTGAGACAGTGATGTCATATCTTATCATATGTCCCATCTCATGTCGTTCATCTTAACTCATCCACTCCACCTGTGTCTCACCTTTGTCTCACCTGCCCCCCCCCCCACAATCAGAGACCACCCCGGAGGCTCCAGAGATGGAGGGACTGTCCACAGAGCCTGTGTCCCAGGCAGAGGTGTCGATTGTGGGGGAGACACTGGAGGACATGTCCCTGTCCTCCACGTCCTCTCTGGACAGGAACGACACCAGTCAGGAGTACATGGACGACTTCGACAACCTGGGTAAAGACGTTACCTGCTTCACATTCTCATCTATAATTAATAATCAATCAGTGCATTGATCAGTTTCCTGCTCGATGCCGTTAACAGGAAGTGGAGGCGTCGGCCTGATGCTGCTCTCCTCCTCCAAGAACGACGAGGACGACTCGGGGCTCGACCAATCGTGCGCCAGGTTTGACGACGACAAGTTGTCCATCAATGGTGTCACCAAGGCAACGGGACTCTGTTTCCTAGACGACGGTATGGACTGGCCCGGCATGAGGCTCAGTGGTGAGTTTAATATGATCAGTACAAACATCAGGAACAGAAAGGTTCAGTGAAGAGGTTATTTTTTAACAAAAGATGTTTGTGTGTCTCCAGGCGACAGAGCAGAGCATCATGGGACACAACGCCAACGCTGCAGTCAGCAGGAGTATCACGACCAGGTACAACACACCTCCAGCGTGTCAGCTGATTCTGTCGTTACACTGTAATTATGTCATTAAAATGATGTAACATTACAAGCCCCGCCCTGACGCCTGACTCACCTGTGGACGACCACACCCACAGGTGTGGCAACCTGTCGACATGTCAGTCACATGTTGGACTGAGTCGGTTTTAAATCATTAGATGATTAATGTGAAACACAGAGTGTCTCTGTGTCTCTGTTGACGCCCAGGTGATCAATAATAAACCAATCAAACCAAATGTTATCACAGAATCTCTGAAACTGATCAAACTTAGATTATTTGTCATCTGTATCAATACTTTTCATTTGTAAAGGGACCGTGACACATGACACACCTGAATGATTAAAGCAAACAGGATGTTCTTAAACTTGACAAAATCAAGTCACATGTTTGTATTTATCATGATGACAACAGCAGAGGGCGGAGTTTGAAGTTTGAAGGCGGAGCCAACAGACACACAGTTGATCTGGTTTATGTTAAACTGAGTCCTCTCTCCCCCCTCTCTCCCCCTGTCTCCCCCTCAGGGCGGCTCCTCCCTGGATCTCTCCCCCTCCGACAGCTGTGGCTCTGGGGGAACCTACATGTGGGACGAGGAGGGTCTGGAGCCACTGGGGGGCGCCGTCACCTCCGCCTCCATCAACACCAATGGCAACACCACCCACCACATCGGGAGCTTCGACTCAGACCTGAACAGCATCGTAAGACAGAACGAACGAACACACACACACACACACACACACACACACGTTCACTGTCACACACCTGGAGTCAACGTTAAAATATTAACATCAGACAGTGGAGATAAAAACATCTTTGCACTAAACTGAGATCATTTAAAAACTGTAGTTTCTTTTAAACCTGGCCACATGAGAAACTTCAACTCACATACAAATATAAATAAAGTTTATTCAATCTGCCTCTGGTGTAAAAACCTGATCATTAAAGCTCCAGCACAGAAACACTGAACAAACGTCTGGTGTTTGACCCAGAACCTGGAGCTGGTTCTGTTCAGTGAAGCTCTGAGGCTTTTACTGGTTTTACTGGGTGAAACAAAGGGAGGGTTTAATATTCCAGCAGCATCGCCCCTCTCTCTCTCTCTCTCTCTCTCTCTCTCTCTCTCTCTCTCGCTCTCTCTCTCTCTCTCTCTCTCTCTTGGCTTGAGAAACCAGCCACCAGAAACTGGGTCAGGACCGTCTGGTCTGGTCTCGTGTGCTGGTTGTTGAGTGCAGGCAGATGGTCTGGTTCCAGTGAGGCCAGTGAGGAGAGCGAGCTGAAGGTGGAAACAGACAGAATCAGGCGTCGCTGCACGTTTCAGAGAACGAGTCTGGACTCGAGGACTCGCAGCTCAGAGGAGCTGCACGATCAAACGTTAGGACCGTTTCTAAACATGAACCATCAGAGTGGATGAGCCGTGCAGGGAAATAAAGGATGTCCGCTCTGTTCTGTAGTGAACTCATGGACATGTTCAGACGTGTCCTCAGCTCGTCTCATTTTTGTCTTCAGCGTCCGCAGGTGACACGTCCACTTCCTTTCTGATCATCAGGGCTGTGGAGGAGGTGTGGAGGAGTGAAGTCCTCTGGCTCCCTCTGGTGTCTGAGCTGTGAACCACAACATGTCACTGATGGTGCTGAGGTCACATGACACTGGATTCCCTGATCAGACACACATGTTTATATAATCTATAATCTATAAAGTAAGAACTTAAATAAACATTAACAATACATCCAAATTTTACAAACCTCCAGAGTGAGCAGTAAAAATAACAGACAGGTGCAGATGATGCAGGTGCAGAGCTCAGGTCACACGCAGGTAAATCCTAAAGGTCAAGAGGTCACACCTGAGGCCAGTGAAGTTCCTGGTCACGTTTATCTTTAGTTTTATTTATTCTCACTCTAAAATGTGAACGTTCCTTTCATTTTGTCTTAGAGCTCCAAGGACTACATTACCCATGAGCCTCAGCTGAAGAACGTGTTGCCATGGTTTCTGAGTGCTGTAGTTTTTCTCTTCCAGCTGCTTGGTGATTGCTGGATGCTTCCCTGCTGAAATGCACCATGGGAGTTGTAGTTGTGGTTGAGATCTTGTGCTGCTGATGTTTTCTCAAAGATCCAGATGTTTTCTTCCACAGATGTTGATCACATTAGCACCATGAAGCAGTGTGTGTGTTAGTTTAATGTCAGACTAATTGTTGAGTTTCAATCGTCTTCAGTGGATTAAAGTCAGAGAGCTGCGTTCAACACCTCCTGACTGATGCTGAGTGCTCGTTAATGAGCTCCCTGTCTGTATGTGCCCTTTGTGTTAATGAGCTGTGGGTCTTCAAGAGTGATTGACCCTAATGAGCCTCCGTCCATAATGATCTGAGGACATTAACGACTTCTGAGCTCATGTCTCGAGTCTAAATATTCATGACACCTGATCGTCGTAGAGTTCATCCACAGGGAGACTCACGACCAGCAGGGGGCAGTGTGGCTCTGTGGACGTGTGTGTGTGTGTGTGTGTGTGTGTGTGTGTGTGTGTGTGTGTGTGTGTCCATACATGACAAAAACATTGATCGGTTCAGAGCAGGGAGGAAGAGGAGGAGAAAGAGCTGAGCTGCAGAGAAATAAGACAAAGGACTTGGATCCTAACAAAATAAGAGGCTCTGGAAGTTAATATTATAATGACACAGCACAATTTTCATCCACCAATAAGAAGTGAGCTCAGATGTGCTGAGTCACAGTCTCCTGCCTCCAGAGTTTTCTTCTTTAGACATTTATTGAGTTAATTTTATGATGTTTGCTGCACATTTCTGGAATAATATGAGCTTTTATTTTGCTGAAGAGGAAGCGGTTGAAGATTTTATTTCCTCCAGGTGCATAGAGTTTATAGAACAAACATTACACAGCAGTGTGACTACACACACACAGACAGTGACAGAGCAGTGTCATAGTACATTCATACAGTATAATTAACTACATGTTGGTCAGATATGACACACAGATCCTGGGTCAGATATATAACATGAAACCAAGAGCACACAGTTTGACCAATCAGCTGTCTGAAGACTGACATCAGGTGATGAAATGAGTCCAGTCAGGTGTGCTGCTGCTTGGTTGGAAAGAAAAACCTGCAGCCACACCAACACTTCCTCAAAGAGGTTGGACAGGCCTGGTCAAGAGGAAGAGGTCTCACTCTGTTGGGAAGTTGTTGAACCACAGAAACACTCAGTGTACAGAGTGGAGCATCTTCCCTCACATATGATCTTTGAGGTTGAAACTAATGAATATTACAATCAGGAGTCTTCCTCCACAGTGAGGAAGAAGAAGGTGAAGAAGAAAGAGAGGAGGAAGAGAAAGATGAGATGGAGAGGAGAAGGAAAGAAAGAAAAGGAATCAAATCACTTGGGGAGAGAAAAGGAAAAGAGAGAGGAAGTAAAGTGAGAGAAAAGTGGAGGAAAAGAAAGAAGATAAGACAAGAAGAAGAAGAAAGAAGAAGATGAAGGGAGAGAAGAAGAAATAAAGGAGGAAGAGAGAGAGATAAGAGAGAAGAGAGCAGAAAGAGGAGATTAGGAGGTAATGTGTTGATGTGGATGAGTGCTCCCAGCCAACTGTGTGTGTGTGTGTGTGTGTGTGTGTGTGTGTGTGTAGGTGAGAGAGAGAGAACTTGTTTAAATGCAGCAGTTAGTCAGGGTGAACGTTTGGTTTCCTCTCAGGTCACTGTGCTGTGACTAAGCTTCTACAGACAGGAAGCACTGTGTGTGTGTGTGTGTGTGTGTGTGTGTATTCAAACTCTTGGTCTCCTCATCTTCGTTTGCACAAAACAAACTCTCTCAAGCTGAAGTTTGTTTTTAATTAACGAGTTAGAAAGAAACTGACAAATCCGTCCGACTGCTCTCATGTGAATTATGTTCGTTTTATATTTTATAAAATAAAGAAACTGATTCTTGTCGACAGTCGTCAGATCAACAGTGTGTCGTCCGCCCCCCATTGGTTCCTACTGAATAAATACATTTCAGCTCCGTCTTAGTTCAACAGTGTTTCCTGAGTATTGTTCGAGTCTCTGATGAAGAACAATGTTGATAAATGATGAAGCCGAACCTTCAGCGTCTTCATCCCTCAGAGGGTCAAACAGTCTCACTGTGGTTCAGCTCTGTTTATCTGAGGTGTTACAGCATGTAACGTGTCAAATGTCTCTGTGTCTCAGGACATCCTGAACAACCTGGACTCCTGTGACCTGGAGGACGATGACCTCATGCTGGATGCAGACTTTGCAGAAGACGTGTCTCTGAACAGCGGTACGTTCACTGTCGCTTCGTCACGTCAGTGAAAAACATGGCTGCCACTAAAACTTTCAGCTTGTTCGCACCCGACACGTCGGTGGGACAGATCCACCTCAGCAGCCTGACAACAGCAATAACAACATTTGAACAGCAGGAATCTGACACTATATTAACTCATGAAATGTTTCTGAGCATCAACAGTTTTTATACCCTGAAAAGATCCTGCTCAGTTTCAGTGAACTCCCCATTTAGGAGCTGTTTACCTCAAGCTAAGCTAACTGTCTGAGGGGAACGCTAGTTTATCCAACACTGGTTGGTTCAAGCTACAAAACACTTCAGTTCAGCAAACTGGTCTGTGAGGAGCTACAGTATAGGACCCAAGTTAGTTAAAGCTGGGGTTTAGCCAACTCAGCTCCTTTTAAGGAGCTAAAATATTTAGCATTGAGCTAGTTAAAAGCCTGTTAGCTAGCTTAAATAAAGTAGAAGCTAAGACAGTTAAGGTCAGCTAACCGGCCAGTTTAAAGTTGAGCTAATCAGCCTCTCAGGAGACCAAACGTGTTAGATTCAAGTTTTAGTTTGGCTAACTGGTCAAACTGGTCAAACTGGTCAGACTGGTTACTAACTGTCAGAATTAGCTGGCTAACTGATGGTTGCTAGTAGGAGCTGGGTTGGTTCAGTTCAGCTAACATTTGTTCACGTTTAGAAGCTAATACAGTTCACTTAGGCTAATAGCTCGATCTCGGAGCTGCAGCTGCTTTGTTTAGTCGAGGTAACAGTTCATTATGTGACGTAGCTCTGCTCTTCATGAGCTTCTGGTTCTGAAGATAAACCTTTCCTCTGATAAACTCCTGTTTGATGCTGATGTGAACTCCGCAGATGGAGACGGGATGTCCCACATGGCTCAGTGGAGGAGGAGACAGCTCTGCTGGGGGACGCAGGATGTCCACAATGACAATGAAAGGTGAGCGATTAATGCGTGTCCTGGTTTAAACTGCAGAGTTACAGTTATTTCCACTCTTATTTGGGCTTCAATACAGAAACTTGTGCTCAAAACGATCACAGACAAGTTCACAGCTCTTTGCAACTGAAATGTGTTTACAGCAATATTCAGATTATTACTGTTTACTTTTGCCAGAAGGCACTTTGGACACTTTGCTGGCTCTCTGGCATCTTGCTAATTATACTGTTGTAGTGCTGCCAGCAGCTGAAGTGATGGTGGCAGAGCGAAGGTCAGTGAGTCAATAGCAACATCTTCTTTCTGTCAGTTTCATGAATGTTATCAACACGGCATCCGGCCCGCTCACCCACTGAGGCCTCAGGGTCATCTCAGAGTTGACAAGTTTGCAAATGTCAAATCAATAGGGATCTGTTTATGAATATGTGCAGCCATATTTGTGTTTGTCAACAAGTCGGCTTGTTGTTAGAGAAAGGGAGAAGTTTGCGGGTCCAGAGGGTGGAAGGTCACAGGCTGCGGGGCCGAGGGTTGGTGTAACGCTGCAGATGTTTGTGGGTCATATTCTGGTCAGATCAGGAGGAGGTGATAAGCTCTGCTCCTCAGAGGAGGAGGAAGGAGAAGAAGAGGAAGAGGAGGAAAAATCAGCCGTCGCTTTGTGCCAAATAATTTCATATGCAGCCTGAATGTGAGGCTTTATTAACGCTGCAGTTTTAAAGGTGCAGTGACCAGCTGTGTTTCCAGTTCGGTACATGACGTCGTCGTTTAAAGAGCTCGTTCCACATCTGGAAGAAAGGACGTGTGAGATTTTGTCAAAACCTTTTACATTTATAATCTTTTAAAATAAATTATTAGTGTGTCAAACACCTCTGTGCCTTTAGCATTAGCATTAGCATTAGCAGACTGCTCCCTGCTAATTAAAGAAGCCTTCACTTGCCTGAGGGGGTTCATTAAAGCAGAGCGTCACTGTGTGTGTGTTTGCTGCTGCTCATGTGCACTCACAGTTTTACAAGAATACAGAATAATGAAAGATGAAACCCTGTCCTCTCAGCTCAGGCCCGACTCTGTCCACCCCGCCGCCTGCAGGTGGAGCCGGCGCCTCAGGGCCGTGGAGCTGAATGTGATGTTGTGATGTTGGACGTGCATGATCTCTGTGCATCATGTTGACTTCTCTGTCGTCCCCTCAGTGACTTCCAGTGTTACAAGCTCACTGAGGACCCTGGGAATATGAGGACAGACACGATCAGGGACAGTGACCTGATTCTGGACCTTTGTCCTTCAAGGTGATTCAGAACTAAACTCAGAGTCACGGGTCACTAGATTAGTGCTTGAAGGCTTGTTGCATGTGTGACCGTCCTCTCGTCGGCTCATCTCTGCCTGTCTCTGCTGCTGCTTCATCATCCTCTCATGTTGGTT
>MU269988.1:317500-350000 GCA_021432705.1 Caranx ignobilis
CCAGTCAGAGCTCAGCTGGCTGTGATGTCACCGCTCCACCTGACAGGTGTCATTTTGACTTGTTAAACCTTGTCCTTTACACTCGTCCCTCCCTCCTTCCACCCCTCCATCCGTCTTCCTGTCTCTTCCTCGTCTCGTGTCTCTGCCCGTCCTCTTGCTCTTGTCTCACTCTGACAGATGTGAGTTGTTTTTCTTCTTCTACTGTTTGTTCTCCTGTAACGTCCTCCCTCTGTCCTCTGTCCTCCGTCCCCTCGTCTCTGCCCGGCCAGGAGTGGAAACACTCGTCCTGTACTTCAGTGACACCGCCTGGTACAGTAGAAACTTTTTTATCTTCCTCATCCTCCTCTTCCTCCTTGTCCAGATTCTGCTCTGTCTTTTATTTATCTCTCAAAATAAGTTTTTATTTTGGCCACTAGGGGGCGAAACAGCTCCACATCACACAGCTGTGTGTGTGTGTGTGTGTCGTGCTGTGTCTTTATTGTTTGGACTGAAACGGACGAGTTGTTGTTGCTGTTGTTGTTGTTGTTGTTGTTGTGTGTTGTTTGTTTTCATGTTTGTACTTGATTGAACTCATTTCAGCCACAAGAGGCAGAAGGTCAAATGTCTTAACCTCATGACTCAGCTCTGGCGCCTGAGTGGCTGAAATGAGAATTACAAAAACAAATGCTCAGTTTCCTCAGTTTTACATTAATGTAAACATCTTTTTCCCGAGCACCTTGAAGGCATCTCGTCCCCATTGGTCAATAACTGGAGCTCGCGGTGACGTCGTTTCGTTTCTAGATGAAATAAATAAATTGATTAAATATTAGATCATCAGCAGCTGAGACTCTCAGACTGAAGCACTGATGTTGCGATCGTTCATAAAATCCTGGACCAGCTGTCTGATCTGTTTTACCCATGATTCATTGCTCCCTGTGGGACAGATCCCACCGTCTCCTTCACACTGAGCTGAGCTCGGCGAAGTCCAGAGGCTCGTTAGCGACGCTAAAATTAGCCTCATAGATGGCTCTTTAATTTTACATTATCTGAGGTGCTTCACTTCACTTCAGCTCAAACCATTGGAGATGACATCACTCAGGTCGACCTTCACCTGTAACACCACAACGTCCTGTCCCAACACGGCCGACAACTTTTGGTTAAACACCGACGTCAGTGAACCAGGTTCATCTTGATGCTCGTTCTGTTAGCATCACATGCTAACATGAGGTTACACACACAGTCTGTGGTCCAACAACTACAGACACAGTGAGACCTCTTCTCTTCAGTGGATCACGTCCGTTTCAGGTGTCACTCTTCACTTTATTAGTAATTTGTGCTGAGTTCATGTGACAGAGGAATAATAGGAAAAATGACTTTCTGGCCCCGAGTGGGAGAATTTCTATGAAGTCACAACAACTAAAACCAACATGGTGGACACGCGTGAGGAAACTGTGTGAATTCATAGATTCCTAATAAAGTTTTACATCTATATCTGTTAATCACTGAAGAGTCACCTACAGATGTTATTCATCAAAGTCTGAAGAGTGACATCAGGAAACACAAACATCCGAGCAGCACGTGAATGCAGCATCAAACCTGAATCAATTAGCAGTTTTATATTATTGATTATATTGTCAATATTTAAGGGCTGATTATGGTTGGAACAGTTTTCACTGCGCGATGACGTGACACGTGACGCCTTCATCATTATCAACTGGCTCTGGGGCCAGTGGGGGGGGGGGGGGGGGGCAAAACTGTGTGTGTGTGTGTGTGTGTGTGTGTCCTGTAAGTCGTCGTCAGAGCAGTGAAAGTGTTTGGCTGTGGATCATTTTTCTTCGTCCAACAGAAGGTGAATCCTCCTTGAGAAACAGCTGCATGTGGTCGAGGACACACACACACACACACACACACACACACACACACACTCTCTCCTCCCTCCTGCTTATCTTGTTTTTCTGTATCTTCATCTCCCTCTCCACCGTCCTCCTCCCTTGCTCCTTATCTTCCTCTCCTCTTCCTCTCCCTCCTCTCTTTCATCCGTCCGTCCTGTGATGCATTATGAATAGAGGATGGACACGCACACACAGGCTGCAGTGCCGCCGTCCACCACTAGATGTCAGTGTTGACCAGTGAATGTTTCCAGGTGTTTTCATGTCTCTGTTTTTCTCTCCGTCAACAAATCAATTGATTATCATTATTAGGTCAGTGAGGTCACCTGTATCAGTGAAGGTTGTGTCAACAGAGTAAATAATTGATGTTCTGTTTGGACTCAGATGAACAGATGTGGAAGGACACATGTAATTGGCTCCTGGGTTCATTCACTGTAGTTTATTTTACTCTGAGTCAGTCCATCACCTCTCTACAGGAGCAGGGGGGGATTCATCCGCCACTGAAAATAGTCCCAAACAACTGGCTGCGTCGTCCTGTGTGAGTCACGCTGCGTGGAAACGTCAGCGAGCAGCTGTTTCACTGAATCACTGATTATTAACAGCAGAAATACAGAGACATGTTGAATACTGAACGAGGTCCATGTCTCTCTGCCCGACACTGAGACACTCAGGTGCTGCAGGTGGTTTGTCCACAGGTGTCTCACTCTGCAGGTGACAGTGTGTGAAGGTTGGATCAGCTGATTAAATGAACGAGGATCTGAGCTGGTTTTGTGTTGAGAAGTTTCTGTCCGACGTCGCCTGCTGCTGCTGCTTTTAGAGTTTCCAGTCGAAGGGTCCAAGTTTGATGCTTTCAGTCGTCGATGTGTGAAAATGAGTCCGAACCTGAAACGTTGGGGGATTTTTCAGTGTTTCTCTTTGTTTCCTCACAGTTTGCTGCAGCTTGAACAAAAACATTTCTGCAGCACAAAATATCAAGAAGCTGCTGATTCATAATGATGATTTAAGAATCTAAACGACTTGAACTTCTGTTGCTGAACCTTTTATTGATTGATTAGTTATAGTTTTATTATCGTTACAGAAACGTTGAGATGCAGAAACCAACAGAACGTAAATGTTGTTTGGTGTCGCAACCAGCTTCAGTGTTTCTGCTGCATCAACAGGAAGTTCAGACGTTTTGAAGAGTTTAAAAACAGCTGGATGTGTTTGACAAAAGCTGATCAGGTGCTGCAGCCTCAGTTCATTGATCGGGTAACACCCGCCACCTGCTGCTGCTTCTCTTCCTTCTGATCTGTAATGTCTCGTTCATATTTTGGGTTTACTGTCGTTTTATTTTGAAGTTCAGTCTCTCTAAACAAGCAGCCAATCAACAGCCTTGTTAGAGCTCAGTCCAAGCATGCTGCGAGCTGATTGGCTGCCCGATGCTGATGAGATCCGCTCATTTTATTGTCCATAAACACATGACACATTAATTAGCTCATTAATTAGTTCATGTCATGTGACCTTTGATCGTCCCTCTCTCTCACAGTCACAGGTACTTCACTCCTCCAGCCAGAAAGACCAGGAGCCACTGATGGACCCGGTCCCACCGCCACCGCCACCAACCCAAGCTCTGCCACCAGCTAACCTTGCTCTAAGATCCCCGCTGACGCCAACACCGCTAACTCCGCCCCTGAGTGCAGAGGGGATGATGGGAAAAGACCGAGGAAGGAGGATAAAAGAGAGACGAAGGAGAGGAGAGGAGGAGCCGGAGGTAGATCCCTGAAGCTCCCCCAGCCCTCCAAACTCCACCTCTTCCAATCTCTGTCGTCCGCCCCCACAGCTGCCCCGCCCCCAAAGACGAGGAAGCCCAGGCCGCTGTCGATGCCCCTCTATCCAGAGAGCAGCGCCTCCTCTGGGGGGAAGCTGAAGGCACCGGTCTCCTCCGGTTCCTCCCGCCTGCCCAAACCAAAGAGCCACTGACGGGGGGGCGTCGGCCTCTGACAAGGGGGTGTCACCTTTAACAAAGCTTCCTAACATGCAGCGACATGAAGTTCTCCACTGAGTTTCACTTTCCCTGTTTCACTGATTTGAAGCTCCGCCTCCAATCATCTCCTCATAATTTAATCTGTTGATGTTTATTTAGTTTATTTATTGATTATTTATTGGATGAACTGAGTTTGAGTCTGAAACACCAGTGCAGAGCTCGTCCAGCTGGTCCACATGTCCACACAGAGCGGACCCTCCACCCCCCCGACCTCCGACCCAAACACCGGATCCTGCTCCTCTGTTCATCTGTTCGTTCACCGACTAACACACCTGCTGCTCTGTTCTCACCTGTTCATCATCGTGTTTCTCTCTGTGGGGTTCAGACGTTCTGCTGCTGTTCATCAGAAGAACCTCCTGAAGCCTCCAGGTCTGATCATCACTTTGTTCCTGTTCGACTTCTTTTTATAAAAACCTGTTCAGAGCAGGAGGAGGAGGAGGAGGAGGAGGAGGAGGAGGAGGAGCTGAGAGGTTTTCACAAACAGCCGGGCTTTACCTCTGGCTGGACACTGGCTGAGCTGTAGTTAATGAGTGTTTAAAGAGTGGCTGAAGACCGGCTAGTGACCGGCTGAGGTGCGGCTGAAGACCGGCTTGTGGAAGTTGGGGCTGCCTCCTGAGGTATTTATTTATTTCTGTTAAACTTGATGTTGTTGGACATTTCACTGATTGATCACAGACAGACTGTGGAGGTCTGAGGCCGTCATCCACCCAGTGACTGTTCGGAGCCGGATGTGTCTGTGCTCTGATTGGAGCCGCAGGGTCCTCACCTGTGTGACTCCGACAGGTGGATCATTACATCAGAGGCACAGACACACCCACCCACCGCTGCTGCTTGCTTTGATATAATTAACTGTATATGCACAAGAATATGCAACACAGTCGCGGGTTCGATCCCCACACAGTGACGCTGCGTCCCGCCCACGTGCCCTCGAGCAGAGACGATGCTGAAAATATGCAAAAACTAAACTTAGTGTAGTTTCACATTTCACACAGTGGAGGAACCTACAGACGATCCACCGTCACCTGAACGTCACACACTAATGTCTGTAAACTCACAGAACAACAACAAACAAACAACAAACAAACAAACAAACAAACCAACAACAACAAACAAACAAACAACAACAAACAGCAAACAAACAACAACAACAAACAACAACAACAAACAAACAACAACAAACAGCAAACAAACAACAACAACAACAAACAAACAACAACAACAAACAAACAGCCCTGTTTTTCCCTGTTAATTCAACCGTGGCTCTTCTTCTAGCGTGTAGCTGAACTCCATTTCCCAGAATCCTCCTTTGCTACAGTTCCTCTTTCATTTCGTCCTCCTTCACTCGTCCAGGTTCAAACCCTCTGACTAAACCTGTAGTTCTTCATCAGCAGCTCGTTAATGTCACGTTAATTAGCTGAGTGTGTGTGTCATCATCCACCCCTGAGGGTGGGGGGTGTGTGTGTGTGTGTTGGGGGGGGGGCAGATTAACAGTGGATTCACCAGGGGAAGTTTGTTTTATCTTAACGATGATTCACTAATAAAGAAAACAGGAGCAGCAGCCAGTTAAGACCCTCCAGTGATGAAACAGCTGGAAACACCTGGACTTGTTTTAAGAAATCTGGAAAACACACACACACACACACACACACACACCAGTGTTTCTCACCTGTTCCCACAGCACTGAGTTTTGACGTCCCGCCCCACAACACCTGTCAGTTAAGCTGAGGCTTAAACACATGTAAAGGCTCCGCCCCCTCAACACCTGTTGTTGTTGTTGTTTGTCTTTGTGTTGGTGAGATTCAGCACAGAATCAAAGACTCGACGTCGTCACAGACACAAATTGTTCTCAGTTTTTATTGTCTGTTCAATATCTAGAGGTCACAGGTTCAGGAAGCTCCTGACACCTGCAGCTCTGATGATGATGATGATGATGACAACGCACATCTGCAGAGCACCTGGACGTGATCTCATCTTCACCTGCGACACTGTGGACGTGTCGTCGATGTTCTCGCCTCAGTTTTATTTCTGTGTCTTATTTTGAAATGTAGATTTTAATTGTAGTTTACAGTGGTTTTTTCTCAGTGACACGTTTCACCTTGATCACATATTGTACAGGATTCAGACTGAATGAGTTCAGCCTGGAGCCAAGTTCAACACCGATGGAGTCCGTCACACAGTGAATTAATCATAATGACTGTTTCTACGGTTTCTTCTTTTGACCGCCACTTGTTGTTGATTAACCTGATGTGTCGACTTTGCTGTTTCATTCTATCACTGTTCAGCTTCTGTCAACACAATGTCAACACTTCCTGCACTGGAATTTCACATTAAGAGTCCTCTAGACAATCAGAGATCAAGTGTTTGAGGACTTTTAATGTGAAACACCTGTGTAGGAAGTATTGACTTTGTATTTACAATGACAATCAAACTGTCAAATAGCCGGCGAAGTGGGAGAGAGGAAAGAGGAGGGATGAGGGAAGTCATAAAACCTGAATGTTAATAAATGTGTAGTCACTAAGTTCTTGTTTAGTTTCCTACAGTTGATGTAGTGGCTGCTCAGTTACCCAGAATCCATGTTGTGACAGGTAACCATGGAGACGTTGTGTTAGTGTCGTCATCAGATGGAACAGAAGCTGCTGTCGATAAAGTCTCAGACTCTGTATTTACTTGTATTTAAACAGAAGTTAAATATCAGCTCAGTAGATAATCAATAATCAATCAATACTCACTCCTCATGTCTGTACGGTATCTGCAATATATCCTCTGCTGTGTCCTGTACTCACTCACTTTCTCTCTCTGTGCTGTCTGAGGGGAAATGCTCTTATTTTGAAAATCTTTAAGTATAATGTGTTTTATTTTGACAGACTTCCTGCCATTTCCTTTTTTCCACCTGCTGGTTTCGCAGAATTTGATTTTTGTGAAATGACGTGCAGAGCTCACGGTGTGTTACCTGGTGTGTTACCAGCCGCGCTAACTCTTCTTCATGTGACAAACTGTACAGAGTCTGATCCACTGTAATTATTCTCGTTATTAACACTGAACCATGAGCTTGTAAAGCGTCTCGGTCTGAAAATGCACTTTAAATGAAATGTGGGGCTTCGTTCAGAGACACAAAGTGTCTCGACCTTTGTTGTGTTGTTGTTTAGTTTCTGGGCTCGTGCTGCATTCAAGTCTAACGGAAACCACACAAGTAAAAAAAACCGACATCAGGTCTTTGATTCAACCTGAGATAATTTCACCTGTTAACTCAGACGATCCTGATCCTGTAAACACAGACTTTCCACGTGACGTGAATGCAGCGTTGGTCCAGGTGTGGCTCAGCTCTGCTCTCATTGGCTGATACAAGAGTAACAAAAACAACCTCACCTGTGTCTCAGCTGTGGACACAGGTGCTGAAGATTTCATAGTCGTCCGTTATGATTGGCCGATACAGCCCCGCCCCCCTGGTTGCTCATTGGTTAATATTTATGGTCCTCTTCTGTCATTGGCTGTGACGTCTCTGATGCTGCTGAGAAGCCGAACGCTGAAATAAAGATGATAAACACACGAGTACAGCTCATTGCTCTCTTATTTATTTAACCTGGTTGTCAAGGTAACCAGGTGAATCCTGCTCCCTCACGAGCAGCCGTTTGATTGGATGAGATGAACTGAGTTTAAATAACACCTGTTGGAAGATGAAGAAGAAACACATCGTTACCTACCTGCAGATCATGGGGGACTTTTAATGTGAAACATTTTTACAGGAAGTAGTGAATAAAAACGCTGATGCTTTAATAATATTTTATATCATGTGATGACAAAATTATGAAGGTTGTTATATTCATTAATTTACACACACACACACACACACGGATCAAAACGGTAAAATGTTTTGCCTTAAATCTCCATAAAAACTTTAAAAGCAACAACAGCTCCTGACTCAGAAAACATTCCTGCCTGGCACCAAACTGAGAGAGAGCTGTAAGGACGTGGACCATCTGCAGTCTTCCTCTCAGTCAGGCTGCACTCTGTTCACTGACCATCTGCCCGCTCAGGCTCAACAGACCTCTGCAGTGCCTCTTTTCAGGCACTGACCCAAGAGGCCGGAGTGTTTGCTGACCTCTGGTCGGTTCATTAGCATCTACAGATGCAGGGGTGCAGGTAGCCGAGTGCTAACAGTAAATACAGAGTGTGTGGCTGAGGCCCACCGCTGTGGTCGGCCCCAACCCAAACACAAACACTGCGGCCAAGATTAAAAGACAACAGATAGTGTTAACTCCTAATTCCCGCGCTCTTCGTTCCCTCCGTCACGACCTGTCTTTCGCGGTGGAGAAACTAAGATGGCGGACGGAGAAGACGCGGGACCTTGGAACGCCAGTAATCATGGAAGAAGACGAGGAGGACGCCGCCGACGTGGGAGCTTTCTTTCCCTCCTGCACCTGCCGTGTTGTCTGATACCCGCCGTGACTCCCGGGTCTGACAGACCGTTACGGGAAGAGTTACCGCACAGACAGGCTCTTTTTCACGGCTGGAGACTTGGCAGGCTAACCGTACAGCCAGCGAGCTAGTCAGCTAACCAGAGCCCCGGTGCAGCTCCAGGAGCGGAGGAGACGGAGAGAGAAAATGGCGGCGCTGGTTCCACAGAGACGTGCGAGGTAAAACCGAGGGAACCAGGTGTTTTAGCTTCGAGCTCACAGGGAGCAACTGTAACAGGAAAACCCGTCAAATAATATAATTATGACCTCAGTATTAAATAAGATCAATAACTAATTAGATAGTGTCAAAGAATGAGTTTGGTCTTTTAAAACGATGCAGTTTGATCTTTATTTAAAAATGTCAGAACCATCTTAAATAGCTGCAGTTTAATGTTTTTCTTCAGAGACTAATTAAGTGATTGTGTAATTATGGGAGGGTGAACTCTGTGACTGTACATGTTAATGCTGCTCTGTCTCACATGTAAAGGTTCACAGAGCTGTTCATTAACCAGTCAGTGGAAAATCACACTCTTATTTGGTTCAGTCAAAAAGGCCGGAAGTACACTTTTAACAAGTTTTAATCATGTGGATGTTTTTCTGTCACATGTTAGAGCTGTTGGTGTTTTTCACACCTTTATTTGATCAGACGGATTGTGTTCGCTGCTGAAGTGACCTCTGGCTTTTTGAAAGGCGCCACATGAATTAAAGTTGTTCTCATTAGAAAAGACTCGAGTTAATGATCTGTGAGACAGATTATCATCAGGTTATATCTTAGTGTTGTTTTTACTGGTCTGTTATCTGCTGGTTATCTGGGGTTATCATCATCATCATCATCACAGTCAGTCAGTCTCAGATATAATGTTATATCCTGCTGAGAGATGCCAGTCTCACTGGTTTTCCATCTGAAACAGATATTGAGTTACAGTGTGTGCTGTAAAAAAAAAAAGTCTGATTTTAGCAGGAAATGTTTTATATTTTTGCTCCATCCCAGTTTAAACTGACAGCTGGAGCTACTGGGGATCTACCTTCAACATCAGACAGGTGAAAAAATAAAAGTCCAAAGTGTGAACTTTTCAGGAGCTGGACAGTAAAATATAACAGATTTCACTGAGTTGCTTCAACACGTCCACAAACGGCATCGATCTAAAAAACCAGGTTGTGCAAATGTGAGGTCTTTTACACAGGACGACGGCTGAGAGAGGTTTAAAACATCTCAGCAGTGATCGCTCTTCTCTTTCATCTGTGCTCACACACACACACACACAGATGTAATTAAGACAGGAGGTGCACCGAGAGTCTTTATATCTGCTGCGATTGGGAGCTAACTGCGTGGAGCAGGAGGGAGACGGTGATTCGCGCTGAACTTAATTACACATCAGGAGATTTGAAATAAGTTGAAATGAATGAAAACTGCTTTTTAGTGCTGAAACGTAACCAGCAATCATCCCCTGAGCAGAAACGTGTCAGACAAACATCAACACTTCAGTCTTCACAGTGAGAGCCACTTTAAGTGTTGAAGTATGTGCATAAAGTTTCCTCTCAGCTCGACTCTGTCCTTTTATATGGAGCTGAAATTACTATTGACTGGTGATTAAAAAGGATTCAATAAACAAGATTTGCAGGAGCATGTAAATAACTGCAACAGGAACTTAATCAGTTATTTTCTGACTTTTTTTAACAGAATAATTCATCAATTCACTGAGGAAATAATCAGCAGATTATTGGATAATTGCAGCGATGGCTGGTCGCAGCTCTCATTTGTTGTTAATGGGACACTTTAATATTTTCAGACTTAATACTGACACCAAAATAAAAGCTTGTTAAACCTGTTCTTCTCAAACGTCTGTGCAGCTGCCAGGTTAAAATGAAGTTAAACTGTTGGACAGAGTCGGTTTGAAAATGTTTATGTTGATGAGGTGCATGTCTTTGTGGTGATGAACTTTAAACGACTAAACCTCAGTCTGTTGACAGAAATGTTTCTAGGCTCATTATCTTCACTGGAAACTCTTACTCTTCCCATGTGACCTGAACGCAGCACACCTGAGCAGGTGCTTCACGTGACAAACTGTCAGCGCAGCTTCATTACCTGTTGACGCGTCGTGTTTTTTCTCTGACAGACGGATCAGGACGACGACGTTGGACAGAAACACTGAATCTGGCCGACGTGATCCAGGACAGGACGGCTCCGCAGGTGAGGACGCCGAGGACGCGTCTGATCTTTTATTACCCCCTAACCCTAACCCTGGTCCTATGACGATGCTCCAGCAGTGTCCGCACACACACTTCCTGTCCACACGTCCAGAGCCAGCTCATAAAACCTGACCTGGGCTGGCTCTGTGTTTTTCTACTCGACAAACTCTCCTCTCCACAAGCTGAAATCTGTGTTTTATTGTCATATAAAGGCGACAGAGCCCTGGATAACTGCCCCTCTCCTCGAGCCACTTCCCTCGACTTTACTGTGAGAACCATCTGATCCTGTCTGTGGGAGACAGCTGGGAAATTACACAGTCGACGGATTCACCGCTGTGGCAGCTTTTTGTCTTTATCCACAGAAAATCTAGTCATTATGTGCAAAGAAACAACCTGTGAAAAGCCAGTGGAGTTGTGTTCCTGTGGAACAGACGTTAACTCTGAATGCAGTTACAGTGAGAAGCTTGGCTGCTCTTTAGAAATGAACATCAGCAGATAAACCCTCAGAAACGCAGAGACCGAGCTGCTCCGAGCTGCTGCTGCTGCTGCTGCTGCGAGCGCCAGACGCTTCATGAGGTCCGGTACCATGGTTTCTGTCTGTGAGCGGAGATCAACCGGAGCAGCTCAGAGCAGGAAGTGTCAGGAAGTGCCTGTGGTGGTGTTGTTGTTGTTGTTGTTGTTGTTGTTGTCGTCGTTTACTGGAGGTGAAACTGGGGTTTGATGAGTTTGGAGCCGTGTGATGACGTCTCTTCATTTCTCTCATTGCTTTTAATTTGTCCTTTTTTTCTGTTACATGTGCCAGTGTGTTTTTATGCACCGTGACACACAGGAAAACGTGTGTGTGTGTGTGTGTGTGTGTGTGTGTGTGTGTGTGCGCTTCACTGCTGAGACCTGAGACAACATGATTTACATTTCATTTACATTTAGATGGCTGCTGTAGCTGCTGTGGCGTGTGTGTTGGGTGATGATGGACACACACGCTGAGCAGCTCCTCCACGCTGCTGCATGTTTCCTCTCTGGGCCTCAAATTGATTTTTGTCTCTGATTTACAAGTTGAATCCTCCGTTTCTTTACTGCTGGAAAGAACCAGAACAACAAGCCTGCAAGCACAGAACAGGTTATTTACACGTTGTAAATGTGATGTATGCAGTGTTGGGGTTTCCGTGGTTACCGTGTTGTTAATGTGATTGGCTGCTGTAGCGTCGATTACATGTTTGAAAGCTGATTCGTTAAGGTTTAATGTTTTTAATGTTGCATTTTCACGCCTGAAACGTTAGAAAGATGATGAAGACTGGAGAATGAGCTGCGAGTCAGACACACAGTCCGTGGTGCGTTCAGGGTCCGTGGCTGCTCCCGCTCTGTTGGAACTGGGTAAGTGCTGTTGGATGGAAACAGCACCTGAAGTCGGAAGGAGCAAATCTGAGCAGGACGAGGATCTTAAAAGAGTTTATCAACTTCTAATGACAGAGAGAGAGACGCATGAAAACCAGCATCTGACAGTGTGTGTGTGTGTGTGTGTGTGTGTGTTTCTGTGACGTGTTCATGTTCAACCTTCTGTTTCATAATCTACATTTTATTGGGTTTTGCTTGAATTTTTTCCCTTAACAACCACTGACGGTGTGATGATGACTCCTGTGTGTGTGTGTGTGTGTGTGTGTGTGTGTGTGTGTGTGTGTTTGATATGCAGTCGCAGCCGGTCATGAAGCAGTCTTCTTCTGTCTTTCCATCAGCGCGCCCATAAAAGTGGCAGCGGCTGTAAAACGGAGTGACGGTTTTAAGACCTGCTGCTGCTGCTGCTTTTTACTGCCGCCATCTTTGTTTTGGGCGCTCGTGTTGCACTTCACACACACACACACACACACACACACAGACTACATTACCATCATCACCAGGAGACGTTTCTGTCGTCCTTCCTTCCTGATACTGTCGTTTAAAAACGTTCAGTGTTTTCACTCAGAAGATTTTAGATGATATTTTAGTTTTTTGTGAAACTGAATCCTGCCAAAGTTTGTCGGCTTCATTTGAACCTGTTGTGGCTTCAGATCAGAGGCCTCATCGTGGTCTGAGCTCAGCGCGTCATGTCTGAACTGCCCGGTCCCTGTCAGAGCTGCGCCTGCCTGAGCACCGACACACTGTGAAGGCCTCGCCTCGTCTCAGTGAGTCTCAGCAGGTTCAGGGCGACGCTGCAAACAGCAGCTGTGATGCTGGGACGTAAAACACAGGAGGAAGAGCATCATTGAGCTGGAGCCCACAGCTGACTCACTGGCTCCATGGTAACGTTACACTTCCTGTTTACACCCCCCAGCTTCCCATACGTACGTAGGAGGAGGATGAAACAACAGAGCGCTGATTTCCATACGTGAGTGTGTGAAGGAACAATGAAGCTCATCAACAGGGAAACAGAGGAAGCTACTGTGAGTCCAAACTTTATTTAAAATCTGTTTCTCCTTCGTTTTTGGTTTGTTTTGCATTTTTTCCTGAATCCGTCACACGTGTGTTTTGTCACTGATCTGATCTGCAGTAGAGCACCTGGACACCTGGACACCTGGACAGGTGTCGGGCTGTGAAGGTGAATGAAACCAGATACAGTCCCAACGAGCAGCGGCTCGCTCAGGCTCTTCACCAGACACGTCTGCTGACGGCTGCTCGCTGTCGGCCCGACACCTGTCAATCATCTGTGCGATCGATCGCTGTGAAAATCGTTCGCTCTGATCGGTCCACACGTCGAGGCGGCGCCGGAGTTTGGATGTGAGAACCGTGACACCTGAAGGTCACGCTGGGATCCGAACGGGTTTTAGAGCGAGTGAGAGAAGACAGGCTTTGTGTCGGTGTGTTTCCATGGTGACCTCTGAGTCGTCCTCGCTGCTCTCTGACCTCCAGAGATCTCCCTGCTAGAAATCACCTTTGATCAGCTTCATCCTGCCGTAAGCCTTCGTTTTGATCATCCAACCACAGAGCCCTGCTCCTGCCTCCAGCCAATCCCCTCTCTAATCACTGCAAATACTTCTCCAATAAAACAGCAGAGGAGAAGCCCCTTTATAGAAGAAGAGAAGACCATCTTCAAGGGGCTGCGTCTTGTTTGGCTCATCGCCTCGGATTATGGCTCCATCAGAGGCGGTTACATCAGATCCTCGCTGTTTGAAAACCCACTCCAGGCCGCCGCTGGTAAGCCTGGTTTAAACCTGCAGTGTTTACAGGGATCAAGAGAGAATTCTGGGAAAATACACTCACACTGGTGTTTCTGTAGTGCAGCATGATTAAACACACACACACACACACACACACACACACACTCTCTCTCAACAGGGTTACTAGGTATCAAGAGTGAGTGTGTGTTGTCCACAGTCTTGTGTGTGTAATAACATGCACACAGAGGACACTGTTCTCAGAAGTGTGTGTGTGTGTGTGTGTGTGTGTGTGTGTGTGTGTGTGTGTGTGTGTGTGTGTGTAGCAGGGATGAGTCATCTAAAAGCCCCTGAGTGTTCCCGTCAGATGAAGAGAATCTGGTTGAAACCATTTTAAAGTTCAAAGATGGACTTGGTGACCTGCTCGTCCTGTTCGCCTGCAGGGATCAATAAAGTTTTTTTAATTTAACGTCCACTCAGAACAAAGACACCAAACCAGACGTCCGTCACCTGCCCAACTGACTGAGTGAGTGACTGACTGACTGACTGGAAGCTCAGGTGAGATTCATTCTTATGTCACAGAGGTAGAAGTTATGAGTCTGTAGCTTCAACATGTCACAGAGTAGCTGACAGCGCTCACATACAGAGTTATTGATAATCAATCACTGTTTACCAGTCAATAAATCAGTGACGTGTTCATGTTTGTGCTGTAAAATTAAAGATGGACTCACTTTAATGTTCTTGAAGGAAACAGCAACAAAACCAGGTGATTTTAACACTTTAAAGCTGTTAAAGATCGTTTCTCTTTCAGATCTTTACAAAACACTGATGATGTTGTTGTCGTCAATAATCATTAGTTTCTCTGATCTGATCAGATCTGATCTGATCAGATCAGGGTTCATCGTCCCACAGGCTCAACTAACCTCTTTATTCTGCACTGCTGAGTTTGAAGGCAACGCTGGACATTTATATCAGTGAACCCCCCCCACACACAACGCACACACACACACACACACACACACACACACACACACACACACACACACGCACACACACACACACACACAGGTTTTGATTGAAGGTTGTTTTTGAACACTCACCTCGGCCTCTGATGAATTTCTCTGGGAGCTGCTGCTGATCTGAGGCTGTGTATCGATGCAGCTGAAGCTCTGACTCTTGTATTGGTTTTCTGATGTGTATCAGTTAATCTGTGCTGTGTGTGTGTGTGTGTGTGAGAAACACCGCCGTGTCCTGTTTTCCACACCTGATGGGGTTTATTCAAACTTTAGTGGAGCTGAAGCTGCACAAGGTCACAGCTCCTCCTCCTCCTCCTCCTCCTCCTCCTCCTCCTCCTCTGTTTATAGGTTTTGACCAGGTGAATGCAGAAAACAGAGGTGTTTGGCAGGTGAGCACTGTGTGACTGCCTCGTACAGACAGTATGAAGTAGATGATGATCATTGATATGAGTCAACAGACTTGACTAGAGCTGAGATGTCTCACTCTGATTAGATTTATTGGAACTACAAAGAGACGTGGAGCATCTCTCCTCACCGCAGATCTTTGGCTGAGCTCAGACACACCACACAGACAAGTTTCATGTTGTTTACACATGAAGTGAACGTTAATGGTCAACAGCTGATCAGACGTTACATGATGGAAGCGTCGCCTCGGAGTGAGAAGTCTGTCTGAGTGTTTGTGAGTTCAGTTTTCTTCAGAGGTTCCCTGACTCCTCAGACCGCGTCGTTAACATGCCGAGCGCCTCCTCGCCCTGACGCTCCCTGAGACGCCGCATTATGAAATGCTAGTTAGGTAATGTTTTGCTTCCAGCAGGAACACAAACCCCAGAGCGAGGGAGTAATCTGCATGCCAACAAAAACACAAGACAAGACCAGAGGAGAACAAAAAGAAGGGGGGGGGGCTTAATCTCTCATTTCCCATGATGCTGTGTGAATTTTTTAGTGCCGATGGGAGCGGCTTGTTTCTGCAGGGCAGACATGTTCCCGCTGTTAACATGGCTCTCCCATCCATCGTGTGTTACAAGTCCATGCTCGACTTAACAACAGTGAAATTAAACACACAGGCGTTCACAAGAACTGTGTGTGTGTGTGTGTGTGTGTGTGTGTGTGTGTGTGTGTGTGTGTCTGGAGGACAGAGTTGAGATTCAGATTGAGTCAGGCATCAGACTGAATATCATCAACACCTGTATAATTTAACAGAGTCCAGGAGAACAGAGTCTGAACTGGTCATAAATAAATGAACCGGCACAGCACAGCCTGGCACGGCACGGCACGGTACAGCCTGGCTCGGCACGGCATGGCACTGCATGGCATGGCACTGCATGGCATGGCATAGCCTGGCCCGGCACGGCACAGCATGGCACGGCACAGCCCAGTGACCTGGTCCCTCGCTTTATTGTGTTCCCAGAAACACTGCTGTTGTGTTGAGTGCATGTTGTGTGTCTTTGCACATGTTCTCTTCAGCTGCAGTGAGTTGAGCCCTCAGGGCCACCGTAGTTTCACCATTTTCCAAACCACTCCATCAAATCTTGTTTCATTTCAGCCTTAGTCTCAACAATAATAAACTCAATTTTGCTGATGAGTGTTGGAGCTCTGTGTGTGTGTCTGTGTGTGTGTGTGTGTGTGTGTGTGTCTGTGTGTGTGTGTGTGTGTGTGGAGACTAAACTGAGAGGAAGAATTGATCTTTTCCTCTGAGCAGCCCGTGGTGAGAAAGAAGAAGCTTTGTCTTCATGAATAATGTTCAGACGATGTTAAATCAGGAGAGAGAAGGCTCGCGGCGCCGCTGACCCCACCATGCATAACCAACACCACACTGTTCACCAGTCTGCACGCTGCCGCCGCCGCCGCCGCTGCTGGTTAAAGGTTGAGTGATGCATCGTTGGAGCGTTTATTGTGCGAGCCTTCAGAGAGACCTTTGACCACAGTGTCAGGAAACGTAAGGACCTTTAACTGGTGTGGTTGGACTGGTGCGAGGCACGGCCACGTTAAATCCAGATTCTCTCAGACGACTCCTGTCGACTCATAAAGAAACACGGCGTGACTGTGTTTCCACTCAGAGAGGCTCTGTTTGTCTCTGCGGTGTGGGGGGGGGGGGCATGGACTGGAAACATCCTGTTATCTACGTTTTCTTACTCGAACACGAGGGAAACAATGAGGCTCACTGTTCCCACAGATATTTAAACGTGTTGAATTTGGCCTTTGAGAAGTTGAATGAGTGTTTTTTGTCTTGCTGTTTGCAGCTGTTGGTGTGAGAGCTCTTCTCTGATGATCTGCTCACTCCCTGACCTGTGAACCGGGAACCTCAACTTGTTCTCTCAGCATATGACCCAGTGAGTCCATGGATGAATACATGATACATATAAACACCTAAAGTCTGAAACATGGACCCTCTCCTTCCAGCACCTGTTCTCTTCCCACTCTGGACTGAAGTGTCTGGATTTCCTGGGAGTTGTGCAGCGAATCTCAGTTTCAGCTGATGTGGGTTCAGTGAGCAGGAGCGGGGGCCTCCAGCAGAGCCAGGTGTGTTTCAGGTGTCTGCTCAGGAACATTATGTGCTTGGTGTGGGGTCCGTGGCAGCTGCAGCGAAGCCACTGTCTGTCTGTTTTTTTTAGAAACACCAAAGGTTGGAGAGAAACATCAGAAAACTCTTTACCTCATGAGAGATGTAGTTTTTTTCTTCGTCTTCTTCCTCCCACATGAGATGAAAGCCTTTGGTCTGAGCGCCGCCATAAAGCAAAGAGCTAACAGACGGTCCGCAGTGTAAAAGGTGTGCCGCAGCTGGACGCCGTCCTGTGCCTCGCTTATTGAGCAGCGAAGGAGAGGGAGAGTCACACAGAGACAGAAAAAACAGAAAGGCCTCTGCTGTTTGCTTTGTCTGCTGTGAATGTAAGAGGACGAGCAGAGCCAGCAGGGAGGAAATGAGTCTGCAGAGTTCCAGACGACTTAAAAATCACTAAACTGAACTGTCAGGGTTTGTCAAGCGTCTCCAGAGCCTGAAAAGACACACACTCCTCTGCACCGGGAGAGAGCAAATTATTATATGGAGTCCGTTGCATCAGGGCGACTTTCTCTCAGCAGGAGACGGAGCAGCTGAATTCACCTGGGAGCTTTCATCCGCTTTACATTCAAACTGCGAGGCTGAAGGACTTTAAACAAGTTTGGCTGAGTGACAGCAGGTGCACACAGGAAGTGACAGAGAGGTGATGTCATGGACAGAACGTTTTCAGGATGCAGCTCCTCGGACTCTGGCCTCTGTCATCCTACCTGACGTCTCGCTTTTACTCCTCTGTGCTGGCGGCCATGTTGTTTTCACCTCAGCGGAGATGATACATCCTTGAAATACATCACGAACATTTACCTGGACTCAAGGATGAAGTGGAGAGATTTTGGAGTCCAAAGGGTCAAAGGTCAAAGTCACAGTGTCGGCCATGATGAGGTGACCGTCGGCGGGCTGTGCATCAACACTGTGGGGGCAGTTGCACCTGCTTGTGTTCAGATGGAGCGGCCTCCATCCTCCCCGTCGCTATGGAAACCAGGGCACCAGTAGAGAAGGACGAGGAGGAGAGAGCTTCCTAAACCCAGTTCCGTGGCACACAGCAGCTGTTGGACGAGGCCTGTGGTTGCGGTGTGTTCAGGTGAACGACCCGTGTGATGCTGCGGTTACGTACGACCTGTGGGATCATGTCCAGCAGGTTCAAGTCTAAAAACTTTCTCTGCCTTCTGAATGAGCAACAAACCCTGTGACCTTGAAGCCATAACAGACGTTTTCACAGCTTCTTAATGTGTGAATAACAGAAAGGCTCCAGTTGAGCACATGAGCTGTTGGTGTCTGTGTTGGAGGTGTTTCTCAGTTTAAAGCAGAGGCATCGCAGACGGTCTGAATCTGTGTCGCTGTAGCGTGTGCTCTCCTGAACAGACCTGCGCACCTGCCTGAATAACCCCACTGAAAGCCTCCATACATTGTTAATGCCCTCCGTGTCTCCCTCCTCGTCGGTTTCAGGGTTACACTCATTTCTCCATCGCTCACCGCCAACACGCCGCTGCCAGCGTTGAGCATTATTAATGTCATTTCAGTAGCCGTGGTGACCTCTGGCCCGTCTCCGCCTCGCACGCCCATCTCTCCGCACTTCATTTCCAAAACAAGATAAGAAATAATCCCCGCTGCTCCTGCAGCTTCATCAGCCTGAACTTTGATCCACCGTTCAGTCGGCCCTCCCGGGAGTTGAGCTGTAGAGACGCCGGCGCTTCAGTCGGAGGAATATAATTCTGTGACCCCCCCTCAACCCGCCGAGGTGCGCCCTTTAACCCCAATTTGTCTCCCACAATGTTCCTCGTGTCAAACATGGCGGCGGTGGGAAGATGGGCGGACTGCAGGGAAACGCGGACAGGCAGCCTCCTTCGTGTCGTATTGTCTTTCTGACAGGACGGTTAACTCCCCCAGACTCTTGTTTGTCAGCGCTCAGCTTCATGGAGGTGATTACCAGACACAGACGCTGTGCTTCTCATCATCACAGTGAATAATCTGCTGTCAGCGCCGACCCACACACAGCAGCTTCATCCTGCCGCCTGATGGACGCAGCACCACATGTACTGTTTATATACTGTGAAGGCTCCAGTGTGTGTGTGTGTGTGTGTGTGTGTGTGTGTGTGTGTGAGAGACATCCCCAACATTTCATATTTTTTCCATTAGTGCACAAACTAATCATCAATATCTACTTGATAAATACTGATGCCTGCAACTCACAACCAGTCTGTCACCATATCCCCTCCTCCTCTTCCTCCTCCTCTTCCTCCTCCTCCTCCTGACTGTTGATCTGTTGCTGCTGCTGTGGTTTATACTGGATGGATGGATGGATGGGGGATGGATGGGTGGATGGGTGGATGGATGGCAGTGTGTTCACACAGGTGAGCTGTTATGAGTCCTTATGGCCGCTCAGAGCGGCAGCCATGTTGTTGTGGACCTGGTGTCTCGGACGTGGCCCGGACGCTCACCAGGGCTGCAGGGTGAACTGTAGAGATGGTCGAAGGTCAGTTTTGGTAAATATATAAGAATCAGAAACATGTCGAGGGAACTACTGCTGATTGTAGACACACGTCCACTCCAGGATGAACTGATTAGGCAGAGTAGGCAGAGGTCAAAGGTCACGGTGACATAAAGACACAGCAGGCATGTTTAATTACTCATCATGTTATTATCATACTGTCACGTCTGTGTGATAATTATTGAGATAATTATGTCCAGTCGTCCTTCCAGTCTGGTTGTAGCTGAGCTGAACTTTGACCTTTAGCTTCGGTCACAGTCCGTCCCTGCCTCTTGTTCCTCTCAGCTAATTGCAGATCTGTTCCTTTGATTCCTGTGTGACCTCAGTTTGGGATCGAGGGCCATGTCTCCGTCCTCATTACCTCACCGAGGTTTCACAGGATGTTCGGATGATTGTTGCCGTGGCACCAAGTGCTCATCCTCAACCCTAATCCTCCCCCAGGTGTGAGAGTTTAACACCTGTTCCTCAGTGCTAACAAGCAGCACAGTGGGATGTAGCTGTTAGCCACAGGACGTCAGGACGTGTTGTACAACATCCAGCAGCTAAAGCTTCTCCTGTAAAGACGCGAGTTATGTTTTTACAACCAGGCGTCAGGCAGATTTAACCCTTCACCTGCTGTATCTCTGTTTATCTACACAAACTGGTCGTAACATGAGGACAGGTGATATCCAGATGAAGTTTATATTATGATGTTATTGATTATTGCTAAATGTTACGAGTGTTGGAGGAGCAGCTCACCTGCTGCTCTTTACGGCCGCTCCGGCTCTGCTCTCCTCTGGGTTTATGAGTCCTGAAATGACCCTGCCGGCTTCCCATCTCCACGCTCAGGTGTCCATTATGATGTGTCTCTGCACCTGGGCAGCACTTCCTGTCACTGTTTATGGCAGACGTCTTGTTTGTCCACGTTTGGTGATAGATGAGTGAACGTTCTTCTTCTTTCTTCACCTTATTTCTTTTTTTCTGAGAACACAAACATCAACAATAATGTTTTATTCTCACCAGGTGAATTCTTCACCTTTTGCATCTTCTAAATGAGTCGAAGGCTCCACACGGAGCGAGACAAATAAAATGTGCAGGTTTATTTATATTGTGCTTGAATGACGAGCTCTGATCTAAAAGTGTGGACGTGAGCTGCAGACGTGTAAAACTCCAACTCTCTCAGGCGGCCAATTATTTTTGTCAGGGGCCGGATTTGGCCCCAGGAAGTCTGCCATTTTACACCACGCTCTTCCTGCTGCAGAAATAAAAACATCTGTTTCTCAAGTGTAAATATGTTGTTGCATGTTGCACCAGTTTTGATTTTGACACACACACACACACACACACACACACACACACATCCAGCTTGTTTACTGGAGGAGATGTGATGAATCTGTTGAGTGTAGAAAGCAACACGTGGAGGAGGAGACTCAGTTAATTGTTTTATTTGCATTAAAACACAAACAGTGCAGGTGAGAGCGAGCGTTAACACACAGCGACTGTGGTCACAGCATCAAGTGACGGATGTTTCTGTGGTGACAGCAGCAGTGTCTTTGAATGCATCTCCAGGCTATCGCTCTAACTACTGAGGCTGAGCTCCTGTAGACAGAAATGCACAGCGATGGCTGAATGGAAGCTGAAGCAGTAAAGTGCTGTCTGATGGTGTGACGCGTGTGATGCTCGTTAGTAGGGCTGCACAACTGATCAGAGGATCAGTGACACTGCAGGAGCTTCAGTGGTCACACACACACACACACACACACACACACAGCAACATCCAAGACAGACACTGTCATTGTTCTTCAGAAGTTAAATGCAAGAACAGCTGAAACTGGAGCTGATATAGTAACATAGAGCTGGAATACCTGTGTGTGTGTGTGTGTGTGTGTGACTTCCTCCAGATGTTGTGTGATACAGAGGGACGGTGGCAGAAAGGGACGCCTGCTGTGTCTCAGAACGAGTGAGAGTGAGATGGAGAGAGGTGGAAAATGAAGGGCAAAGATATGTGAGTGAGTGTCTGTGGGTTTTCTTCACGGCAGGTGGAGGTTAGTGAGAGAGTCACAGACGGAGCTGGGCGTCACGTCCAGGTGACGGCGGCGGCGGTGGCGGTGGGATTTCTTGATTGTGGAGAAGCGAAGCGAGTCACGTTGAAGGGTTTGTGTAATTTAGAGTCGACCTCGGCAGCAGAGGAGTCGGACTCGCAGCTGAAGCACTCTTCATCCAAACCAAAGAGATTTCACCGGGCTAAAGGGTCGGCCTTAATCTCAGCCAGCTTCACGTCCTGACGGAGCCCAGAGCGACTTCCTTCCCGACACGAGTGCGTTTCTCATTTTTGATATGAGAGGCATAAAAACCCAGGAGACCTCCTCCTAAACGGTGATGATGGAGGCTGTGATAGTGAAGCAGGACGAACAGCAACACTGAACCAACCATCATTGCAGTAAAAGCCCTCTGGAGGGTTGTAGCTCTGAGGCAGTGATTCCTAAAGACTCCGCACTAAACCTGAAAACCTGCCCTCAGTGAGCCTGAACACAGAGGATGATGGGTAAATCTGCCGCTGCACCTACAGCCTGGATTCAGCACTCGGCCTGCTGCTGCTAATGTTAGCGTTAGCATTAGCTCTTCAGGACAGAATGGACGTTGCAGTGACACAGAACACAATGAGACGAACTAGAGCTAGCTTGTTAGCATGCTAACAAGACGTAACATGGACGTAAACCATCAGAGACAGATGTTGGTGAGGGAACGTTTTCTCTAACGTTAGCCATGGAGCAGCAACAGCTCTCAAGTCTTGCTTTAAGTTTAAGTGTGTGTGTGTGTGTGTGTGTGTGTGTGTGTGTGTGTGTGTGTGTGTGTGGCTTCAGTGCAGAGCTGGAACAGCAGTGACAGAGAGTGTTTTATTATCAGGTGACGTGGGACACTCTGATTATCCTGTCAGCTGTGAATTGACCCGGCTGTCTGCTCAGCGTCACCTCGCAGTGGTCACGGTGCAGTCGATGACGCCGCCATCAGCAGGGAGGATGACTAGTGTATTCCAATATTCAGCGTTCTCGTCTCTGACTGCAGCGTTTAATGGATTTCCTGTCAGGAGCCTGAAGAGGGAAGTGATGAGCAGAGACTGGTGCGTCGGTGTTTGTGCCAGAGTGAGAGGTCGCCCCGTTTAGAGAAGAGACGAGACGACTACCTGCACTGAGGCTGGTCCCAGGTGTAGGAGGCTGTGATGTGTGTCAGCATCACTGACTGATGTGTGTTTTAAATCTAAACCACAGACGTGACTCAGGTCTCAGAGACACGGCTCGGCCCATGTCCGTCCATTGACTGGTCTAATAAACACAGAAACACTCAGGAGCCTTCGTGGACGTCCACATCATCACTCTTCACCGTCCAGACGACAACAAACAGGCTCAGTCACACTGTTTTCAGCAGTGGTAGCAGTTTGGGGCTAGCATAGCATCAGCGTTACCATGGTAACAAGTAGCATCCGATGACCTAAAACAGGAAATTTTGTGGTTTGACTTCGACCTAAGTGCTGTTCTGTTGAGGTGCTCCAGGACTCAGTGTGTGTGTTAATGTCCTCTGCTCTTTGTGGGTTTCTTTCTGCTGCGGCGGCCAAAGAGTCAAAGTCTAATTCTTCTAAAGTGTCTGGTAAAACACAGGAAGCGGTCGAGGGACCGTGGGAGTTATCAACTGCTGCAGTCGACAAAAATATTTCTGTCTTCTCTGCAAACCTTCACAGATTTTCTTCATCAAAAGTTTGACCCCCCGCTACAAAAATAAACAAGGCAAAACAGGAGTTGTGTAACAGCCACTACGGGTCCCCGGAGTGGCCAAAAATGACTGGCGAGCAGACCTGAAGAGCTTGAGCTCCAAAATGAGAAATGTGCGGGTGCAGAGTGGACGCCTGGAGGATAACAGCCGAGTTTCCAGGTCTGCGTCTGTTTCTTTTCCTTCACTGCACCTCGTTACCAGATGAGAGGCGGCGGCAGAGCTTCATTAGAGAGGATCTGCCTCGGCGAGTCGCTGTTTGAAGAACGGTGACATTGTCTAACATTTACTGTCAGAGGTACGTCCTCTGATATGTCTCCCACCGGTGGCATCATAAAGAAAGGAAAGGGAAGAGAAGAGCTTGAATGTTTCCCAGCTCTCAGATGTGAACAGCTCTCTGGAGGCCGCGCTCAGGCTCTGCTGTGTGGGAGGAACTCCTCCGTAATGAGCTGAAACCGGTTAAAAGGCTCTGGATCAGAAGCTGCGGAGGTGACGCGTCACATCTCTGCTCCTCCGGCTCCGTATGTCTTCATGTTTTACCAACACATCCAGAGCCGCAGCACCGTCACAGCTCAGGGATCAGTCACTGTCACCTGTTGATGCGTACCTGTACCTGGTCATAAACAATCTTTGGCAGAGTCCAGTCAGCACCTTTTAAACTACCTGAAGTCGTACGTTAATTAGCCCTAATGAGCAGCAGCTGAAACCGAGTTGCTGCTGAGTTACCTGAATGTTTCTGTGAGGAGGTTTGATCCGTCGATCAGTTAACAGATCCAAACCTAGAAACACGCATCAACCAACCGTATTGATCTGAATGAACATGTAACATAATGAAAACAGCATCTTGTGGATGTGACTGAATCCAGCTCTTTAAGTCTGTACGTCTCCTGTTTCCCACACCGTCATCATGTGTTGCACCTGTAGTCTGGCCTTGGTGTCTCGCACTCCCCTGTGTTTCCACAGATCTCTCCAGATCTCCATCTCTCTGCACCAACCGCCACCTCCGTCACCTCCTTTCTCCTGCTGTTAGACCGGCCTGCACTGCCTGCTCATGACCCAGTCTGCCGTCCAGTCGTCCCATTAAGCTGGCCTTCCCTCCCTGCCCCCCAGGAGCTGCCTTCATCATCATGGGTGAGGGATCCCTCCTCTGTCTCTCACCCTGAGGTTTCTCCTGTTGTTTCTTGGAGTTTTTCCTCAGTGGATGTGAGGGGTCAGAGGTCAGAGGATGTTGTCATGATGCTGTGTAAAGCCCTTTGAGACAAACTGTTTGTAGAAACAAGTTATACAAATAAAATTGCCTTGCCTTGTCTCATGTCTATTTACAGTATGTACGTACATACGTGTCCGTCCCTGGAGCTCTTAAAGACCTTTTCTGCTCTGTATGATCCTGATGTATGACACGGGTTAACGTGGGATAAACTTCAATGAAGTAGAGGCAGGCTTTGAACAGTCCAATGGAAACTGTGATTCCTCCTGTGTATTATCTTAAACACATTGATGTGAACGTGTGGCTGAAACATCTAGAGACGATTCAGATGAAGGTCATGACTTTATCCAGACTAGAAAATGACATGTGACTTGTGTTTTTGTTGTTGTTGTATTGTGTTTTTAGAGATTGTGCATAGATATGAAAGTAACAGGCTTGTTGTTTATATTTATGCAGCTTAAAGGTCCTGTCCAACCTCTGGACAGTCACATATGGGACCCTCTGTCCTCAGGACCTCGACTGCCCAAAGAAAAACACCTTGAATGGAAACAAGGCAGAATCCACCTGTGGCCACCCAGTGTTTCCATGAAGGATGAAACAGATGTTATGTTCAGGTGGGTTTCAGCACTGTGCAGCTCCTCCTGACCTTCTATGGATGGAAATGTTAAGACATGGACCTGGACTCCATGTTTTTATGTCGCCATCAGGTGGACGCAGTTCAAATGTGTTTTTACTACCTGTGAATCTGATCCCCACTAAAACTCACACTGACATTTGTTGGACAGAAACATGAGAAAAGATGGAGAAACCAGAGGCTGTGACTGTGACAAACGGGTCAAACTGGTCGTTTTATCTCTCTCACATGAATCCACGATATGAAAGACCAGTAAATGTCCAGCGGCCGGCGATAAAGCAGGAGAATAGATGGTTGTCACTGGAGGGGCCGGCTCGTATAACAGGACTGCTGTCATTTATTCATAGCTGCAGGGAGATCAGATTTAAGGGTGAGTCAGACTGGAACTGAAAATAAAGCTTCAACGTACAGGAAATGTGTAAATCAGACCTGGTAGGTTTAACCACAGCGAGCGCCCTCATGAAGCAGGTGTGAGTGTAACAGCCACCGGTTCAAGGCTCCTCCTCGCCGTGTCAGACGAGCTGGACTGGAAACAGACCGGACCAGGTCAACTCTTCATTGTGTCCCCGGTCCCTCGCTTTATTGTGTCCCCAGCCGGTCCCTCGCTTTATTGTGTCCCCAGCCCGGTCCCTCTCTTTATTGTGTCCCCAGAAACGCTGCTGTTGGGTTGTTCTCTGAGTTGGTAACACTTCTGTGTGTTTTCTTAAGCTGCAGCATGTTTCGTGCTGAGCCCTCAGGGCCACCGTAGCTTTAATAATTTACATTAGTTGATTATTTGTTGGTGGCCTTTGTGTAACAAGCTGTAAACAACGCTGACTTATCATCACCTCATAAAAAGGTTCATTAGTGCAGCTTTAAACGTGGTGTTTTACCACAGAGCTGCAGTAAAAGGCTCAATGAATAACTGAGATGAGCTGATGGTGAAGTTCATCTTTATTTGCTCATGATGCAGTGCAGCGTTCAACAGCAGCGACTGGCAGCACTTATTGCACATGTGTTGCAACACGTTACCTAATGTTGCACGAGTGTGTTTTGTACATGTGTTGACACGTGTTCGCCTCGTGTTGCTGTGTTCCTGTACGCACTGACATGTTATTGATGAAAACTTTGAGTAGTCAAAAAACCAGATTGTAGGCTCATCTTCGTCCTCCTCTTCCTCATCTGTTCCCTCCAGACCTTCATCCCATCTTGTGAAGAGGCTGTAGTGTTTCCACCGCCGCCGCCGCCGCCGCTGCTGCTGCTGGCAAAAAGTTGTGCTGAATACAAATGGGAGATCAATGAAAGGAAATGTTACCTCCCTCCTCCCCCAAATACATCTCTCTCTATCATGTTTCTCTATTTCTGTTCCTGCCTTCCAGCAGGTGAGATCGATATCCTCCCTCACACCCGAGCGCAGGTACAGTACGGAAGAGGAAAAAAACAAATCCAGATTCAGTTGATTTAACACAAATCAGCAGAAAAACGAGCAGCATGTGCACGGTCCGCTTCTGGTTTAAAGAGACAGGACATCTGTTGGTGTTTTGAAAGAGTCTTGGGAGTCGAACATGTGAGAAAAAAGGAGAGGAGGAGAAAGCACCTGACAGCGAGTGTCTGAAAAAAGAGAATAAGTAATGGTGCAGCATCAGCAGCATGTGTGGAGATGTTACAGCTCCATGTGGACGGAGGAACAGGAACATGACAAGAAGAGGTGGAGAACAAAGACACATTACAGTCAGACTGAGAGACAAGCTGAACACACAGGAAACACAAGTCACTTCCTGTTGATGTCACTCTCTGTCACGCTCCACCCATCCTCTCAGTGAAAGGCTGTCCTCTGTGGTCCAGTGATGTTCATGTACATCCAGGACTAATCACCTGTTTAGCTGCAGAACTGGCTTTAAAAAAAGAAGCTAAAACTGCAACGTCATGATTAAACATGGAGGAGGACGGTGGTGGAGCTCGTCCCCTCGTCCCTCTCTTACCTGACTGTATAATTATCAGCAGTGATGCCTGGACACCGTGGATGTCAAAGTAACTCCGACACTGAGGGTGATCATGTGTTTTCTGACTCACATTTGACTCAAAGAGCAGAAACTGCAGCTCAGTTCACACAAACAGCACAACATGAGCAGAAAACATCTGAAAACCAGAGGGAGAGAGGAATTTGCATTAAAAATACATGGAGCAGTGCTGCAGAGGCAGGACACAGCCACTGCCTTCACTGCAGGCTGAAGGTTGAGGGAGCTGTTATCAGTGAACCACGAGTTACTGTGTCACCATGGTTACAGCAGGTTTGTTTTGTCGTCATGTTCTTCAGGAACAACATCACGGCCCTGGAGGTGTTTCCATGAAAACAGCCGGAGCTGCTTCATCCTCCGACTCCAGCACCGAGCGATGGTCTCCTCTGATCCTGGACCGGTCTGCTGCTCCACACTGAGGACACAGGTATCTGATCATCTGATGGTTATTCCTCTGAGTCTTCTCCTCCGCCTGCTGCTCATTTAATCCCACTAATGGCTGCTGTTATTTCTCATGGTGCCAACACCGTCCTCCACACCTGGCTGCTGGAAGTGATGTCACTAATGCTCGACCCTGCCACAGCAGGTGGAGGGAGGAGGATGGATGTGTCTTTTCTCTCCTTGCTGCTTTCAGATGTGTGATTATCATTATTCCTGTTCAAAATGTCTGTACTTTAACCCTGGAGAGCTGGAACAAGACGAAACTAAGCTCCCTCTTTCCTTTCGTCTCCTCACAGACGTTGTTAATTAAAATGCTCCACGTTGTTTCTCCGTCGGCCAGCTGCCACATCTAAATCTTTATTTGTCCCACGTCGCTGCTCCTGCTGTCCAGGTGTGTACCTGTGCTTGTAAAGCAGCGTATGCTTCTGTTGACTTAATGTAAAATGTTCAGAGCCCGAGGGCGAAGACGAGGTCGTGCGATTGTGAACTCATGCCACAGCTGCAGAGTTACAGGAGCACTTCGGTGTTTTTCTCTGCAGCGTCTGGCTCAGCTTTTCAGCTGCAGATACTCTTCTGTCGAGCTCAGGAGCTGGACCCAGACCAGAGCTTCAGATCCTCGTCTCTTCAGTGGGACAATGCTTTTCTTTAATAAACTGATGTGAACCACTGTTTTGAACATCTTCCATTATTATTATTGCCTTCTTCTGTAAAAACTGTGGACAAGGCAAACCAGAGATGGACTCAGGTGATACCAGCTCTGCAGACTGGGTGAAGGCTGTGAGATGAAAGCTCCTACTGGTACACAGCACCAGAACCAGACCACTTCCCTCTGGTGTAAGATTTTCAAGTGCTGATGTGTGCACAGATTCAGAATCAGCTCAACCTCAGCAAAGTGTTTGTGTCGATCAATGGATCGATCAATAAAGACTCACAGCACTACATTATAACAAGGTTCATATCACGTAAGTACAAAAGACAAACCTTGATTTTTTCTTTGGGTTTATCGATCAAATTTAACAGATGATTTCATCTCAGAACTGTGGATCGTTATAAACATCATCTCCTCTTATCAAGTCAGACCACAGACCGGCCCCCTCCAGACAGAAAGCTCAGGTGTCCTCTCCCTGACACTCTGGGGCGCCTTCACCCCCCCTCGCAGTGATATCTCCATCTGCCATTCACTCCTGTCGAACAGAGATTAGAGGCAGTTTCATTTGTCGATGCCACTTCCTTATCGGCGGCTGTAACAACGGGGGGGGGGGGGGGTCATTCACCAAACACAGCGATGAGCCTCAGACGTCTTCACTCCTCAAACTACAGTGGCCCTGAGGGGTCAACTCGCCGCAGCTTCAGGAAGCTCCAGATTCAGAAAACAGTTTCAACTCCTAACATAACAGCAGTGTTTCTGGGGACACAATAAAGTGACGGACCAGTCTGGAGACACAGTATGGCCCATTTCCATTCCGCCCCCTAAAGACTCAGGTCCTGGACCGTCAGTGACTGAACTGTGTGAGAGCTTGAAAGGGTCCAGATGCTGTGATAAGAATGGACCAGGACCAGGACCACTAGAGCCGGGACTGTGCTGGAACCAGGAGTTGGGAGTGGGACCAGGAGCAGGACCACCGGAACCAGTACCAGGACCAGGGCTGGAAGCGGACCGGTACCAGAACTGGGACCAGGACCAGAACCAGGTCAGTACCAGCCCTGGGTGGTACCGGAACAGGGACCTGGACCTGAACTTGGATGGTAGTGGGTGATCTGACAGTGGGACTCACACGCGTCACGTGGCCCTGTTCCACCAGCGCCGCTCGATGATGTGAAAAAATGAGGAGGGGAACGAAGCAGATGAAAGGCTGTTGTATGGGAGTGAATGAGGAGAGAAAAGCCTGAGCACAGGGAGGTGTGGAGAGGAGATGAAAAGAATAACAAGGCAGGAAGTAAAGGTGTGTAATGTGAAAGGAGAGGGGTGAATAGAAAAGGAGGGGGGGGGAGTCAGAGCTCCTCCACAAAGCTTTGTGGTTGCTGTGAAGGTGTGACCATCACGCTCCAACATCAAACTGCTGCAGCCTGAAGTTGATCCTCAGCTTCGCCTCAGATTCCAGTCGTTTCTCCTCCGAACAACAGGACGGAGAAAAGTTCTGTGAAGACTCCAGAGCAGAAGAGGTGGAGGAGACTTCTGTCCTCTGATGGACTCCTGGAGATCCAGTGTGGACAGTGAGACAGAAACAAACTCCTCCTCATAAACCTGGATGTTCGTCACAGTCACATGTTCAGTGTCTAAACGAAGATAATGATCATCAGTTTATTGTTTTTAAAAAGACTCTGGTTGTCAGTCGTATTGAAGTGAAACAGCATCAGGTGAATATAATGATCAGTTAATCAGTTGGTTCGATGAGTCACTTTGATTTCACATAAACAACAGACTGAAGGTGAAGACTGTAATAAAACACCCACATTCAGAGTATAGGAAATAACCCCAGTCAATAACAAACAATACAGACACTGCTGAATATTTACAGCACGGAAGAATGAAATGATGAAGCTCCAGTATCGTCTGGATCCAGTCTCCTGCACCTGGGTCACATACTGAGAGTAGATTTAAGTTTTGACTCAAACAAACACAGAACAGTGGAGAAGTCATGTCTGCTCCGGATGTTGTTGTTGTTGTTGTTGTTGTTCAGGTGTCTGCAGGTGTCGATGCTAACAAGCTAACTCGGCCCGACTCTGGCCTGCAGGTGATGGTGTTGGACAACTGACCAACATTTGCCTTTAAAATGATTAAACATGAAGAAAATAGAAGTCTGTGAATCTTGAGGTGGAGGCAGGTTGAGATTCAGGTGCCCCCCCCCCAATCCATCATCATCCGTCTCTTTGACATTAACGATCGCTCTGATGTCTGATACCATGTGGCCTGGATGTGAAGATTGGAAAGTGAGACGTGCAGTGAGGCTCAGACCTGATGACACCGAGCAAACGATTCAATTACCTGATATTATTATCTACAGAGACGCCGACATCGCGCCTCAGAGTCCGTCGCCACGGTTTCCTCCCTGAGCTCAGATCAGACGACGCTCCTTCACAAACCTGAGTTCAGACTCAAAACAAAGACAAGTTTTCCTTCTTCTTGATGACAAAGATGAACGAGATGTATTCCTGTGGAGTTTCAGACTGTGAACGTGACATTCAAGGCCTGAGATGAGCAGCAGACCCCCCCACCCCCCACCCCCACCCCCACCCTACACCCACCAAACTGCAAACAGAGAAAACTGAAGATGTAATTTGTGGCTTTAATCGATTTGTTTTTTCATTCTACTGATTTCATTCTGGATGAATTCATCAGTTTAGACCATGGTCCTGATTTATGCCTCGAGGGTGGATTATGGGTATTGTAGTATTTAGCAGCGATGGACAAACAGCCCCATGTTGCTTCTCCCTCCAACGTCCAGGGGAAAAAAAATCACATAGTTAGTTCTTCAGTATGGACCATACTGCAGCACCTCCATCCTCTGTTGCCATGGTTACAGCGAGCATCACCACAGTGACCTTAATCACATCCCTGGTGAAGTAAATGGAAATCCTCTCTGCCTCCTTCTCCTAGCTTTTCATCTTTTGTTCTTCTGTTGCTCTGCTCCACCTCTCTCATTTTACCTCTCTCTCTTTCTCTCTCCTCCTCTTCTTACCTGTTCTCTTCCTCTTTTTTCACTCTTATATCTCTCCATTCTCTCCATTCATTTCTGTCTGTTTATTTATTGCTGTGTGTCTAGAGTGGCAGCTGTTTGAATGGCTTTTCAATACAGAGTGACAGCCTTATGCTAAGATACGCAGTTCTCATGAAGCAGGACCGTACTGGACTTGACTGCACCGGACTGGACTGGACCTGACTGGACCGGACGGACTGGACTGGACTCTGGAAGGAGACTAATTTAAATCTAGTGTAAACACTCACTTGGACTCAATGATATCCAGTTGGTCAGAGGTCAGAGGTCAGAGGTCCATCCAGATCCAGTGATACAGACTCAGTCCAACACAGAGAGGACGACATTAATAAAGCATCACACACGCACACACACACAAACACACACACACACAGAGAGAGAGACTAATAGAGCTGTCACACTGTGCACTTATTAAAATAGACTGAAATTACTTGTGTGATTTATAATCATGTAACTTTACTCTGACTGATCCAGGCAGCTACTGTAATTACATCTGACAGGCTGTGACACACACACACACACACACACACACACACACACACACACACACACAGTTCATCTGTCACACTGAGAAGTTCTGTGTGTGTCGGGTCCAACCTCATCCCCCCGGTGGTGGAGTACCGGGGAGACGGGGTCAAAGGTGAGACGTACGGCGTCTCACCATCAATTCATCATGAACATGACCTGGTTCCTGTGACACACACACACACACACACACACACACACACATTAAAACAAATGGACTGTTTTTGATCCTTCAGCTCGTTTCATGGCTTCATTGAGTTTCGCAGGATTTATGCCTTTGTTCACTCTGAGCTGAACGTGTCACTCTTTGTGACTAATGATTATTTTCACTGTTGATTATCTGCTACATAAACATCCATATAAGTGACGTCTCCAAATGTTTTGAACTGTTCTGAAGGTTTTTTAATCAGTGATAAGGCAGAGGTTTGCCTCAAAGCTCCGTACGAGACGAGAACGTCTCGAGTTCAAGTCAAACTGCTGCAGAACTGCATCATGTTTCTCTTCTCTTCTCCCTGAAG
>MU269988.1:352500-432500 GCA_021432705.1 Caranx ignobilis
CCCAACTCCCTCTCATCCAAATATGGTCAAAGAGGAGGGCCTTGTAAACTCACCCTAGTGGTCAGGAGAGGAACTGCAGCCTCAGCCTGAACGTTGGCTTTGTTTCTGATCAGTGGAGTTTGACTGAGGAGGTGTGGGGCGTGGCCTCAGAGGGTTCACCTGGATGAAGATCTGCATGTTTAAAAATAGACTGAGAGAGCGAGAGAGAGAGAGGGACAGAGAGAGAGAGAGGATGATGAATGGACGCAGTCAGAGTCTGCAAGAAATGAAAAGAAAGTTTAGTGATCGCCAGGAACTGATGAACTCTCATCAATCTTACACACACACACACACACACACACACTCTGGCTGTGGCTCTTTACCTGCCTGATGAGACAGAGTAATGACAGATACACCCTCAAATAAAGATGGGTGACTGTGAGCTCACACACACACACACACACACACAGTATTTTACATAGACACAAATCTGTTTCTGCACCACAAATGACGTGTTACTGATCTGCTGCTCCTCTGCGGCGTCTTCACTGTCAGTGCACAGCAGGATGGAAACTCTCCCTTTATTCACCTTTACATCTGTGAGGTTGTGGTGAAGCAGCCGCTGCAGCTCGTTCAGCTTCTGTCATGTGACGTGTTTCCTCAGGACTGTGGGCGTCCTATCACAGCGAGAGGGATTTTCAAATCGATGTGGGATTACCTGGATGAAGAGCAGGAGGCTGTGGGGGCCTGAGGAGGAGGAAGAGGACGTCAGGCGTCAAACAGGATGTTTGCCGAGTCATGTGGAAGAACTTCTCCTCCGGTTCGTGTCAGAGACAATCACACTTGACTGAGGACGAATCTGATCCAATCAATCTGCAGCATGAGTCACCGAAACGAGTCGAGGTTTTTACAGGAAGGAGGTTTTTCACAGTAACTGTGTTGTCAGTTAAACATAACGTGTGTAGTTCAGGAACCCAGGGGGAACTGGAGGATTCTCCACAGCGACAGCAGGGGGCGACAGTCGTGTCTGGAAAGAAGTTTGGAAATAACTTATTATTTATCTTCAAGTCTTCAAGTGAATCGTCCACTGAGAAACGTTCACAGCTTGTTTTCCAACGTGTTTCCTCCCCTGTCGACACTTTCAAGTTGTTGTCACCAGAGTTTTTCTTCTTCTCTTCTTCTTTGCAGGTTGAGTTGTCAGGTGTGGCAAGAGGGAAGAAGTTTAAAAACTGCAGAGGGAAAATACTCCCATCACACACCGTCTACTTCTGTGGAGACGAAGATGCTTCCTGTCTCTTTTATTGTGACATGTTTCAGCCACGGAGCCGTGGAGAGTGGGCGGAGTTTAGCCTGGAGGTGTGTTCACCTGATGACAGAGATGGAGCCAAAACAACGAGCTAAAAGAGGCTAACCGCAGCTCGAGTTTCCTCTGTCAGTTGACACCACGTCTTCCTTCCTGGGCCGTGTGACTCTGCAGATGTGTGATGTGTCTTTTTTTTCCCAGCAGGCTCGTTTCATGCCTCACATCGTCCTCACTGAGGGAGAGAGACGAGATGGTGCGACGGGAAAGTTTGGAAACTTTATCATCCAGTTCTTCTTCCTGAGGGTCAGCTCAGACTCCTGAGCTGCTTTTATGATGTGCAGCATCTGTTTAATGGTGGCAGGAAACGGAGCATCAGTGAACGCAACACATGATGTGTTTTTAGTTTTAGTGGCTTTCAGCAGGTGCAGCTGCTTTAAAACCGCTGATCCTCACTTTTATCAGACGTCTTCACGTTCCACTTGTGAACCGGCTGAGGATAAATCCAGACCCTGACCGTCAGACTGTGTCCTGATGATTCAACAAAGCTCCACGTGTTTTATTTTGAAGGGCGGACCCATGAGAAGACATTAAACTTTCTTTACTTTACCTTCCAGCAGTTCTAACTGAGACATTTCATTTCCTTGTCGTGTTGAGGAAACGGACACAGAGTGGACAGAGGCCTTCGAGGGTTTGTGTACCTGGAGCTCTGACTTGTCGACACACCGACAACCAAACCCTGAAATCTGAAGCTCAGTCACAAACCTGAGCAGCTCACAGTGGCTGAAGAAGTGAGGACTTGTTTGTTTCTCTGTGTCATGAGTCTGACTCTGATGTCCGCGTCTCTGCAGCGGCATTTACAGATTTTTTCTCATCTTTGCTTGTCATTTGCTTCCTGTCGTCTTTTAGCCGCTCTGTTGCAAACAGGAGCATCGCTGGCTGTTTTCTCTCCGCCCGGCGAAACCACCTTCGTTTCATTTTTCTGACAGCGCTGTCTGGACTCAGACATCTTCACGCCTTCTGCTGCTCTCGCAGACATCAGGGCCGATCCTGTCACACACTCCTCCAGAACCTTCGCCGCCTCGCCGCCGGGCCGATAAACGTCCTGTCTGCGTGAGATGTTTCGACGCCTTCGAACTTTTTACTTCTGACAAAGTCAACGACGGAAAAGGAAACAGTGACGGGAAAAGACAGAGTCAGGGTCAACAGAGGAGACATGAAGGAGCTGTTAACCTGTCTGTGAGGCTGAGTGTGAGTCAGAGGAGTCCCTGGTCAACACATGGAGCTGCAGCTCACTGACCTTGGCTTGGGAGGTTGGAGGTTTGAATCCCACATGGTCTGCAAGAGGGCAAAGGGCAGTTTTCTTATTGCAACCACCCAGTGGCAGGGACTGTGTGGCCCGGGGCTCGGCCTGCCACAGGAACTGACTAGAAACAGAATGCACTGTCTCTTAATCAATAACGGACGCTCTGTACAGCAAAGAGCTCAGAGCAGTCCCAGACCAGCCGGTGTCAGCAACACTGTGTCGTCATGGTAACGTCAAATTATTAATTACTCTCTTCAGCTGTTGTGGTCCCCGTTCCAGTTCGGGTGCCGGTACCGGGTCCGGTTCGGGTGATCCTTGTCCCAGTCCGGATTTGGGTTCTGGTTCTGGTTCTGGTTCTGGTTCTGGTCCACAGCCTCTCTCTGTTTTGTCACGTCCTGGCCCTGGACCTGGACCTTGATCTGGACGCAGAGACTGAAGCCAAAGGAACTGACCAATGAAACTACAGCAACAGATCTGGAGGAGATGTTTGTCACCTGACCTTTGACCTCCCTCCTCAGCCACAGACATTTGTCCCTTCAGAATAAAAGCCTCCAGCCTTCAGATAAAAGTAGGCTGAAATGTGTGTTGGCTGATCTCAGCCTGAGGCGGCGTCCACGTTTCAGGAAGCCACACGTGAAAATCACTTTACACCTTTTCTGCTGTTTGCTGAGCATTTGCTGGCGGCTGAAAAGGAAGTCCCAGCAAACTGATTTCCAAATTAAGAGCCCGAGGAGATAAATGTAATAACGGGGGCAGCACAACAACAACACAGAGAGTCGGGCAGGTGCTGAGGAGGTGCTCTCCTCTGAGTGGCTGTGCCTTCCGTCTCTGCCAATTACCAGTTGCTGTAAATCTCCCGGGGTGAGCTGCAGCGCCACGGGCCGTGTTTAAATTCATATTAGCCACATTAGCTAATGTGCATCCATTTTTCATGGAGTGGAGCTGGAGGCTGTTTCCCCCTCACTGAGATTTCAACTCGTGGAGTGAGACACAATTCTGTAAGAGCAAAATAATGTTCTCTGTGTCTGCGCGGTTAATATTTTAGTATGGAGCCGGAGCGCACACGCAGCACGCCACCAACACAACAACATGACCAGCACACGTCAACACGCGTCACAGTTTGTGGTTCACACAGTTTGTCAGAGCTCTGATCCTGGATCAGTGGATCACGACGTGCATTGGTAGTTTTAATACACAACAACGACAAACTGAAGATCAAGTTTGAAGGTGTGACTGAACCACTTCCTTGAGGTCGTATCCCTCCGCCTCACACACTAGTTCCATTGGTTTGTTTTCACAAACACTTCATGGACCTGATGGAGAGACGTGTGTTTTTATTTTCTTGGAGATTTCATTGTTTCTGACAGAGAGAGAAAATAACATTTTAAAGATGTCTGTTTGAAACGTGTTTGAGCAGCGAAGCCTCACTACGGTGGCCCTGAGGGCTCAACTCAACTCACAGCAACTTAGGAAAACACACAGACGTAAAACACAAACAAGCTACAAAGTGAGAAAACAACTTCATCACTTTAACAACACATGAGCTGCAAACTCCACCAACTCACAATGAAGAGTGTCCTCCAGTGTCCCCTGACTGGTCCCTCACTTTATCATGTCCCCAGAAACACTTCCTGTTGTAGTGGGAGGGTTGTGACACCCTTTGTTTTCTGCAGCTGCAGTGAGTTGACCCCTCAGGGCCTCCGTACTCACCTCCTCATCAGACGTGTCAGTTTGAAGCTTTTCAGAGCTTCAACAGTTTTAATTGATGTTAAACCGAGGCGGCGAGTGAGGATGAAGCTGTGACCTCACACTGACACCTTCTTCTTCTCTGAGCTAATTAAAGCTCAAACTTCAGACTCTCATCTCCTCCGTCCACGCTGCTCCAAACCGATTAGCTCCTCCACAATCAGGAAGCTATCGCTCAGTGTGTGTGTGTGTGTGTGTGTGTGTGGAATTCATCACTAGAGGAGTGCTGACTGGGCTTTAGAACAGCCTGGGGGGGGTTTCCCTTCCTGCATGAGGGGGAACTGATAGAAGCCATTAGTCACTGAGGGGTTTGAGGTAGTGGGGGGGTTGGGGTGGGTAGTGGTTGGTCTGCTCCACCAACACACTCCCTGACTGACTGAGTGATGGAGGTGGCGTGGACAAGGAGGAGACTCTGGGGGCGGAGCCACAGAAATATGATGTAGGAGCAGAGGAGCTGAAGGGGGTGTGTGTGTGTGTGTGGGGGGGGGGTTATGGGTAATCAGATGCCCATAACACCCCTCTCTGCAGGAAGGAGCTGCTCTGATTTAACATCCTGTTTTCACAATAAAAGCACACGTGTGTTGGTCGACTGCAGAGCATCACTCACTTTCATTTTTCCAGTGAAAGTAGAAAAAATCTTCTGCATGTAATTATGATTATTGATAAGAAGGAGAGAGAGGATCATTAGTCCTCAGAGCCGCTGCCTCTCCACCACCGATGTGTTTAAAAATAATTGCAGGTAGTGAATCATTGATCTTTCTCCTCACGCTGCCCGAGGCGCTGAGATGCTACACACACACACACCATCTGACAGCAGGGACTGAATAAAACAGTTATAAAACACATTCACGTGGTGAGGTTTGAATCTGAGCATCGATCGATCAGAAACGAACCAGAGGAGACGAACTCGTGTCTTGTGAACGTGAAACAAACACGTCGTCAGTTATCACACAAACTTTCATTTAAATTTGTGCTTCATTAGTTTAATAAGTGGATTAACATGTGGACACACACACACACACACACACACACACACACACCATACAGTTTAACCGTAACCCCACAAACCAGCAGGACAGAGGTCAGATTAGGGTCGGTGTCCGGTCCGTGCGTTCGGTCGGTGTTCGGTCGGGTGTTCGGTCGGTGTTCGGTCAGTATCAACGTCTCTGGACCGTCTGACCTCTGAAACCTTCACTATGGTCTCGGCTCCTGTTGATTAACTTTGAGTTAATTGATGAATGAGTTCAGCTCCTGCCATCACCTCTCCGTACTTCCTTGACCTCCCCGGCAGCGTCCTGACTGGATGGAGTTTTGTGTGGCGCTAACCAGATAAATGCCGATGTCAGCAGTGATGGATGGGGAGCCTCGCCGCCTTACCCAGCATGCATCGCTGCAGTGCTGGAACGCAGCTCCATTAATTATCATTCACAGCAGAGGCCTAAAGGCGGGAGATCCGTCTCCATCCGAACATCTCTCTCTCTTTCTTCTCAGCAGCTTCTGATTCAGATGTGAGGACACGTTTCGTTTCTGTGGGACGTGGCTAACACTTGATTGACACCTTGAGACACCTTGAGCAGACTCTCTTCATGTCACTGACCAACAACGTTCATGTAGCTGTGAACTTGTTCTTGGTTTTTATCCAGGCAGTTTGAGGTTTGACTCTTATTTTTGTTTTCCTCCAATCAGATCTGCACCTCCCTCCTCTCTGGCTCCACCCTCTCCTTCAGATATGATACACCTAAACCAAGATGGCCACCATCAAACCAGTGGATGACATTGCTGTGAGTTTTGCATCATGTGTCCTGTCTCCTCTTCTGCACTGTCCTTAGTGTTGTGTTGCTGTCCCTTGCTCTGCTGCCCCCTGCAGGCCAGGTGTGTCATGTGTCACCTTTAAAGTTGCTGACTGTAGAGAGTGAGTGGAGACCATCCCATGGTCAGAGAGGACGTCTCTGAGCCTTTCACACCCTGTTGGTTTGTTTTACTGATGCTTCATTTACATGGTGCTGAGCCCGTCGCCCTGTGGGAGGCCTGGTTGTGTTAATGCCAGTTTAGCTGCTGATTATCCGAACAGGCTGCGGCGTTTAGACACTGGTTTAATCTAATTACAGAGCCGATGAACTTTATGAAGCTCAGTCACTTTGCTTGTTTCCACAGTTTGGACTGAAAATAAACGTCGACCAGCGCCAGGTTGTAAAAGCTTTTTCAGTGTTTGTCCTTAAACGCATCACACCCCTGTGACTCCCTGTGCCTGCGACAATGGAGGAGGACACGGGGTGACACCACCCACTTTAGTCTGCAGCGGGAGGGGGTCACGTCAGGCCTCCTGCAGGAGGGAGGAGGAGGAGGAGGGGGGAGAACAGGGTGACCTCTAATTATCCTGCTATAGTGAGGTCAGGGGGGAGAGGAGCAGGTGAGGACGGGTGAGGAGGTGACGCCATCTCATTAGCCTGCAGAGGAGAGGTGAAAGTCAGGGAGCAGGAGGGGGAGTCCCCCCCCCGCCCTCCTCCTCCTCTTCCCATCCTCTGAACCACGATGCGACAGAGGAGAGAATGAGAGGAGAGCTGCAGATCAAACAGGCAGCAGCTGCTGCGGTTTGTGTGGGTTGATCAGCAGCTGGACGCCGTCTCATCACCTCGTTAACTTCCTCTGATCACGATGATTGAGACAAAAGTTCCTGCAGCTTCAGGTGTATCTTCCTCCTGAGGATGATGACGAGGAGGAGAAGGAGGTGTCAGCAGTACAGAGGTATGAGTGCTAATAACAGAGGAGAGGAAGAGTGTGAAGGTGAAAATGTCCTCTGGGCCAGAGGTCATGACCACCGAGGAAGAGGAGGAGGAGGATGAGGAGTGAAATAAGGAGGAAGGTGGAGGGGCTGTGAAGAGAGGAACAGGAGATACCTGAGGAGAAGGATGGTTTGCTGCTCAGAGTGAAATAAGAGAAAGGAGGTGAGAGTTAGAGAGCAGACAGGTGATCAGAGTTGCCATGGTGACGAGATGTGACGGAGGAGAAGGAGGAAGCTGGGAGATGTGACGGCTCCTCCTGCACCTGCTGCAGGTGTGTACAATAACTCCTCCCCTTCCTGTGACTTTTAATGCTTGATGACATCACCAGAGACTGTGACAGGTGAGGCTGCAGTTCATCCAGTGACCAGCAGAGAGCAGCTCCAGTCAGCCCCTCTCTCTCTCTCTCTCTCTCTCTCTCTCTCTCTCTCTCTCTCTCTCTCTCTCTCTCTCTCTCCTCCATAAATATCGATCCACCAAATTACTCCTCAAGGTCGTCACTGTTTCCATGGCGACTGGCGCATTATTGTGATGTTGTCTCATGTCATAGCCCCCTACCCCTTACCCCCACCGGGGCAAATGTTGGGTGTCACGTGTGAAAGGGCGGAGCTACAGGTGATAGGGGGCGGAGTTATGACACCTGACAAGGTATTGGGGTGGGGGGTGGGGGGTGGCAACATCTTTGCCTGGGGCAGTTGTTAGAGAGGGGTTTCACCAGGCCGGGAGACAACACACAACCCTCACACTGAAGCAGCTTCTCCACACACACACACACACACACACACACACACTGGGATCAGAGGGTAATTATACGGTTCATCATGCTCACCCCTCCTCCTCCCCCCCTCCTCCCCTCTAATCCCAGCCATTACCCTCCTTGATATATCACCTTTTCACTTGCAAATGAGTGACACCATTGAAGCCGTCCACTCACACTGGGTGAGTGCCACTTCCTCCTCCAAGAATAGATCCCATAATAAGTCTCAGTGTGGTCAAGGACAATAGACGGCGTTTTATCTCTGTAATGACGCCGCAGAGGGCCGAGCTCTGTGAACCCTCGCACGTCTGAGAGGCCATCGTGGAGTCTTATAGAGAGCATGTGACATTTATGGTGAATTACACAGACGGACGATGCAGTGTGTGCATGATATATGTGTGTGTGTGTGTGTGTGTGTGTGTGTGTGTGTGTGTGTGTGTATCAGTGCAGCCATAAACTACAGAGCTGTAAACTTTACAAAGCCTGTGCAGTGGTCTGAGTCACTTCCATTCATGAAGCAACTAAAATATCATCGGACATTTTTATTTCTCAGCCTGAAATTTAGAAAAAAAAAAAAAACAGTGTGTTTAAAAATAAAAATCATCCTGAGTTGTTCACACGGCGCCACCTTCTGATTCACTGACCTGGACAAGAACATCCAGGGTTTGCATTCAGCAGGTGTTAGTCTGAGCCGTCTCTGAGCCTCACACTAAATACTTTTCAATAACTAGCTGCACACACGTCTTTTGTCGCTCAGATGGGGAGATTTCAAAATAAAGGCACGTCTTACAGATGATTATATGTATCAATGTCTGATCAATGCTACTGATCATTGATCTTTTAATGAATGTATCGCTACACCCCTGTTTCTACTTAAAGACCTTCTCTCTGTCTCTCTCTGTCTCTCTCTCTCTGTCTCTCTCTGTCTCTCTCTCTCTGGAGAATCCTCTCCACTCTGCAGACACAACCTTCTTCTCTTTGTCTGTCTCTCCATCCATTTACTGCTGCAGCAGCACATGTTTCCATCAGCCTTAAAATCCATCAGCCGCCCCCCCCTCACTCTGAAGCAGACGACACACTCAGACAGGTGGTTGCATGGCAACAGAGTGGTGCTGTGGTTACATGAAGAGAGCGGTAGCTGATGGTCCATTCACCCTCACAGCTTCATCACAGCCTCTTAGACCCAGAGCGACTTCACAGACGGATCAGGAAACAGAACACACTCCTGCATCAAGAGAAATGCGTCTGGTTCTGCTCCAACAGCAGCAGGACACGTCTGAACCTCTGAAAACCTGCATGACCTGTTTGTTCCTGCAGCAAAGAGCAGCACTTGTGTTCTCTGCGACAGAACGATGGAGCTGAGGACAGAGAAGAAAGAAGCTGAAGAGTCACTGACGCAGGTCAAAGTACAGAAATATAAAACCCAATCAGATCAGAGAGTCAGTTTTTGTGTTGGATTTTCCAGGACCAGTCGTTTGCTGTTCTCCTCAGCCTGTCTCTGTCTCCTCAGAAACCAACTCACTGCAGTGGACCAGGTGTCAACCACATTGTTAACCAGGTTCATAAAACCTGCTCGAACCTGCTCACGGGTCCATGATCTCTGGTGGTTCCTGGTGGCTCTGGTTGGTGTGTGGAGATCTCTGGTGGTTCCTTCTTCTTCTTGAGGCCCCCCCCTCCTGAGACCCCTCAAGCTTTAGTCTTTCAGGTATGATCCTCTCAGTGCACTCTTCAAATGCAAAACCATTTTCACACACAAGGTTTCAAGGTTCAACTCTCAATACAGCTGAATCTTGAAACGTGATCTCCTCTATCACAGACCCCCCCCCCCCCCCCCCATCTGCTGATATGTTTATCATAATTACTTTATTCAAAAAGTGCTGAAAAGAATGAGCTACATGCTCTCATTGTTATCACACACCACCTCATTACTCCCTCTGTAATTACCCGTCTTCACCCTAAAATTACCCCGTCCTCTTCCTGCTCTGCCTCAGCACAGGCAGAGGTGTTAGCTCCGATGCTAACTCTCACTCAGAATGCTAAAAGTAAATCAGTAGATCTGTGGACGGACGTCTGCTGCTGACCTCAAACCTGAGTTCTGTCTTCGACCTTTAATATCTTTTCTATCTGATGATTATTTTCACGGTTCACAATCAATCTGCTGATTTTTCACCTCGTTCCTGAGAAACTGTTTGGTTTGTGACCTCAAAGTAGCTTCTGAACAGACGATGATGTTAAAGGAGCCATCGTTATTTTATTGATCATGAAACCAGTTTCTGATTCGACCTGTATGATCAATCACCAGTGTCGTTCTGTTGTCACAGCTGAGGCCACAGAGAGGAAGGAGGAGGTCCAGGAGCTTTTTATTCATTTACTCCTAATCACTAATAATCTTTACTAATCACACTCATCACCTGCTTCAAGTGTTAACATACAGTCAGACAGACGACATCTGACAGGACGCTCTTCTTTCACCCAGTAATGAAATGATCTGTCACTTTTACCAAAAACAACAGAACTCTTGAACTCATCGTTTCATCGGAGCTGAACACTCGCACTCAGACGCCTCAGCGTCGCTGCTGAACGTGTTTGTCATCGTCTCGTCTCCACTCGTTCTCCTGGCGGAGGACTGCAGCTCTAACAGCGTGAGGCCGAGTTACATCAGTGTGAGGTGAATGTCTCCTTTGAGGATTTGTTGGGTTGGAGGTGGCTTCCTGGGATTGGACGGTGTGTAATCCGTCTGGAGAATGGGATTTAGCAGAACATCCAGGTGGTACACGGCTCCACCGGTGCAGACTGGTCTGAACTCTGGCAGCTGCAAACATCAGCGTTCACACTGTTTGTGATCATGTTGTGTAGCGGTGAGGAAACAGGAGATTTAACAGAAACAACTCAGCTCTGAGATCAATTACTGATAAAGTGATTGATCCTAAAGAGACACATTCATTTACAGAAGCTCATTTGACTGGAGTTAAGCCTCGGTTCCTGTTTAAATAAAGAATTACATCATCAGCGTAGAAACGATTTGCAGCCACTAAAATCCTCTGACCACAGTCTGTGATGTTTCCTGTTGCACTACCCTCAGGACAAATGTGGTATCACCATGTGAAACTCTGCAGCCGCTGTGTCCTGAACGAACTGAGGAGGAGGAGGAGGATGGAGGATGGAGGGATGAAGGTGAAGAAGATGTAGAGAAGAGTAAGAGGAGGAAACAGTGGTGAGAGACTTTTATTATCATAATCTGTAATAATAAGATTAAATGTACAGCAGCTCTTTTTGCCGGTTGCTGGGCAACACATCATAAACGTAAACCACAGAGTAAATGGACATTAACAATTTAAATCTACAGTTGTATATTGTGTCATTAATATTTATATTCCATATGGTGTCGGGTTTGTCGTCCAATCAGAGCAAGGAACATTTGAATAATAAATCACATCATGTGTTCAGTATTACACCTACATACATACATATATATATTTATTTATACAGTAGGTCTCAGCTGTAATAAAACATCTATGAGCTCACTTACATAGTTCATGTTTAAATCATTGTATCAGTGTAGCACTAATGAACCACTGACGTCTCCTCAATGACCGGTTTATAATGAAATGATACTCAATTTACTCTGTTCATTAATCTGACATTAATAAGCGTGTTTATAAATCACAGGCTAATTAGCCTCGGTGAAGAGAGAATGTTTCATAAATGATGAATTAAGGATTTAATAATGTCTGAGTAGCACTTCATGGTGTTACCACAGTGTTTATTTTAATAAACAATGTGAATACATTAAAGATAAATCGTGACACTTTATGTCACTGATGCATCACAGACTTAACAAGTGTCTTATCAGTGATGACAGGAAGTGAGTTTCCTCTTGTCTTTGGACCCAGACGAACATTAATGTTTATAATGCAATTATAAATGTGTGATATGAATATAATGATGATACAAGTGGAAGCTAATGGAGAACATCCTGTAAACGTGTCCTCAGCTTTCATCTGTCCTCCCCTCTCACCACTTCCTGTCAGTGAAAACCTTCATATTTACGGCGTCAGCCCGGCTTCATTTCACGCCCGCGTGCCTTCAGAGCGCGTTCTGTAATTGACGTGCACAATTCTGCTGCTGTGTTAACACGAGGACGTGTGATTTACAGACACTGACCCACAGCTCAGACTGTTACTGTATAATGGGCCATAAGTGGCCAGCATGACTGGACTCCCACATTCATATTGGCTTTTATTTCTTCCAGCTGCTGGAGGTAAAGTGTGTAATGAGGTGTTTTATCCAGACAGCACAGCTGAGGAGGAGGAGGAGGAGGAAGAAGAAGAAGAAGAAGAAGAGGTAGGAGGTCTGCTCCTCTTCCTTCCCTCTCCTTCATCTTCATGCTTCCTCGTCTCTACAACCGTGATGAAGAAGTCATGAGGTCAAAGGTTCACCAGAGTTCACCAGGACCGAGGAAAAGACTCAAGGATTTTATTTCATAATCAAATGTACGATAAATTTTCCAGAACCAAAACAAACTAAAAGTGTTGAAAAAGATAAACTTGAATAATGACAAAGAGATAATGAAGTGAGCAACGTTAAAATGGAAAGAAATTAGTGGTGATCAGATAAATTTTTAGTTTTTTCTCAGAAATTCTTACGTTTTTCTCAGAAATTCTTAGTTTTTTTCTCAGAAATGATTTCTGACTTTTAACACAAAATCAAAACAAAAATAAATATATAAAATAAATCTGACCTTTTTTCTCAGAAATTCTGACGTTTTTTCTCAGAAATTTTTAGTTTTATCTCAGAAATTCTTACTTTTTTCTTGGAAACTTTTAGTTTTATCTCAGAAATTTTTATATTTTTTCTTAGAAATCCAGACTTTTTTCCTCAGAAATGATTTCTGACTTTTAACATAAAAGAAAAAAAAAAAAATCTGACCTTTTTTCTCAGAAATTCTGACATTTTTCTCAGAAATTCTTAGTTTTTTCTTAGAAATTCTTACGTTTTTCTCAGAAAATCTTAGTTTTTTCTTAGAAATTTTTATATTTTTCTTAGAAATTCTGACTTTTTTTTATCTGAAATGATTACTAACTTTTAACACAGAATCAAAAAAAAAAAAAAAAATCAGAACTTTTTTTATCAGAAATTCTGACATTTTTCTCAGAAATTCTTAGTTTTTTTTCTCAGAAATTTTTTGTTTTATCTCAGAAATTCTTATGTTTTTCTCAGAAATTCTTAATTTTTTCTCAGCAATGATTTCTGATTTTTAACACAAAATCAAAAAAAAAAAAAAAATCTGACGTTTTTTCTCAGAAATTCTGACGTTTTTTTTCTCAGAAAATCTGACCTTTTTTTCAGAAATTCTTAGTTTTGTCTCAGAAATTTTTATATTTTTCTCAGAAATTCTGACTTTTTTTCTGAAATGATTTCTAACTTTTTAGACAAAACCAAAAAAAAAAAAAAAAAAACAATCTGAACTTTTTTCTCAGAAATTCTTAGTTTTATCTCAGAAATTCTGATGTTCTTCTCCAAAATTTTTAGTTTTTTTCTCAGAAATTCTTACTTTTTTCTCAGAAATTCTGACTTTTTTCAGAAATGATTTCTAACTTTCTAGACAAAACCACAAAAAAAAAATCTGACCTTTTTTCTCAGAAATTCTGATTTTTTTCTCCGAAATTTTTAGTATTTTTCTCAGAAATTCTGATATTTTTCTCAAAAATTCTTACTTTTTTCTCAGAAAATCTGACCTTTTTTCTCAGAAATTCTGACTTTTTTTCAGAAATGATTTCTAACTTTCTAGACAAAACCACAAAAAAAAAAAATCTGACCTTTTTTCTCAGAAATTCTGATTTTTTTCTCCGAAATTTTTAGTATTTTTCTCAGAAATTCTGATATTTTTCTCAAAAATTCTTACTTTTTTCTCAGAAAATCTGACCTTTTTTCTCAGAAATTCTGACTTTTTTTCAGAAATGATTTCTAACTTTCTAGACAAAACCACAAAAAAAAAAATCTGACCTTTTTTCTCAGAAATTCTGATTTTTTTCTCCGAAATTTTTAGTATTTTTCTCAGAAATTCTGATATTTTTCTCAAAAATTCTTACTTTTTTCTCAGAAAATCTGACCTTTTTTCTCTTCCTTTTTTTTCTGAAATGATTTCTAAATTTTAAGAGAAAACCAAAAAAAAAAAAAAAATCTGACCTTTTTTCTCAGAAATTCTTAGTTTTATCTCAGAAATTCTGATGATTTTCTCCAAATTTTTAGTTTTTTTCTCAGAAATTCTTAGTTTTGTCTCTGAAATTTTTATATTTTTCTCAGAAATTCTGACTTTTTTTCTGAAATGATTTCTAAATTTTAAGAGAAAACCAAAAACCAAAAAAAAAAAAAAAAAAATCCGAGCTTTTTTTCTCAGAAATTCTTAGTTTTTTCTCAAAAATTCTTACTTTTTACTCAGAAATTCTGACTTTTTTTCAGAAATGATTTCTAACTTTCTAGACAAAACCACAAAAAAAAATCTGACCTTTTTTCTCAGAAATTCTTACTTTTTTCTCAGAAATTCTGACTTTTTTTCAGAAATGATTTCTAACTTTCTAGACAAAACCACAAAAAAAAAAAAAAATCTGACCTTTTTTCTCAGAAATTCTTAGTTTTTTCTCCGAAATTTTTAGTTTTTTTCTCAGAAATTCTGATATTTTTCTCAAAAATTCTTACTTTTTTCTCAGAAATTCTGCTTTTTTTTCTCAGAAATTCTCAGTTTTTTTCTCAGAAATCCTGATATTTTTCTCAGAAATTCTGACTTTTTTTCTGAAATGATTTCTAAATTTTAAGAGAAAACAAAAAAAAATCTGAGCTTTTTTTCTCAGAAATTCTCAGTTTTTTCTCAGAAATTCTGCCTTTTTTTCTCAGAAATTCTCAGTTTTTTCTCAGAAATTCTGACTTTTTTTCTCAGAAATTCTGACTTTTTTTCTGAAATGATTTCTAAATTTTGAGAGAAAACCAAAAAAAAAAAAGCCTGACCTTTTTTCTCAGAAATTCTGATTTTTTTCTCCGAAATTTTTAGTTTTTTTCTCAGAAATTCTGATATTTTTCTCAAAAATTCTTACTTTTTTCTCAGAAACTCTGCCTTTTTTTCTCAGAAATTCTCAGTTTTTTCTCAGAAATCCTTATATTTTTCTCAGAAATTCTGACTTTTTTTCTGAAATGATTTCTAAATTTAAGAGAAAACCAAAAAAAAATAAAAAAATCTGAGCTTTTTTTCTCAGAAATTCTCAGTTTTTTCTCAGAAATTCTGACTTTTTTTCTCAGAAATTCTCATTTTTTTCTCAGAAATTCTTATATTTTTCTCAGAAATTCTGACTTTTTTTCTGAAATGATTTCAAATTTTAAGAGAAAACCAAAAAAAAAAAAAAATCTGAGTTTTTTTTCTCAGAAATTCTTTGTTTTTTCTCAGAAATTCTTACTTTTTTCTCAGAAATTCTGACTTTTTTTCTGAAATGATTTCTAAATTTTAAGAGAAAACCACAAAAAAAAAAAAAAAATCAGAGCTTTTTTTCTCAGAAATTCTCAGTTTTTTCTCAGAAATTCTTACTTTTTTGTCAAAATTCTGACTTTTTTTCAGAAATGATTTCTAACTTTCTAGACAAAACCACAAAAAAAAAAAAAAAATCTGAGCTTTTTTTCTCAGAAATTCTCAGTTTTTTCTCAGAAATTCCTTGTTTTTTCTCAGAAATTCTGATATTTTTCTCAAAATTCTTACTTTTTTCTCAGAAATTCTGATATTTTTCTCAAAAATTCTTACTTTTTTCTCAGAAACTCTGCCTTTTTTTCTCAGAAATTCTCAGTTTTTTCTCAGAAATCCTTATATTTTTCTCAGAAATTCTGACTTTTTTTCTGAAATGATTTCTAAATTTTAAGAGAAAACCAAAAAAAAAAAAAAATCTGAGCTTTTTTTCTCAGAAATTCTCAGTTTTTTCTCAGAAATTCTCAGTTTTTTCTCAGAAATTCTTATAGTTTTCTCAGAAATTCTTATAATTTTCTCAGAAATTCTGACTTTTTTTCTGAAATGATTTCTAAATTTTAAGAGAAAACAAAAAAAAAAAAAAAAAAAAAAAAAATCTGAGCGTTTTTCCAGGAAATTCTTAGTTTTTTCTCAGACATTCTTATATTTTTCTCAGAAATTCTTAGTTTTATCTCAGAAATTCTGATGATTTTCTCCGAAATTTTTAGCTTTTTTCTCAGAAATTCTGCCTTTTTTTCTCAGAAATTCTCATTTTTTCTCAGAAATTCTTATATTTTTCTCAGAAATTCTGACTTTTTTTCTGAAATGATTTCTAAATTTTAAGAGAAAACCAAAAAAAAAAAAAAAAAAAAAAAAAAAATCTCAGCTTTTTTTCTCAGAAATTCTCAGTTTTTTCTCAGAAATTCTTATATTTTTCTCAGAAATTTTTATATTTTTCTCAGAAATTCTGACTTTTTTTCCGAAATGATTTCTAACTTTTTAGACAAAACCAAAAAAAAAAATCAGAAATTCTTAGTTTTATCTCAGAAATTCTGACGTTTTTCTCAGAAATTCTTACTTTTTTCTCAGAAATTTTTATTTTTATCTCAGAAATTCTTAGTTTTTTCTCAGAAATGATTTCTGACTTTTAACTCAAAATAACAATAATAAAAAAAAAAAACTGACATTTTATCTCAGAAATTTTTGTATTTTTCTCAGAAATTCTGACTTTTTTTTCCTCAGAAAAAAAAAAAAAAATAAAAAAATAAATAAATCTCCATTGTTGGCACTTCCGTAGTAAAGCCCTTTGGTCCCCCTTTTGGGCTGTACATATATAGATATACAAATAAATCTTGATTGATTGAATGATTGATTGAATTAAGAGAACTATGAAATCAAATCATTGATAAACACTTTATTCTGTTGATAAAAAAAATGACACCTGTTGACAACTGTAAAAGTAAAAGTTTTGTTTTACTTGTACTGGAGAACTTTTAAACTGTGGATTTGCAACTTGAACTTCAGTGACACACAGTTTGATCATTAATATCCAGAATAATTTTCAAAACTATAAAACCAGGACTTCCTGTTGTCGTTGACACAAGATTAGAAACAAATGTGTAAATCATAGTTCTTTATTAAAGATTAAGAAACTCCAAGCAGCATATTCATAAATAAAATAAGGGTCTCCCTTAGATGTACTGTGACAGACTATATGTAATGACAGTTCATGTTGTCATCTGCTTGATGGGTCGTTGGAGTTTCAACATACAGGGGGCAACACAAGGAGCCGCCCCAGACACAGACCGGTCAGAACCAGTCAGGTCCTCAGGGTCCTGGCTTTCAGTCTGTCTTCGTCGTGTTGTGGAGCACAGTGATGAAAGCAAGTCGGTTCACAAGAGCAACTACTGACACAGAAAACATCCATGAAGCATCTGTTCACATGATGTTGATGATCCAGCAGAGACCAGACGTCTTCAGACCCACCGACCTCTGACCTCTTCCTCTGCTTGTCCATTTTCAGACAGTGAAACACACAGGGCAGATTTGATGTCATGTGACTGGAGAGTCTATTTTCACACAGGAAGTGGACATGAGCTTTTTTGGCAGAGGTTCTGAAAACGATGAGCAAAGACCACATGTTCAACATCTGGATCCACAGTTACAACTTCACTGTTTTATTCAGATTTAATACTGATGCATCAGAATCAGCGTCGGTCCGACCATCAACAGACTGGACGGATCTGATCTGTAGGAAACTGAGTGAGATTCTGTTTGGTTAATTCTCCTTGTTGGATCATTTAACATCCAACGTCAGTGTTCAGTGCAAATGAAGCATCAGAGTTACTGTATAAACTCAATCAACTGTACCATCTGCTCCTGATGTTAACAGTTCCTATCGACCTCAGGACGCCATGTGTTACCCATGATTCATTGGTTTTCTTACTGTTTCTTAGGGTGAAAACCAAAAATGTGACTTTTATTTACCGTGATCCAGGTTTTATCTTAGGAGGTGTTTTCACAAGGTCTCAGACGTCTGCTGTCCGTCCACTGTCCACTGTCATGAAACGCAAAATCAGAATGGATTCACCAGCGTCTGCTGAATCTATGAGCTACAAGTAGAAAAGAAAAACATGCTAACAGACACAAGGCATCAGCTCTCATCACCGTGTGTCAAAAATTAAATAAGCTTTCTGATCTGTTGAGTCGTCACATCGTTGGGTCTGAACTTTGGTCCAGATGTCTCACAGGCAAACCTTCACCTGGATCAACAGCTCAACAAAGCCCAGAGTCAAGGTCTAACATGTATGGAAGAGCATTAGGGCCATGCGGGATTCGAACCAGGGTCAACTGCAGCAAGGACTGTAGCCTCTGCACCACACGGCGCCCCAAAAGTCAGGAATCATTTCTGAGAAAAAAGTCAAAATTTCTGAGTTTTTTTTTTGTTTTCTTTATCTGACTTTTAACTCAGAATCTTAAAAAAAAAAAAAAAAAAATGGCCCTAATGCTCTTCTGTAAACATGTCCACAGGCTGATGACTTTGGCGATTGACGAGCTGATTCCTTTTTTAAAACACCAACTGGGACGGAGGAAATGCTGTGAGACTGAATCACAGTAACACACAGAGAGCTGAGGTCAAACACCATGATGAACCTAAACAAGTGTTTAAACTTTCCTTAAATACAGTGGATCAGACACGATCATTACAGAGACTTCAGATCAGGACACGTTCAAAACAAACAAACACATTTGCTCTCACAGAAAATCACTTTGCAGCATCGTCTGAACGTAGACGCTCTTGTTGTTGTGTGCCAGATTATTCATCGGGTCTGATTGGTCCCTATCTTCAGATGGAGGTTCAGGAGTTTAAAGCCCTTCGTTCTGACAAGTTCAGGTTGTTTGTTGACATTAAAGTGAGACTGTGTGGACCAGAAACATTGACAGGTGAGCTGCTCTGCTTCTGTTCACCTGAACGCTCAATCAATATGTTTCAAAAACTGCCAATTTCTCCCAAATGAAAGTGAGGTCACGACTCATTTAGGCCCATAAATGCAAAGTAACTGCACTTACGACATCAGGAGGAGGAGGGGTCGGTGTCTGTGTGTGGTTTTATATTTTTCCACAGAGAGAAACAATCAGATCCCGTCAGTATCACGGTCGGTCACAGATCTCCACGTCAGCGCCCTCTGATTGCACTTTGGATGACGACGCCCTCCGTCATCGCCGCAGGTGATAATGAATGGAACAAGTGGTGGGAACATGAAGCTGATTAAAATAACTGCAGGAGAACAAACCTGTATACAAGTGTCCGACACAGAACTTCTCTAGTATCAAAAATTAAAGACATATCTATAGAGCTCATAGTTTTATCTGTCTTTCTTCTTTAGGTTAAATGTGACAAACTAAAGAATCCAGAGACTGTCAGGCTGCATTCACACCCGGTCCGAGACACAAGGCATTGTGGGTAAATGTAAACTCCACCAAAGATTCAGATGCATGATGATTTGTCGAATTACAGTGAGTTTATAATTCTGCAGTTTACGTAATGTTCTTGAATCTGACACAGAGAAGGAATTAAAGAAAACGCTTCAAAGGTTATTGATTGAAACTGATCAACCACCAGGTGACCAGGTGTCAGATTAATAAATGATGTAAACACCATGTGTCACTGTTTCCTGTTAAAAAACACAGTGAATCACCTCACACACAAAATACAAAATCAAGAGACGCATCAACAAAACTTCAATTTAAAATCTTACCTTTCATAAATGTGCTCAGTTTGTTTATTATCGTTACTTATTGTTTGATCCTGTTTTAGTATTTACTGATCACAGCCTCATTAACACGTCTCCAGTCCCAGTTAACGAAGCTCAGAGTAAAACCTGTCATTTTTTAAAGTGATGTTTTCCTGGTCTTTAATAAAGGACCAATCTGCAGCTTTATGCAGACGACATTTTATTCTCTATGAACTAAAAACATGGACAGATTTTGTCCAGAAACCTTCAAAGGCCTCACTGTGATTGGAATAAAACAAACCTGATCATATAAAAACACAACAGCTCCATCAGAGTGGAAGCTGTTAGAGATGAAAGGTCAAAGGTCAATGTATCAGAACATGTGTTAGAATGAATCACAGCGTCACAGTTTGATGATCTGTGTTTACATTAAATCCACTTCCTGGTCCTGATGTTCGGTCCCACAGGATTGGCTGTTGTGGACCAAAGACCAACCAGGTGTGATCGCAGACTAACACTCCCCCTCCACCCCCCCACCCACCCCCGCCACAGTACTGGTGCCAAATAAAAAGCTACTATAAAAACAAATCACTCAGCTGTGTAAAATATGAACCAGATAAAAATACACATGTGCCCCGCCCCCAGACACCCCCCTCCCCTGCCCTCCCTCCCCCCTCCCAGTGTTGAATGATACCATTTACAGTTGTAGTAAGAAAATGAATGTAGACTTTTGGTTGGAAAAGAACAATGTATATTATATATTCAATACAAATGAAAAAAAAAAAGTTGTGATTATTTCCGTCCAATGCTGAAGTTATATATATAGGGTTGGTACAGAGGTGCATAACAGTATGTGTCCAACACTAAAATGTCCCTACAGCGGTGCATCATGGGTAGTCGCTTACATTGATGAGTTGTGGAGAGACATCGTTTAATTTCGGCACTTAGAAAACAATCACAATGAATTTCGCGTCATTGTTTCATATTGAACAAAATTTACAAAGCCATTCAAACAGTCATAACGTTTCATCAATGTAGATATAGATTTATTTTTTTATCTCGTTTTCTTTGTTTTTTATAACTCAACTTCAAAAATTGAGAATATTCAAAATACACTTTAACCTCACTTCGTTCTCTTGGTATTTACACGTATGTACAAGAGAAACCCCCCCAACCCCGCCCACCTCCCCGTGTTTTTTTTGTTTGTTTTTTTGTAGTTTTTGTAACTTGGGCTTTTCTGAACAGGTCGTGAGATACAAAACCTTTTGACTTTGTACATTATGTTTTTTTTTCCTTCTCTCCTCTACAGATCCCGACCCAGCTCACACCTGGACCTGGACCTGGACCAGAGACCAGAGATCATCGTAGATACAGTTTGACCCAGCCGCCCCCGCCCCCCCCCCCCACACCTCCCTCCTATGACTATATGGATGTACTGTGGGTGGCCTCAATGGCTTCGGGTATGGGTCCTGCGGAGACTGCCTGGTAGGACATTGGCATGGGTGTCTTGCCAGGGCTCTGCCGGAAGAGCCCCCCGTTGGGGGCCCTGTGTTTGCACTGCATGGTGCCGCTGAGGCTGGTGCTGCTGAGCGGGTGGTGTGGGGGCAACGTGGTGCTGCCAGGGCCCTGGGATGGGGGTAGCGTCCTGCCTAGGGTCCCCCCATGGTGAGGGTGGGGAAGAGGAGGAGGCGGTCCCCCCTCCCCGGGGAGGAAGGTGGTCACAGCGAGGCCCGAGGGCGGGTAGTCCCGCATGGACTCCGGCCCCGGCACCAGAGACGCCTGGCTGGGCTGCATGCTGCCGATGTCCAGCGCAGAGATCTCGATAGAGGGGCCGGGGATCTGCTTGTGGGCCAAGTCCTCGTCCAAAAGACTGTTCATACGACGATGCACCTGTTCCAGATTCACCTCCTTGTCCTATAAGAGCAGGAGGAGGAGGAGCGGGGGGTGGAGGAGGACAGAGGGGAGACAGGGGGAGGGAGGAGAGGAGGGAGGAGGGACACAGAGGCTGAGATTGGCGATGGGCCGGTTTCTCAGACTGTTTGAGCTCTGGTGCTCCATGCAACCTGAACCCTGTCGCTGAGATTTGAACCGCTCGTCGTCGGCGCGTCACCTGACGCACAGACGCTCGTTTGGTTTGAGCCCCGTGGAAACTGAGGCCACAGAAATCAATTGGATCGTGCACCTTGAAATCAAACTTGGCCGGTGAGTATTAAAGGTTTGATGTCTGGAGGAAAACGATCCTGGAGCCACGTGGTTTGTTGTAAAGCTGCTGTTGGATGCTAATGCGGCTCAGGCAGACCGAGGTCTCTGTGGAGCGACTGCAGACTTACTCATCTGAATCTGAGGATATGTTCAGCCCTGTTCTCCCTGGCTGCCCTTGGAGCTGCTTCGCTCTGTGCCGGAGGATCAGCTTCCTATCAGACCAATTTAATCAGAGCAGCGGCTGACGCTGCAGCTCCCTCCGACTGCAGCCATGCATACTTGTTAGGCATTAATAGACACTTGAGTGTTTCCCTGTTGAACCGCAGGCCTGCCTCAGCACACTGGGTCAGAGGAAGGTAAAGGACGGGGGGTGAGGAGAGGGACAAGAGGCGTGACTGGCATATTAAGTGAGTGTGTGTGTGTGTGTGTACAGCCAGTCACTTTACAACAAACCCGTTGTGAGTGAGTGTTCCTGAACGTGGCTCCAGCATCGTGTTCACTTTAACTCAGGCACAATGATATTAGTCACAGTGAATCTCAGAACGAAGCACACGACACATTTACACTGTCCATTAATAACACACACATGTTCACGCAGGTCGCAGTGTTTTCAGCTGCAAGTTCACAAGTACTGAGGTCGTACACCCCCCCCACACCCCCCACCCCCTGTAGATAGTAAACACTTGATCACAGCTACACACTGTGGAGCATTACATTAGCAAACAGTTGATTCTCCATCTTTCGATGATTCTTCCTTCACTGACGCTGACGTCAGGCTTCACAGCGTGTGTTTATAGATGTTTCATTAACACGTGTGATTCATGATCAATTCAACTAGTTGTTGTTTAAGTATGGAAACATGTAAACATTAAACACGTTGACGACGATCTCATTCAGAAAAACTGTGTTTACAAATTACAGACTAATTAGTTTAATTAATAACATTTAACTATGTCGTATAATGTGTAGTTGTTATAAAGTGTTAAAGTTATAATCCTTAAGATTCTCATCAAACACTGATCTTTCTATACGTTTGTGTTATTAATGTAATGTATTAATATAAATCCATCACTTCCTGCAGCTACCCCTTCACATTAAAACACATGGGATTTTATTGTGAAGGAGCTGCAGGTGTAGTTTTTCACCACAGGTGTTGCCAAATCACCCAGGACTGAAATCTGAAGGATTATAATTTAGAGTCACCCAAACGTTTTATTTCCTGTTTCTGAACAGATGTTTGGTATCAGCTGTTTCTACAGCGCACGTGTTCACTGATGAATGTAAACTACACGTTGATTCCTCCTGATCACAGATGTGAATGCTACTTCCTGTTGAGGTAGAGAAGCACTTCCTGTGACGCAGCCAATGAGAGCAGAGCTGAGTTCAAGCCCCACCTCCCCACACTCCCCTCCTCTGGTGAGGTCTTAAAGAAACAGGTAAACACAGGGTGTGTTTACCCAGAAGCCCGTGGGACGGTCTGAGGCTCAAAGCTCCTCTCGGAGCCAATTAAAACCTGTGAGAGCAGGTTATTGTTTCCGCCGACTGACACCTCATTAAAACGTGTTTTCAAACTGGCAGCTCGCCTAAATAAATAAATGACTGGGATTAAACCTCAGCCGCTTGTTAAAGACAGAGCGCTGATGTAAGAGGAGAGGGGTAAGACGGCAGCCGTCTGAAAGCCTCCATTAATTTAGAAAACAAACAGCTCTTTTAATGAGTGCTCCCGGGGGGGGGAGGGGATGAAATCACTCTGCTGCAACTTCACTGAACTCCAGTGTCATAACAACAGTTTCTACTTGTCTCTGCTTCACTGTGAGTTTGAGTCTCTCTGATGTCTGTGGTCATGTGACAGGTCATGTGACATGTGCAGCAGCAAAGGCCTCTGGTGATGCATGTAAAGCTAATCCGTTAGCCTGTCAGGCTGTAGTGTCGAGGCACAGCGACGCTTTGGGTTAATGCTAATGTTAGCACAGTGCTAAAGCTGCGTTCACACCAATAGCTTTCAAACACATGTTCACAACTAGCATACATGCTAAACCAGAGACTTTGGGAAACTCCAGGGTGGAGTTTCAGTTCAGATATAATTTAGTCCTAATCTGTGATGTTTCATCGTTTCACTAACGCTTCCTCCTTCACCTCACTTTTCACCATCACTGTTTCATATCCACAGTGTTTTCTGCAGCTAAGTGAAAGGCTAAAGAACAGAGGAGCATGATCAGAAGAGTTTATAACAACAGACTACTGATAATGAACTATCATCGGTGTCACGTGACAGGTTTTATCATCATGTCATTGCTGTCTTTTCAACCTGTGAGTGTGGGCGTGGCCTGAGGCTGATGGGAAATTAAGAGCTTCGGTCATTAAGCGTTGGGCTGATTAAAATGTGACCTGGCAACAGATTTACTATGACTCCTGAAGGGAGCATGAACCTGACTGGCACTGCTGTTATCTGAGCCTTTAGCCTAGCATTTAGCATGTGGTGCTTTGTGATGACTCTACATGTTGTTAATGACCAGATGAATGAATGTGTGTCGAACTTTGATAACAGCTGCAGAGGGTTTTTTTGCTGGTCACAGCTCATCTGGATTCTCCTCGTGCTCCTCTGATTGATCCAGTTTGTAGCTGATTGGATGTTTCCTGTGAAGCTAATTTTCCATTTCATCCAAGTGACACTTCAAAGTCCTGTGACTAAAGGCAGACTTTTTACCAGTCTGCTCTGGGTTTTGAAGAGATTTGCAAAAACAAAACGACCACACTCTGATTTCTGAGGAAGGTTTCTGCGCTCAGACTAGTCTAGATAAGTTCTGCTTCTGCTCTCAGGTCTGTTTTTGTGTGCAGAGATGATACCTGCTCATGTCTGAGGTTATATACAGGTGGTGTGTACTGAAAGGCACGGGTGAGCGTGAGGTCAGAGGTCAGCCCTTAATGAGATGTGTTCACACACAGATGTCAGAGGAAAGAACAGAAAGGCACTAAAATAAACCAGCAGGGTTTCTACTGACAGCATTAAAGCTGAGTGTGATCAGGCGTCAGGTTCAACGTCAAACATGGTGTCGTCCGCAAAGAGACACAAAACCAAATTCAATCATCAAACTAAAGTCTCGTGGGAATTTAGTTTGTTTTCCTCCCTTTGTCTGAAGCTGAAACTTCCTGTTCTGGAAATAACATGAAGCTGATCATTAGCTTTAGCTGCTAATCATTGGATCTGCAAAAGTTTTATTTTGAAAAGACAAAAATAAAACTTTGTTCGGTTTATGGTTGGAATGGGTAGAAACATGAGTCGATGACATTAGTCATAATGTTTCCTGGAGGAACGATGTGTGTGAAGTATCTACAGATTGAATCAGATTTATTTCCAGAACGTGTGAAAGCAGCACGAGGAGTCAAACAAACAGGAGGAGCCTGGCCACGGCACAGACGTTCTTTGTTGTTGTTGTTGTTGTTTTAGTATTTTGTGTGTGTCTTTATTTTGATAGTTGTATAGGAGGTCTATTCTGACCTGTGTCAATAGCTTCTGCTTCATCCCAGCCTCTCTCTCTGTCTGTCCAAATGTCCCTCCTCCCCTCCGATGAAGCAGTTGTAATGTCATTATATGTCAATGGACCAGAAACCCTTGCCAGTCTGTAATCCTTAGTAACCTGCACAGATCATAGACAGTCAAGTGTAAATAAAAAAAGATGGAGAGAATAGATGAAGAAGAGGAGAGGAGATAGAGATAGATAACACGGGCGTCCACATTGACATATAATTTTGCAATAAGACGTGAAACAGTGACAGAACCAGGAAGTTGTGGACCGGACGGGACAAATCTTATTGCTACAGGGCGACACCCCCACGTCTGCGTCTGCTCACACTTTAGTTTATGGATCCACGTCAAAGCTGCTCTGTCGACCCTCCCTGGTCACATGACTAAAAACACTGTGTGTGTGTGTGTGTGTTGGATTTAGAAAAGCAGATCTGAGGTCAGTTTGTTCTCAGCTCCACACTGAACACAGGAACTGTTAACAGGTGAAGCTCATTATCAGTTGGTCTGAAGCTGCGAGAATTAAACGTCACTGACCGACTATTAACTATCAACAGTCAATAAACTAACAGTCAACTTTTTAACCAGACTGTTTACAATGAACCTGGAAATGATGTAAATAATCAGGTTTAGAGACGAGCAGCAGCTTCATCATTGATCAGACATTCACCTGTAAAACAGTCACGATCTATAGAGACTGTTGCATTATGTGTCCGTACTGTTGCTAAGCTAGCTAGCTTACCACAAACTCATGGTCGGACGTCACAGACCTTTTAGTCTAAATAAAAAGCTTAAAAGACAATAATATAAGAAAGTTGTTGTGCAGCAGAAGACGCTCCATCACCACTGATACACAGAGAAGAAAGTAAGAAACAAAAACAAACTACAGGCTAAATTAAATCATCCTCATTTACAGAAGAGATGCAGGACTTTCTGATTCTTCACATGTGTTTTACTCATGAATGAGTCCTGAGTAAATACTGTTTCAAATGAGACTCAGTGTTCAGTCTGGTGCTGAGACAAGGCTGGACTCAGATCAGTTCATCAGTGTGGTTTCACTCTGTTTGGTTCCTTCAGCGTCGTCGTTGTTGTCAGAGCTCGTTAATATTGATTAGACAGTGTGAAAATGTAAACCTGTGAGGGAGGGGCTGTCAGCTGACACCTACAGAGGTGTGTGGTTTAAATCCAGTAAAGCTGCAGTGACTGTTAGCACCAGCAGCAGATGGTTCTGACCCGTCGTGACACTGTGAGTGTGTGAGGACACGGGTCGAGCTGCTGCTGCTGCTCTCTCACTTCTCTGACATGATAAATGAGTGTGTGTGTGTGTGTCTGGTGATGTCAGTCTGAAATGGAAAATGTCCAAAAGTGTTAAGAAAGTGTGTGTGTGTGTGTGTGTGTGTTCTCTGCTAATTATAATCTCTTTGCAGAACCCTCGGGTGCAGGAAATTACCAAAGCTTCACTGTAGAAAATGAGTTTATAACAATAATTCAATAGTGAGCAGTTGAATGGTTACGGAGCCGGCGCAGTGGGAATTAATCATTAAAGTGTGGGGGGGTGGGGGGTGGGGGGGTGTTGCTGGGAAACATGCAGGAGATGCCGATAGTCAGATCCTGACTCTGTGGTGTGTGTTTGTGTGTGAGTGTGGTGAAGTGATGTGTGTGTGTGTGTGTGTGTGTGTGTCGTCGTGTGGTCTCATACAAACACACATGGGCTCTGTCAGTCTGGGTGGAGGCGATGGACGGATAAAAGAAAACATGGAGGGGGGTAATAATCATAATAAGAGGAAGCAGAGACCAAATTTGATTTCAATGAGTGTCCTGGTTGGTGTGGCCCGGAGCGCCTGCCTACAGTGTCAGTCCTGCCTCTAGCCCTCTCCTCTACAGCTGGGTGTACTGCAGCTCCACTAAGTCGGGGCTCGCGTCTGCGGCTGGATCCTTAAAGTAGAGTGTGGCAGTGTCCTCCCCCCACTGGCCCGTCCGCCGGGCCCTGTGCTCGGTCACCTCTTTGGGCTGCTCCTGGCGGCAGCGGTTGCTGTTCCACCAAGCCTCCAGCCCGGCCACCAGGCAGGCCAGCAGCAGGCCGGCGGCCAGAATGCAGAAGACGCCGGCGAAGCTGTGCAGCTTGAGGGAGCGTCCGTCGGGGTGGGCGCCGGCGTGGCTGTTGAGGTCGCAGCGGCCGGTGCGGGGCCACCACTTCTGCTTCATGATGTCCAGGTCGCCCTTCTCCTGCAGCTCCAGGATCCTGGAGGACATGAGACAAACAGACTGGTCAGAGACGGATACTCAACTCACAGGAAGTCGACAACAGTGGGACAGTAAACACAGCTCCTTCAAAATAAAAGCAACATTCAGTCACAGCAGCAGTGAAGTGTTGTTGTCTCTCATTGACCTTTGTCCTGTACTGTCTTATGCAGGTTTTGACCCTGCAGAGGTCAGAGGTCAAAGGTTGAGCTCTGATCACATGAACTTTTTTCTTTTCTTACAAATCAGAGACATTGATCTGATCACACAGATGTTTCACAGCTGCAGCAGGACGACACAAAGCCAACGAGAGGCGACAGAGTGACTCTGCACTTCCACCTGTAACAGTGAGTCTTTAGAGCCGATTACAGGACTCGAGCTGCTCATCAGAGACCATTGACTGCTCCTGATGCAGGTGTGTTCAGGTGAGAGGAACAACAGCTGGAGGGACAACAGAGAAGAAGAAGCTGATGATGATGATGATGATGATGATGATGATGATGATGATGTGACATAGTGGTGGCTGGTTTCTCTCAGTTTTATCTTGAGGTAAATCAACAAGCAGCTTCAAAACTAATAACTGATCAATAAATAAACACGACAAGTCATGAATCACTTCAAAGGTCAGTTCCTGCTGAGACGTCGACACAGAGACTGAGGGGAAACCCACAGAAGGTCTGAGGCCCCTGACCATGAAGAGGCTCAGTGCACGGGGCCCCCCCCTGCTGAAGGCTGAGCGCCTCATACAGTCACTTCCCTCATTCCTTGTGTCGTCTGCACTTTTATTCATAAAGCGCTCGTGTACAAACTGTGATGTTTGACGTCTTTAGACAAAATTAACACGTGAAGATGTTTGAATGTTTGAATGCAGACGTTGCTTCATGTTGTTGAAGACCTGAATCTATGTTTCCTGCTGTTCTCTGACCTCCTCCACCTCCCTCTGCTCCTCCTCCTCCTCCTTCATTAAGCAGCCCTGTGTTTATTCAGGGATTAATTTGAGGCAGTGAATGGAGACAAACTGTTGGTTATTAGCGCCGCTCCTGCTCTGGGCCCGGCCCGGTTCAGCCGCCGTCCACCGGCCCGCAGCGGTGTTTTGGCGTTTTGATGGCGCGGCGCTCAGGGACGAGCAGAAATAATGTGACTGGGTGTTAAATTGAGGGCAGAGCTATTGTTCAGATGGAAAACCATTATCTCCACATTTCCAAGCAGGATTTTAATACCTCATCCCTCGGCTGCTGCATTACCTCCGTTTGATAATCCTGCTGTTAATAACATCCACACTGAGTCGCTCCTGCTGCTCAAACTGTTTTGTCCTCGGGGTGTTTTAACGAGGGTGGTGGGGGGTGTGTCGGGGGGTGGGGGTTTGCACTGACCTTCATCATGTTCATGCTGAGTTGAGCAGATTAAATTTAGCAAATTGGGCTGTGATTTCACTGCAGCTACAAGCAGTTTGTTCTTCACTGGTTGTGACAGAGTTTGTTTTGCAGAACTCCACAGCAGCCCCCCCTGCTGGCTGCATGAGCAGGTGCACAGGTGTTTCTGGGGACACAATAAAGTGAGGGACCAGTCTGTTTGTTTGGTTTATTAGAACGTCAATATCACATGATTCACATGGTGTTGATCAGATGGACTGTTAGCTTAGCATTAGCCTTCAGCCTGGTGCCTCACTTTATAATGTCCCCAGAAACACTTCTGTTGTTTTGTGAGTTTTTGTCAAACTGAAGAAGTTGTTTTCTGAAGCTGCAGTGAGTTGACCCTTCAGGGCCACCGTAGGAGACACTGCTGTGCTGTATCGCAGGACATGTAACATTGTAAACATGCACGTTAACATCTGTTTAATGATCCGGTCTGATCCGGTCTGATCCGGTCTGATCCGGCTCTCACACACAGGGTTTCCCGGCAGAGGGAGGATGATGGGTGGATGCAGATGGAGGCTGACAGGAGAGGAGGGAGCGTCAGAGAAACGCTCAGGTGGAGGAGGTGTAAATGATATTTTGGATGTGGAGCTGCACTCGGGCCCCTGGGGGGGCCTCCCACACGTGTGCCCCTCCCACGGGGCACCTCACGCATCACGGAGCAGCTGTTAACATCTGTATCAGAGCTGCCACTGTTGCCGCCCTCACAGACCTCAGCGATCTCTGTTGGTGTTTGAGTCGGACACTTCAAACGTCTGCAGCAGAGAGTTCAGAGGCGTTCAGGGTCCTCAGGTCTCAGAGTCCTGCTGCTTCTCATTCCACACACCAAATCACACAACCATTTACACCGGGGAGGGGGGGGGCTCCTGCTGAGCGGTGCAGCACACAGATCGAGGTGCTGATCAAAGATAAGAGACGTTCACTGACAGCGAGTTTCTTTAACATCAGATCCAGGTTAAAGCGACAACAGACATGTTCTGGCTTCGACTCGTTGTGAAGTAGACGCTGATCACATGCTCTGACGGCTGCAGGACAACAATACCATTTACATGGGTTCCTGAAAGCCTCGCGCTCACTGTGTTGCCACTGGGCAAAAAAGTTTAAAATTCTGGTTGAATTTTCAGGAGGAAGGAAACAAATCTGTCTCAGAAGAGAGGACGGAGCCCAGTTCTGCCCGGTGGCAGGGAGGAAACTGTGGAAACTCTACAAAATAAAAGACCTGGTGTCAGAGGAGGGAGAGAGACGGAGATTAAAACGACCTGAGCTGGAACCAGAGAAGCGGTGAAAACTTTATGGATTCATTACTTCCAGTCGAGCAGGATGGGTTCTCAGCTCCAATAAAACGTTTTCCACCAAAATAAGCAGGAGGAGCAGGTTTTTCAGACGTGGTCAAACCGTTAGCCTCTGAGCTAACAGCTGATCTGATCTCTGATCAGCTGATGTGAACAAGTCTGACAGATTTTCAGTTTCGACTGAATCTGCTTCATCATTTAAAGGTCTTATGAAATGAAAGAGTTCAAGTTAACAACATTCATAAAACTCCTGCTTCCTTCAGCTCGAGGCTCAAACAGATTCAGTCTGACAAAACACTTTGTGCAACTACCCACAATCCCACAGGCAGCACTTGACCGACACTCAGCACTGTGGGTGACCGTGGACAGAGATCATGTGCTGATGCAGACGTGAACACCGTCTCTTTCAGGAGCACATCCTCTCTGTGATGTCAGACGTTATCGAGCGTCTCTTGTCACTTTAACTGGAGTCGAAGTCGTTGCCTTCTGTGATTCATCTGTGACCTGAGCTTCATCAGTGTCTTTTCAAATGTCTTCATCTGAATCCTTTTGAACTTTTCCCTCTGAGCGATGAGAGCTGCTCGTCCTCCGCTCTGCTCTCTTTAAGTTTGTCAAATCATGTCTCTCCGTCTTCTTCTTCCGACTTCCTGTCTTCTCGCTGGGAGCCGATCGATACGAGACGGATGAGAAAGTTTTCACATTTTGAGGATGTGCAGCGACTCCTCTCACCGTTAATTCATGATGTAATAATGTGGAGATTTACTAAATGATCTGCGCCGTTCTTTAACTCGCACTGGGATCAATTTGCGTTTGGGAAAGAGAGAGCAGCCGAGGTTTCACTGCGCGGCTCGCTGATTTCATCTTCAGCTCAGACTCAAGGAGATAATTGAATTTCCTAAAAAAAAAAAAAAAAAAAAAAAAGTGCAGCTTCTGTGGAGACATCTGCCTCGCAAAATCAAATAAGTAATTAGTGCACGTCCCTCTGTTTACACATCACATCGTGAATAATCTCATTTGCCTCCCAACGCCGCTGCTAAACACCGGCTCGTTTCATGTGAGCTTAATTGACTTTAGCGTCGAGCTCTGTTATTGATTTAACGCAGAGTTCAAACCGCCTGCAGCTCCGTCTGCAACACCTGGAACACACCCCTCCCCCTCCCCCTCGTTAACTCCACCGCTGTAATTGGCTCCGACTCCTCAGTCACATCAGAGGATTCACAGCCTCTGACCTTCATGATTGACTCCTCGTCAGCCGCTCGTCTCTCTGACTGTCCACCAACGCATCACTCCACAGCCAGTCATCAGGTCCAGACAGGAACAGCCTGCTGCTTCATCATGTCTTTGAACGCATCACTGCTGCTTCAACTGTGTTTGTGTCTCAGTGAGAACCTCCCTCCCTCACCTCACTCACTCGCTCACTCAGTCGCTCACTCAGTCACTCACTCAGTCACTCACTCACTCATCTGTTTCATTTTCGATCTTGTGTAATGTTTGGACTTTTTCATTTATTAAACTGTTATTATTCTTCATCATTTAATGTTTGAAGATCAATAACTCATCAGCACAGTGTTTACGATAAAAGCTGCTCGTTAACTTCACTTCCTGTTGTCTGTCTACCCAGAATCCTCTCTGTCAGGTGAGCTGTTGGAGTACAGGATGGGGCGTTCACTTACTTCTGGGAGAACAGGTCTCTGTAGGGGCTGCCGTGCTGCATGGCGATGCCGTAGCCTTTGCTGCTCATGCTGTTCCCCGACACGGTGATGGTGCAGTCGTCGTCCGTCAGGGCGGCGTACTCCAGCACCGCCATGTCCCACAGGAAGGCGTAGGGACTCTTCTTCGCCTGCAGACACAGACGCAGGGAAAAGACAGGTTTGTTTACAGGCTGGGAAACACTGGTGGTTTCTATGGAAACACCAGAGCAGTCAGATGTAGAGTCCAGTTCTGCTTCGTCTTCATACACTTTGAAAGTTTTCTGGCAAATTTTGGAAATTTCATTAATTAGACTTTTATTGTTTCATGCGTTCGTCTATTAAAAGCAGCATGATTCACATGGACGAGGGTTTCCTCCAAAACACAGGAAGAAACAAGGTGAATGAACACAAGGTCAAGGAGGAGGAAGAGGAGGAGGAGGAGGAGGAAGGAGAGCAGTGACATTAAAGATGCAAAATAAAAACCCACAGCAGCAGGTGAGTGTGTGTTTTTGCTGTGTCAGCAGAGCTGCTGCAGGAGCATCTGCCTCCACTGTCACTGTTAACTCTGTGTGCGTGTGTGTGTCTGTGTGTGTGTGTCTGTGTGTGTGTGTCTGTGTGTGTGTGTGTGTGTGTTGCACTGTAACAGGCTTCAGTGTTTTGATGCTTCATGCTGTTACAGCCTAATTACCATGTCACGTCTCATTGACGCTGCTGCTGCCTCTTTGTGTTCACGTCTTATCATCTCAGTGTGTGAGTGTGTGTGTGTGTGTGTGTGTGTGTGTGTTGTCTCTCCAGGTGACACTGGGGGACAAAGCTGTGCAGTGTTTGCAGAAGCAGCTACGTGACGACGTTCAGAGGGAAAAAAGGTTCTTATGAATCAAAGGAGACAAAAAAGGACAAGAAGCCTCAAAGGAAGGGGGGGGGGGGGCGTCCTCTCCTCCTCCTCCTCCCATCCGAGCACAGAAGGATCTGACTGAGCCATCTGAAGAGAACACTGCACCAGGAAGGAGTCCACAGTGACACAGTGGACAGCGTGTCCTGTCCCTGTGACCTCTGTGACCTCTGTGACCTCTGGGTCTCCTACCTTGCGGATGCCCTCAGACGGGCTGGACACAGAGTAGTCCATGCCGTTGTTCTTGCTGATGGTTCTCCACAGCTCGGCGTAGGTGCTGTCCTGCTCCAGAGGGTTGGTGCCTTTGTTCCTGAAGTAGTCGTAGACGGCCGAGTCTCTCACCGTGCCATAGTCCACGTCGATCTGCCGCGCCAGGTCCTGGAAAGTCCTGGAGGGATACGACACACAGTGTTAGCATGGTCAGGTACACCTGGAACATCTGGACCAGGGTGGAGGTCCAGACTTGGACCAAACCCACAACACAACAATGACACGAGCTGAAGTGAACACGGATGGAGCTCAGTGTGAGCAGGCTGGATCTCTGTGGACCCTGGACCAGACCCGGTTTCCCCGCATGTTCAGAACCAGAGTCAGAAACACCAACGCCACGACCTGGACGACCAATCAGAGACCAGTCACGTGTGATGGGAGGACGCCGCCCACGTCGTCCTGAGAAAAACAGCTTGGTCTTCATTTGACTGACGAGAATTACTTTTATTCACTGTCCCCATGGTAACGGCTGCGACCACCAGTGTTTCCTGTGTGTGTGTGTGTGTGTGTGTGTGCGGACGTGAGGTTGGGCCTGGAGCAGAGAGTCAGTCTCAGAACCACTTTGTGTTTATCGTGTTGAAATTGGATTTCCTCTTAATGTCGGTGTTGATTCCTGCTGCAGAGACTCCACGCTGATTGAATCGTTAATAACGCCGCAGTTTAATTACATAATTACAGCGCCGGTGGAGACGCAGCGTAATTGGACTTTGTAACGAGTTGATGTAAAGAACAGATGAGTCCAGAGTGAAGCAGCTTTTTCTTCAGCTGCTGGTTTTTTCAGTTTCAGCTGGTTTAACGAAGCTGTGTTTGATCCATCAGCTCGAACGGCTCCATGCGACGCCGTCTGAGCTTTACTTCATCACTTTGGTGATAAAACCACTGACTGAACAGCTGATGGACCGTCCTGCTGAGGTCAGAGGTCAGAGGTCAGAGTCTGTCTTGAACATCACCTGCTCTAATTCACTGTTCACCCCCCCTCATCACACAAACAAAGCTCACACAGAGATAACGAGCCCATCACATTAACACAGCTGTGTGTGTGGACAGCCATTAGCGGCGCATCAGATGCGACTGTTCTGGTTCAGGCTCCGCTGGTTAACGCAGCGTCTCTGAGCACCTGAGGCCACGGAGCCGAGGAGCCAAACAAAAACAACGCTCCACTGTTTCTGAGACAAAGTGAAGCCAGAATAACTTTCTGACTCTGAACGGCTCATTTTCTATTCAAATAATAAAAACCGCAGCCCCCCCCCCCCCGTTTTTTTTTCCTTTCAACAACACAGCAGCAGCTTCACAGACTCCTCAGCTGCTTCCTCTTGAAGCAGAAACTGTAATAAATTCACTTTCTGCCTGTTGCGCTGGGAGCTGCTCACGTCTCCTCAGCTTCTTCTCACAAAACCAGATCACACACTCACACACACACACACACACACACACACACACACACACACACACACACAGGCAGATCAGGAACCCTTCTCCCGGCCCTGCTCTGCCTCTCAGAGGATGAAGCTGCTCTGACTTGTTGTAAACACTGTCAACAAATCCATGAAAGGTCTGAGACCAGTGAAGCTTCAGTCCGTCGCTCTGAAACGTTCCTGAAGCAGCCGCTGCCTCAGGAGGAAGCTGCAGAGGGCGGGAACTACGTTCAGCGGCGGATTAATGACAACGATTTGTTGAACTCTTCTGCTTCTTGTCATCAAGTGTTTTCATTGTATTTATATTATTTACAGGTGTAAACCAGATCAGACTCAGGTCACTACATACAGACTGTCCGTCAGTCACCTGATGTGTAATGTGAGCATCAGTGAGAGCCCGTCTCCTCCGTCTGAACTCTTGAACTCTCTGAAACTTCCCCTCTCTGCTCAGAGCGTGTGGACACCAGCGCTCGCCTCGGAGCATCCGTCATGTCAGGCTCGTTCTGCAGCAGCAGCAACAGGAAGGTTAAATGTTAGCGAGGCGTTCAGGCGCCGGCGTTCAGGCGGACATTCTGCTGCTCTCTCAGAAGCTGTGGATCGTTTCCTTTGCAGAGAAATATTCAAGCCGAGAGCTTTTCCAGCTGAACCGTCGACCCTCTTAAATTCATCACAAGATCTCAGCCACTTGTGCAACTTGTGCTCCTCGCACTCATCGGCCGCGCTGAGCCTCGGCTCTGCTCCGGCCTCCGCAGCTCAGCTTTCAGGCAATCCATCTTTTTTTTTAAGGAGGCTACTTAAGATTAATAATCAGCCAAATGTGAGCAAAAACTCCCGAGGTTGAACGAGCCATTAACGCCGCGGCGCTGTGGAGCTGATGGCGGCCATGTTGAGCCGAGCCAGTCGTCTACCAGGGAGGGGGCGGACGAGACGAGTCATTACTCACACAGAACACGGGCTAATAAGTTCTGTGCTAATTAACGGGTCGTTCAGTGTCAACGATCACTTTTACCCAGAGAGAGAGAGGAAGACGTGTCAGCTGAGGCCACAGGTCATCCTCACCCTCATCTACCGTCACACATGATGATGATGATGATGATGATGCAGTAACATGTGGCAGCAGAGTGAACCAAAAACACAAAGATGTGCAGAATACTCTTGTGTAACATCTGGAACATCTGCCTCTGCTGTGATGTTTTATTTTCTGACAGTTTTAGCTTTCAAATTAATAAAATAAATAAATCACAGCCAAACATTTTCCACCTTCAGAGCTGCTTCAGAGCGACTGGAAGAAAGCAGAACTGTAGGGGGCGCTAGAGTGTTGGTGGTCCTGGTGAAGTGATATATGAAGTTAAACCTGAGCATCACAGATCAGATCGAGCTGCTGCTTCATGTGAGAGATTTGAACAGTTTTAACTAGAATCTGTTGATTTTAAAGGAAAACAAGCACTGATCCACCTGAGCAGCTGCTGCGACCTGATTGGTCCGCTGGGATCAGTAAAGAATATCACCTCGTCATGGTGGAGCAGGGTCACAGCTGCTCTCGCTCCACTCTCTAAAAACCTCAGCTCCATAAACTCGCTCTCCTCCGGCTCGCAGCCCGGCCACACTCTGACCTCAGAGATCATAAAGACTGAATGAACCTCAGTCAGTCTGAGCTGCAGGGAGACCGCCGCCTGGAAATCACTGCAGCTTACGGCCCGACTCCGCTGGAACTGATCCAGAGTCAGAAAACAAACTGTGAAAACGACCCTCGTCTTGTTTTATGGACACGTTTATGCTGAGCACCAGGATCACGGACAAACATCACCACACGTGTGTTGTTGTGCATCACACAGCATCTTCACAAACGAAGTGGATTTACTTTGTGTGAAGTCCCAGAGCTTCCTGTTCACAGTGAACACAGCAGAGACCCAGGTCAGTCTGAGGTCAACAGTCTGCAGTGTGTGTGTGTGTGTGTGTGTGTGTGTGTGTGTGAACCTCACCATATAGCGTGGTCCATGCGTGACACGGTGAGGTATGCTGCCAGGTTCGCTGTGTACGATGAACACACGATGAGCGTGAAGAGCCACCAGCTGCCCATGACGATCCTCAGAGCCACGGAGCCCACCACGCCGTCCCCACCTACACACACACACACACACACACACACAATTTAGGTGTTTGCTCTAAACCTGTCATCACTGTGATTTCTACCCGTCCTCAGAGCTGTGGTTTGTGTTGAACACAGTTTCAGATCACGCGGGTGTGAACGGACACATGCTGCGTCGCTCCGACCTGTGGTGACCTCACGGTTACAGGTTGGTCTGAGTGACCAGGTGGACACCTGCTGCCAGATTCACCCAGCAGGTGAGAGAGCGGTGCTTCATCACCGTGAACTGGGAGGCTGCACAGCTGCAGCTAATCACAACCTGTTAGGCCTAAAAGCTTTGCCAGGCAACCTGCCAGACCATAATAGATGCAGCTGCTTGTCTCTGCTGGGAAACTGTGTGTGTGTGTGTGTGTGTGTTTGTGTGTGGATCTGTTTGTCCAAATCAAAATGCATACGTGTGGTGGATTCACCTGTGGAGACGTGACCATGTTTTCAGGTGGCACCGTGTGTGTGTGTGTGTGTGTGTGTGTGTGGACACACTCATCAGCAGTGACATTAAGAAACAACTGGGAAAATAAAGATAAAGATCAGTGTTAAATATGATGAGTTCCTGTATCACTGGTGTTTCTGACGGCTGGTACGTGTGTATTAATACACACTGTAGTTTCACTCTTACTGTTCCCACCACAGTCTTTACTGAGGCTGGAGTCACACACACACACACACACACACACACACACACACAGCTCAGTGCTGTCTAATCTAAACCTCCCTCTAATTCATTTAAGCACTTCAGACTTTTATGATCATGTTTCTGTTTTTCTCTTCGTTATTTCAGATGCTACAAATCCTCCCTCGTCCATCGGCCTCTAATCCATGGAACCGCTCTGAGTTAGAAAGAATCAAACCCAAATCCATCTTTACAAGGCCGATAATCTTCCTTCTGTTGTGATCGGCTACGACTGATTTCAGACAAACAGCTGGCGGAGCGTGTGAAGACGCTCGCTCGGTTCTCGGCTGCTGTTTTGGCTGGAGACCAGGAGGACGTCCCTGTTGGACGGGCTAACACCAGCTCAGATCAGGTTGGACATGTTTCCACCTTCACACTGAGGCAGATGCAGATTAAAAGTCAAACTGGAACAAAAATCATCATTTTCCTGCAAATTTCCAGGTCAAAGTTCAAGATCAACGATCAGCGTCTCACCTTGCTGGACGAACGCTCCGTACACGATCCAGATGGCGCTGTGCAGCGTCCCTGAGCCCATGGTGCTGGGCGGCTGGCCCGGGGGAGCGTTCTGATTGGAGGCGGAGCGCAGCGCCTGCAGCCTGTTGAGCAGGAAGATGAGCACTCCCACCACGGGGATCGCCGCGGCGATGCACGCCCAGACGGCGAGGTCAAAGGGCGCGAACAGGGAGAAGATGTTGATCTTCTCCTCGGGCTTTCGCAGCAGGATGCCCACGCTGTAGTCCAGGTAACGCTTGCTGAAGTCCACCACGTTCTCCCGCTCCGGGGTGATGGTGATGGCAGACACAGCCAGGTCAGCTCTCTGGGGGGGGGGGGGGTATTTATATTTATGTTTTCATTTGAAAAGACTGAAGATACATGTGATTGGATGAGGTGTCTTTGGCTCAGACACAGCTCCACCCTCTGATTCATGCTGAAAGTTCACCTGCGTCTGGAGCCTGATGGATGGAAAGTCTGCTTTACCTTGTTGATGAGGTCACCAATCATCCCGTTCCACGAGCCGTTGGCGAGCTGGGATCCATATTTACTGTCTGCAACCTGCAGGACGGATCAATAAAGTTAGGTTCAAACTGACAAAGGCTAAACTAAACTTCAGCCTCATGCATCAGGAGACACAACAGACATCACCAACAGCCAATCACATGGGAGCTGGGTTATTGAAGCCACAGATGGAGGAAAGAAAACCGGAGGCGGAGCTTCAGCCTCTGACGTCTGTCACACTGACTGTATGATTCAGTGTTTTATAACATCAGGATTTTCATTCTTGAGTCTTTTCAGTTTTCCTGGTGACCATGGATTTCTAATAAAGAAAACCCCGTCACGTCTGAAGATGTTCCAGACCAGACCTCTGAGCGCTCAGACACCTCACCTGGTAGATCTCATATTTGAAGCCCAGGATCTTGGCGAGAGCATCCAGGACGTCGATGGAGAAACCTTTGTACCTCTTAGGCTGCCCCAGGATGTTCTCAGCCACCATGATGAACGGGTCCTCCTGCGGGGGGTGGTCAGAGAGAAAGAGAACAACTCTGAGGGTTAAACATCTGTGCACATCTGCTCCGAAAGACTGAGAGCAGCGACAAACATGTGGATGCAGACTGTGTGACCAGTTCAAAGTGCTGACACACACACACACACACACACACACAGATCATTTATGTTTCACCTTTTCACATGATCAGGTTCACAGATAATGACAGTGCATTAAGGCAGAGTGTGTGTGTGTGTGTGTGTGTGAGGCTGGCAGCAGTCAGAGCTGGAAGTGTTGCTGCTTCAGGGGATGAACCACAGGGTGAAGGTGTTAGTGTCGCTTGGTTAGACCTGTGTCTCCTCAGTGGTGCTGGGGGGGGGGGGCACAGGGAGAACCTGCTGCTGATCTGGGAGCAGAGGGTGAAACACTCTGGGCTGTTTGTATCTCACACTGACTGACAGACCCGAGGTGCTGCTTCAGTCTCAGTGCTGCTGGATCGATGCCCTCAGTTAAAAAAGCTCAGTGTGTGTGTGTGTGTGTGTGTGTGTGTGTGTGTGTGTGTGTGAAGTCATTTTTTTATTGGATATTTGTTCTGTTGAATTAAGTTGAATGAGTTTTATAAGAAACACTGACCTCATGTTTAAAGAAGTGACTGACTGACTGACTGACTGACACATGTCTTACTGACACGTATGTGTTTTATTGATACTTTGGTTTATAAATATTCATAGTATTGATACTTTAGTACATTTATATCCATGTTATTGATCCACAGATGGGTTAATATCAATATTCTTGATAGCACAGGTGTGTGTACGCACCAGCAGAGTGACCACCTTGACCGTGACGCCCTGCATGCCGTTCTCGATGCGACTCTCCTTCAGGCTGCCGTTGAGGCCGTGAACAGAGTCCCAGGTGGCGAGCTGCAGACAGACGGAGCACAGAGTGAACACAAGATCTGGAGTTTGACTGGATTCATCTGTTTGTGTGTGTGTCAAAGGTCCAGAGAGAGAAACACACACACACACACACACACACACCCACTCATGTTCTGCGTGTTCTCATCCACGGTGCTTTTCCACACACGCTGAACCAAGCTGACCTCATCAGGTCCAGACCCACAGCAGCCTCCTCAGGAACATGAGCCGCGAGTCCATGTAGCTGAACCAGACTCAGATCAGACTGTACCATGACCATCATTATTTACTTTCAGAGTTTCAGAGCCTGATGTGGTTTTTCTCACTCAACAGAAATAATCACATGATAGTTTGATCAATAAAAAGTCAAAAACAAGGTAAAACCTCAGTTTTAGTCTTAATGATTGATTGTTCATGACTCTGCTGGATCTTGTCCTGTGTCCTGCTCTGGACTTTAAACCTGCTGTTGTTTGTCGTCGACAGAGTTTTTAGATTTCTTTGATGTAAAGCTTTAAAAGTCCAGAGAAGTTAGTGTGTGACTTCAGTCTGTGTGCTGCAGTGAAGACTGTGATGAAGACACCAGATTCAATCAGGACCAGACAACAACAACAACACATCTGATTCAGGCTTTTGGACGCTTCACGGTCTCTGATGCCTGTTGCCATGGAAACGTGCCTGTGGATACCTCAGAGGTTCAACGTCCAGCTTTCATCATAACAGGCAGCGTTTTCCACTTTGATTTTTTTTTTTTTTTTGAGCGGTTTGTTTTTCTCGGCAGGTGTTTGCCATTAGAGCCGGTGTGTGTGTGTGTGTGTGTGTTTACTGTGCGTGTGTGTGTGTGATGCATAATGGCACTCTGAATAAAGACCATCCCATCACCATGGAAACACACACACACAGATAGAGAGTTTATTGATCAGGTGGAGGAAGATGGTTGAGTGGGACGGTTGTGTGTGTTCCTCATGAATCCACACGGCATCAGTAAAGTCCAGACAAACAGTGAACGCATCACGGTTTATGAGACGAGCTGTGTGTTTAATTGCACATGGAGCCGACTCCTCTGGGTCTGGACTCATAATTAAACAAATCGGTTTAGAAGCAGTTTCATGCATCAGTGTGAAAATATGAATAAGAACAGGTTGGGTTCACATTAGAGGGGCTCATAAAGAAGTGCGATCAACCGCGCTGCGATTAATCTGAGCTGACACTTACTGCGAACACGCTCCGTAATCTCTGACAGAATGTCTTCATTAGCGCCGTTAAGCTAATCACACTATCTGTTTCTTGTTGTACAGTGTGTGGAGCTGTAAACAGCCAGCCGGGGTCACGCAATAATACATCGCTAACACGCCCGCAGTCGCCTGCAACAAATTGCTCCGCTAATGCTCCGCTAATGACGATGCTGCTTTTAGATATGACACAGTGAAGTGTGCTCCGCAGGCCGGGGGCCGACGCAGGTTCTCTGATAATTGCAGGCTGTTGCTGGATCTGTGACGTTTCGTTTGCAGCGATCGGGAAAAAATGAAAAATAAATCCCAGATGATGTGGAAGTGGTCTCATTAGTCTCGTCAGTCCTGCGCGTTTAACATCCATCAGCCTGGTGAAAGTTGGCTGAGTTGAGGTGAGTTACATCAACAGGAACTCCATGGAGTCTATGGAGACTCCACGACTAGTGGTCAGGAGAGGAACTGCAGCTGGAGCCTGGAGGTAAAAACCAGTTCACCTCCTGGTTCCTGATTCCAGAATAAAGTCTTCTGGATTTAGAAGTGACTTTGCTGATTAATCACGAGATAATATGATAAAATAAAGTTGAAGTGTCTGTGGCACATGTTTATGTCCAACAGACCGAAGCGAGAGAATAAAGAGAGAGAGAGAGAAAGAGAGGGAGGAAACACTTGTTGGATAATCAGAGCCACTCTGTCCTCTCCATGATCTCCTCTGGATGTGTGTGTGTGTGTGAGGTGGTGGTGGGTGTTCTTCATTACACACACACACACACACTCCGCAGCTTCCTGTAGCTTGCAGCTTTTGAGCTGCTGAAAACACGGCCTTGGAAATAAACCCAGAAAATGAGGAGAAGAAAATGATGAACAAAGGGCCGGAGTGTGTGTGTGTGTGTGTGTGTGTGTGTGTGTGTGTCTGCTGGATCAGTAATGAGGCATCAGAGTGACAGTAAAACACAGTGGAGTCAGCAGGTCGTCACAACCCTGCAGGGGAAATGGGACAGTTACAGTTTTTAAGATGCCTTCACTGTCCCTAATCACACGGTTAATGGTGTCTGTTTACAGCACACACACACACACACACACACACCCACACACACACACACACACACTCACATTAGATGACTGGAGTGGAAATAAACACAGTTATTATGCTTAAGTCGGCCTGGTCCCTGAACATCACACAAGTCCAGTGTTTTGGGTTTTGACTCAAACAGAACTTTTAATGGTTCAATAAAGTGTCATTTAGTTTGAAACGTCGCCTGGTTACAGTTCAGTGAAACACAACGATGGCTTCAGGACGGTGTTCGAGTCCTGATGAGGAACTAAAACACTGGTAAACACACAAATCACCAACACACACTCGTCTTTCAGCTCTTAATGAGGTAATGATGAATGAGCGACTGAAGGGAACTCATTGTGAAGTTTTCACTTTGTCTCCATCAGGATCATCTGATGAACTTCATCCTGGGTCCAGATGAAATAAGTCTGACTGCTGCGTTCAAGACACCTTGGACAAAAGAACAGGAGTTAAAGCTGAGAATGAGACTCGAGAGCGTCGACGCCGTTGGAAAACTCAGTGACGTGTGTGACGTGTGTGACGTGTGTGACGTGTGTGACGTGTCAGCGTGAGCATCGTTCTGTCTGTGAGTGACTGAGTTCGACTTTCACTGGAACAGTTACACTGTAAAACACTGTAACTGTGACTCGTTAACTTCTTCATCCTTCAGTTGTTCCTGGGGCGACAGCGCCCCCTGTCTGTGGAGACTAGAAGCTGCTCATTGTGTTTCCACTGACACAAAACGCTCTCGACGGTACGGTGGCTGAGAGGGAAGCAGCTCTGAAGAGACTTTGTTGAACAAACTTCTCAGTGAAGACGCAGAGACGTCGAGAGGCCGAGAACACGCCGCCTTTTCTTCCTGACAATTATTAGAGCATTAATGGTAGAGACGGATGGTAGAGACGGTCCCAGGTGAGCCCCCGGCCGCTCTAACAGCCGCTCATTTCACTGACTTACGGCGACAGAGCTGCTCGCAGCCGGGCGAGGAGGTCGGTAATGAGCCAGAGAGACGACAACTAACATATGGGACGAGCTCTGAGGATGAGCAGAGGGACGACTGGAGTTTTTATTACAGCGTCCACAATCTGCATGTCTGTCTGTCTTCATTTGACTCCAGCCGAAGTGAAAAATACATGTGGCTGCACAAACCTGTGGCTGCGGTGACAAACAGGAGGTTGAACAGAGAGACTGTCAGCTGCAGGAGGAGGTGACTGATGATGTTAATGAGGAGACTTTCAGAGTAAAAGTCTAACACCTCCCTCTGTGTATCTGTCACAGTCTGACGTGCTCAAACAAACCTCCATGTGTAATGTTGTGTGTCTTCAGCTCCTGATAGATTTACAGGAGGAGAAGCAGCTGAAAGTCTGAATGAAGTCTGAAGAGAAAACTAACGTTAAAGGAGGAAGAGAGACGATGAAGACGTCGTCTCATCCGTCCATCACAGCCCCTGTAATCACTGCTAATTAAAATGAGCAGTGATTACAGGGGATCATCTTTATCCTCTTTAACTGCTGCTTGATTTTATATTATTCCTCCTTTATCCTCACTGATGTGACTTGAACAAGGACTGTGTGTTTTCATTGTGCTCTCTGTGTGGCAGTTCGTATTTTCACCGTCCAATAAAAAAACCCTGGGACAAAAAGGTTGGTCTGAATCTATAGATCTAATCCACCAGAGCGGGTTCAGACCTGACGGCTGCTTTTCAGCCTGAAAAACTAAATATTTGAAACAAACAAACAAACAGACCAGGAGGAAACTGTTGTTTGTTCCACAAGAGTCACAAGAGTTTCCTAACGTGACAGTAAACGCACCACCTGACACTGGGTTTATCTGCGGTTAGCGCGTCGTTAGTTACAACAATAACCAGGTTAGTTAGCGTGCGGGTGGTGATGTTTGTGATGAGGAGCAGATCGTGACGATTGCTGAAGCCGGAGTGGAGTCAATCTGACAGCGTGCATCATCAACACCTGAACGCCTCAGACAGACGAAGTGTTCCCGGACCAGCCTGTCACCTTCACAGGCTTCACAGAGAACAGAGCACCAGTCTGTCTCTCTGAGTGCTGCTGCGGCTCGTCAGAAAAGCACGAAATAAATGTTCATTCAGCTGCAGGCGTGAAGTGATTTTGTGGCTCTTCAGTCACTCGGAGGCGTCGGCAGCTTCGGTGAAAACGTCTCCTGCCGTGTGAGGATTCATTCTGTGGACACAAACACGTCGGTGCCGCCGCCGCTCTCCTCTCTTTGTGCTGATGTGAAGCAACAACAACACGTCCTCTTCTGGACATGAACAGAGCGAGGGCTTCGAAGGAGGAGGAGACGTTTTCAGACCAAAATGTGACGCAGCGCCCTGGACCATGTTCACTGACGACCTGTTTTTACCTGTTAACCAGTGTGCTGTTAGCATATTAGCAGCTGTCTAAGTCAGTCAGGGTTCAGGGCCTGACAGTTTGATTGACAGCTGTTGGACCCATCAGCTGGCGGTGCTGCAGTGTTTTACAGATCTGTACTTACTTGGATTTATTCATTCTAATCATCATGTTATGACTCTGATGATGTTCCTGTTGAAAACATACGGCCCAACGTACAGGGCTGTCAGGAGAGCCGTCAGCAGTCGTCACGGTAACTGACTCTGAGGACTTTTCAGCGTGTGGAGAGAAGGTTTGAAATGAATGCAGTGAATCTTCAGGAATCATCTGGAAGTCCTCTCCTCTCCAGCCTGAGCCTCTCCTCCTCCTCCTCCTCCCCCCTGGAGGAGGTCAAACATGGAGGATAAATTTCCACCTCTCTCTCGGCGCTGCTGCTCATGCATTATTCCTGTCCTCCACACTTCTCCCCTTCTCCTCAAATGTCAGCCCCCCCCCCCCCTCCTGTCATCTGAAAGGCTAGGCCGCCTGTATTTCTGTAACTCACTCTCCTGTGGACAGAGAGCAAAATGCCAGCATTTACCATGCCCCCCCCCCCCCCCCCCCCATCCTGCTCTCCCCCTCGACTCCCTGCCACACTCCACACCTTCACCTCCTCCTCGCCCTGAGCTTTGATTGGTGCGTTAACATGACTTTGGAGGGCGAGCTTCACCTGTGACATGTTACTGTGGTATGTAGACCTGTCAATCAAACTGTGTAGGCGGGGACTGTGATGTTTTTGTCTTCCTGTGGGTGGAGCACGTTACATTTTTAGCCCCCCACCCCGACCTCAGCCACCACACCCCCTGAGAATTAAACATCACACAGCCTGTTGAACACACACACACACACACACACACACACACACGTAGTGCTTCATTAAGAGCAAAGTACCGATGAAGTGATTCTGCTGAGGTACACACATACTGTATTTGCTCCAAGGACACACGCGCACACACATACAGTAATGTCAAGGCTTCACACACACACACACACACACACACACACACACACACACACACACACACACACACACACTGATCAGGATTCCACGCTCCTTTCACATGATACTCTCTGATGCATTTTACTGTTATAAAACCTCTTTGATGTTTCTAATCTACACAAAGCTTCGCTCTCCGGGGCCTTTTCAAAGAAAAACACACCAATATGAATGTCAATTAGTGTGTGTGTGTGTGTGTGTGTGTGTGTGTGTGTTTGATTTCTACCTTTTTTGTTCATCTACAGATGAAGATCTGTGGGTGTTGGATAATTAGCACTGCTGCAGGGACTCCACACGTTCAGCCTTCACTGGATCACAAAACTTTGAAAAATAGGTTTTTTTCCATTATTTTTTAATTCCAGCTCAGGACATTAAATCTGATGCGCAGCTCCACCACAGCAGGGCTGTTCCCACACAAGAATCCAAGATGACGGGTTCGGCTCCGAGCTTTTCAAACTGCATGAAGAGTAAACAAAATCATCGGGGTGCAAAGATTCTTCTTCTTGTTGTTTTCCTCAAAAAGCATCAACGTTCAAACTCATGAAAGTTTTACTGCACAACCTCCAGATCTTTACCATCTTCAAGTTCACTGATCCACTTCCTGTTGCACAGATCTCAGATCAGATGAGACAAGCTGCTGGATTTTATTGTAGTGATGTTTGCTGTGTTATCCTGTCAGCTATGAGGATACACAGTACATTATGTCACCGCCTGAGCTTTAATGATCCTGTTGAATCTATTCCTTTATTACAGAAGCATATAATCTGACATGGAGTCAGTTTTTTCTTTGAGCTGCGATCGAGGAGATGGTTTTATATTCAGTCTCTTCACAAATCCAAACATTACATCTATTTTTTCTGTTTGTCACTGTGGTTCATCACAGCTTTTTCATTCTCAGTCCTTCCATCATCACTGAGGCTAATTTAGCATCTCTTTGTGGGATGTACTGGAGCTCAGTGGTCATTCATCACCGCCCACGCCTGATCAAAAAAAAAAAGAGAGAGAGAGACTATATCTTTGTGTCTTTGGGGAAAAAATGAAAAGGGAGAAAAATATCTATCTTGCTCCATGTATTATTCACAGAAATTAGCAAAGCTTCTAGTTTTCAAAGACACAAATTGTTGTTAACGACTCCAAATTACCTGAGGGATTTGAAATTAGCACCGTCTGAGGCTCATTTTCGTTCTCCACCATTTCTAATGGATTCATTTCAGAAGGGCTGGTAACAAAGCCGTCCCCATTACAGGCAAATGGCTGCGTAATTCCTACCCTCAACGAAATAATTGCAAACCTCTTTCGCTCTTTGTGTGTGAGAGGAGAGAGGGACGGAAAGAAAAGAGGCGATGGAGAGATGGGAGACAAGGGGGGGGGGAGTGAGAGGATGTAAACATGTCATCAGTCATGTATAACGCTCTCGTCCTCAGGCTGCGTCGGATTCATTTACATGGAAGAAGCATCCGTGACATCTGCTAAAGGAGCATGAGAGTCATCCATATGAACTGTCTCATGATCATAAAGAACTAATGACACACACACACACACACACACACACACACACACACTGTGGAGTAACTCACAACGTTTAATATAATGTAGTCTCACTGATCCATATCATGGGATGTGTGTTACTGGGTAGATGTTACATGTGCATGTGTGAATGGAGGCCATGAAGTTCTGGAGAGAGAAGTGGTGGTTTGGATGAAGGTCAGCGTGTAGGTGTTTGATTCCTTCAAGACTCTTTGAGATGTTGCTGACATTTTGTCGTTTGAAAACTTCACCGTGGCATTTTAGTCTGGAAATTAAACGGAGGCCTTTTGAAACTATGATGTTCACGTGATGTTCACCTTCACGCAGCACTGAGCCCGTCCTGATGAAGGCCTCACATGATCTCCTCATGAGTATGGATGTTGGTAACGCCGTGATCCTCGTCCTTCTTGACTTAAACACAACATTTGACACAATGGATCAGACCACACTGTTCGAGTCCGGGGTCGGCCTGAGTGGTTCTGTCCTTTGATGGATCCATTTCCTCTTCTTATGCAGATGACACACAGCTGCATCCTCCCCAGATGTTTAGAGTCCCTGAAGGCCTCTCTGTCCCGGGATGTCTTGTATCTGAGGTTCTTCTGTTCAGCTCCATCAAAGTCTTCATTGGTGAACAAGCTGAAATCTTCTGTAAGAAAACTTCAGCGCTCTGTTTGATCTGCAGAGCTCTGCTTCAATGTGCAATTGAAAATGGTTGTGCAGTCTCACTTTCTGCACCTATGGATCATCTCCAAACTAATGCTGACCTGTGATCTCTGCTGGTATTTATTGAGTAATCCTCTGTGAGCGTAGGCGTGAGCAGCACAGTTTCAGGTATGGTGTCTCATGAGGTTCACTTGGCAAAAACAGACAAGTCTAAACTTGCAGTAGTGAATTTTTTGGTGCGCAGCAACAAATCCTAACCTCATTAATAACAGTTCAAGCATTGATAGACAGTATAATCCTGGTCTCAGGGCTATTTTGAACATTTTTGAACGATCTTTGCTTTGTCAACATTTGGAATCTTTCTCAGTACATTAACACCTACACTAAATGTTATTTCATTTTTATTTTGACCTCCTCGATCAACATTTGGATATAACACCACACTAAACCACACTGTTTGTTGCTGATACCTGGCCCATCAGCAACAAACAGAAAGTTGACAAAGTTGATGGCAACACTTCACAGGTCTTTGTTTTCCTGCTCCTCTCTGCAGTGGCTGCTGGACACTGAACTATTGAGCTGTTTCCAGTGGAGCTGTTGAGTCCTGTGGTTTCACACTGGTTCCTGTGTCGACAGTATTTGGTGTCAGGTGAAACAGGTCGATGATAAACTCAACTGAACTGAGGAGGCGTCTGTAATGAGCATGGATGTGAGCTCACAAAGATTTTCAGATTGTGTTCAGTAGCTTCCTGACATAGAGAGTCCTGACGGCTCATTGCAGGACAAATCTGTCTGATTGAAGCAACACTAATACAACAAACCTCTGGTGAGGAGCTGAGTTGATCACCGATGGTTTATAATCAGTATTTAATAGATTTATTCTCTCATTTGGTTGGATGTCCAGTGGAGGAATCCCCGAGAGTCCTCAGACCTCGCTTTGAAAGCACTGGAGCTAAATCAGGGTCTCATTAGGAGTCAGAGAGGTGATCTGTCTGCTGAAGCCGTCCCAGCGGCCGTCGGCCGTCTGATTGAAAACAGCGATTCACCAACACTCTCTCTGAGGATTGTGGGCGAGAGCTTAATGTCCTCAGACAAACCAGGATGGAAAAAACCAGAAACACCAGAGTTCTGTTTTTTTTTTTTTGTCGTCTTTCGAGGAGGACGATTTACCGACAACAAATTGCCGGGAAGACACATCAAAAGTCAATGAGATGAGAAAAGTGAGGACAGATAGATGGGATAACACACGGGGGAGGTCTGAAGGACCAGAGCGCTGCAACACAAGTTTACAGGGAAAAAAGGAAATAACATTTCAATCTCTATCAGGTCTGATCTGGAGGTATGTGTGTGTGTGTGTGTGTGTGTGTGTGTGTGTGTGTGTGTGTGTGGGAGGGGGGGTGTTTCATCTGTGGGGAAAATTTGCTTTGAGAAATGGCCTTGGGAGGAGAGGGAGGAGGCGTGGACAGCACAGAGAGATGGAGATGGAGATTTGGATAACACCAACACTGTAGGGGGAAAATGAATCGAGTGTGTGTGTGTGTGTGTGTGTGTGTGTGTGTGTGTGATGAGAACAAGCAGCTGATATCTCGCCGGCAGGTAGACAACATCTACCTGTGTGTCAGAAACTCTATAAAAGTTTCCTGTGTACGATGAACTGGCAGCAGCTTCACAAACACATTTAGACTTTTCCAGCGCCTGAAGAAAAAACTGGATGTGAGATAAACTCACAGACTGTTTCCGACAGACAGGAACTGATCAGAGAACAGTTTCACTTTGTTTCTGTTGAAACCGACGTCGTTTCCATTTGAGGAACAACATGAAAAAACTGTCGTTATCAGGACGTTCAGTTTGGACCAGGATGAGGACGAGGAGCAACGAGTTGATGCCAATTCCTCTTAATGACCTGTGATTAACATTATGTTTGACCTTTGACCCCTAGGTTAAGTCAGCTTCAGTCTCAGTCTAACCCTCTGATGGATCCGTCATGGTGTTTTACATGATGATATTTTCATGGCTTCTGAGGCAGCACATCTGTCCATCGTTACACAAAGGGAAAGTAAAAATGTGCTCATCTGTTTATTGTACATCTGAATTGATTGACAGCTCTGTAATCCACTGATGTGATTCAGTGAGAGTTTGATCGGTTTGATCAGAGGTTCTTCATGTCAAACAGCATCAATGCAAAGAAACAGCTGGATGTGAGTTTCCCTGTGATTGGACAGAGTGAGCTGTGACTGATCCCAGATCTGTCACACGTCCTCTGGATGAAGCTGTTTGATTTATGTTTTGTCTCAGAGAGCTGACGAAGGTGTAGAGACGAGGACGGACCGGTCACGACTCTCTGTCACATCACTTACTGACACTAATGGCTGAAGGTTGTTCATGTATTCCTGTCTCTGTGTGGTCCAGTCTGGTTTGTGACAGCTGTAAACATCTGGACATCAGATCGCTCTCTGAAGGTCGAGATCTCTGAGCAACATCTGAACAGAGGTTTGATTTAGAGGACGTGACTCCAGCTCCACAGTTTCATCAGAATATTCAACAGATATCCTCAGGATCAATTAAATGGTCCAATTGATCTGTAATCAGATAAAACCATTTGAACCTCAGAGGAACAGAAGACGGTGAAAATCTGACAGAGTTGTGTTGCACCAGGCTCTGTGCTGTGGCTGTGGACATCGTACCTGTCCCTGCTTTACGTCCCTGATGCTGTGTGGACTGACGCATGTGGAGACACTTCAGAGCCACAGGAGAAAACACAGGAGCTGCATGTTTACAATAACACGTCTCATCTGTGTGTGTGTGTTTATATTGGAAATACACTTCGGTGGATGTGGGGGGTAATAGCTATGTGTGTGTGTGTGTGTGTGTGTGTGTGTGTGTGATCTATGGGCCTCTGTCCTCCTAATGGTCATTATGTAACACAGGGGAACTCATAACTCAGAATGAGAAGCCAGGTGATTAAATCTTCATTACTGCAGCAAATGCTATATGTGTGTGTGTGTGTGTGTGTGTGTGTGCCCTCACAGTGACACACACACACACACTACTTGTGAGCTGCTTGTGAACTCGCTGCACATTGAAATAATTCCGGTGAATCTGTTGAACGTAACTGAGCGACTTCATCTTCCTCCTCCTCTCAAACATGGCCGCTCATCAGGCGCTCGCCGTCCACACAAACCGACGCCCTGATCTAAAGCCAGACTCCGTTAAGTGGAGCGATCAGCCTCTCGGTTCAATTTCGATTTTCATCTGAGCTGATGAGAAATGTCTGTAAACTGTTTCTCTTTCACCAGGACCTTTCTGCTTTGACTGCACACACCTCACACACCTCACACACCTCACACACACACACACACACACACACACACACACACACACACATATATACATATTTTAGCCTTCCAGCCTTCATCACCTCTTTAATCACACACCTCATTTCTACTTGTTTTCTTTTCCTTTGATCTTCTTGCATTTCAGTCTCATCATTTATTTGTCTTTTCCTTTCCTTTCCTTTCCTTTCCTTCCTCCTCCAACTCTCCAGGTCAGGGTGACGACATGAGTATTACTCCACTGTACCAGCAGCAGCAGCTCTGTATTGATTCATCTGGTGTAAGATAGCACCTCTGCTGTGTCCTGTGTATTTACAGGCGCACGACTCAAACTGCTCTAAATGTTCATTAAAACCTCGTTCGTCCTGTTAAATATCGACTGGTTTCATGTGAAGAGACGACTTCGACGTCCTGAACTGGGACGATGCTAATCAAGGTTAAGGTAGCACGGTTAAATGGCTTCTCCACTGATTGGATGAGTTAATGAGGTGAGAGTCGTTGCAGCTCGCTGCTGCATGAATGATGACTGTGTTCACTCACAGAGGGAGAAGACTACAGCTCCCATGAGGCCGTGGTGGCGTTCTGGAGCTCTGAGAAGAACGAGGCTGCAGATTTAATGAGCTTCCTCTGCAGGGAGTTCATGCTTGGCCCCTGAAACAGCCTCCACTGAGCACATCCAGCTGGTGGGAGACCACAGCGTGGAGCCAGAAGATGCTGAAGCCGGATGCTGGAGAGAAGAGGAGGAGGTCTGGACCTCTTCACCGTGACCTGACCACAGATGAGCAGCAGAAAATGGAAGGACGGATGATTGAAGAAAGCGACGACGAGGAATTCAATCAGAGGGTTGATGAGCGTATCAACAGCTACCGTGTGCGCTGATGGAGGGTCACAGAGGGCTGAGAGGCTCTGATGTCCGCTCATCCACCCTTTGACCTGTGAGAGTGGACGGCGTTTTAACCAAACACCCACACACAACCTCCTCAGTCACATAAAACCATCAGACAAACCCAGAATCCTGAAACTGGGACCAGTGCTCCCACCGGCTTCTCCTTTCACTGCAGTGATGCTTGATTAAAAATCTGATGCTAACAAACAGCGTCCCACATGATCCTGCAAATAACACTGAGTGGGATGAAGTGAGCTGTGAACCTCCTTCTACTGATCAGGGTCACAGGCCTCATGTTATTTTAATTCTCACCCTGTAAAGCCTGTACAAGCTGGATTCATGATTATCATCATTAACAAAGACAACGTACTGTTTATGAGATCCTCCAGAGAACACACTCAGATGGAGACGTGCAGGAGCCCACGCCTCCAGGAAACAGTCACAGCCTCATGGTTTTAATCTTTAGCATCTTAAAGCTCCATCTGAGCCCTGCTCAGCTACAGCAGGACCTGTGTCCTCCCACTAACACTCCCTTTACTTCAGCAGGTCCATTTAATTGTGTGTGCTGCCGCAGGTCTGATGGACCAAAGGCCTCGACCAGGATCTGAAGGAAACTTCCTGAGAGCTGCAGTCGCCCTCGGCTCCTCTGGGTGGGAGGGGTCTGAGCTGCTCGACCACAGCTGCCACCATGACTGATGACTTTCAACTGCACCACAGTACAAACACACACTCTCCCTGTGTATGTGTGTGTGCAAAATAATGTGAGACTAGAGTGTGTAGAGCTGGATGTGTGACAGTGTGTGTTCATGTGTGAAGGGCTGGTGTGTGTGTGTGTGTGTGTGTGTGTGTGTGTGTGTGTGTCAGACGGAGCTGGTGGCAGTTTTCACTCAGACGCTTTAATAAAAAATGTGTGTGATGGTTCGAAACACGACTCGACTCTTCACTGGTCAGATGACGTCACTGATCAGAGTCACACACACACACACACACACACACACACACACACACACACACACACACACTCAGCATATTGAGCATATTTCTGGGCTTTTTTACCTTCATTTGACAGCACAGTATGAGAGAGACAGGAAATGGGGAGGCAATGTCGACTGAATAATGAAGCGGTGACAACACGTTGCCGCTTTTTTGGTTCTGACACACGTGGGTGGCGCCGCCCTCTGCCACCGTGTCACTTCCTGTTCCCTCAGTCAAAGTGAAGCTCAGTGAACTCACCCTCTTGATGTCTTTGCCGAAGGTCTCGCTGAAGCTGGAGCCCAGGATCTCAAACTGGACGTGAGAGTTGGAGCCACTGTCCTTAAAGTCCATGGTACCTGTCAGACCTGTGATGTTGCCCTGGAGGAGAGAGAGAGAGGCGGATGTCAAAAGCCACGGAGGATATAAAAGAGTTTACAAAAGAGTTTGGAAAGAAAGAGAAACAGTGGATTGTGTTGCCGACACTGCTGTGAACCTGTAAAGTCAGTAAATGTGAATAATGTGCATTTGAAATTTGCATTGGACACACGGTGAGTGGAAGACATGGGGAAGAAGGAAGGAGCAGACACGAGCTTTGGCTTCATTCAAATGCACTTCTACATCATTAATCCATCATAAAAGAGGCCATGTCAGTATTGTTAAGTTTAATGTTCCTGCTGATAAAATATAATGAAGTGACAGTGAGATGGAGGGGGGGGGACGACGACATTGAGGAGCTATTACAGGAGGTCAAAGAGAGTAACAGAGGAGAAAATCATCAGAGAAGTGAGAGAAGAGAAAGAAGAAAAAGAAAATGTGGAAACCACTGGGGAGTCGAGCTGTGGCCCCGTGGACTCGGCCCCCGACACCCTCCATGTATCTTTAGCACCACGCCGCCTCCCATGATGCTTTGTGAGCTGCTAAAGCTGCGTGGTACTGATGTAAATTGGCAATCCCAACAGGGTCATGAAGAGCACACAAACGCCCCAGTGAGAAGAGATCACCATGGAAACCACCAGCCCATCAGGACGGGGAGGACAAGAACCGATATAGATACCTGATTAATCAGTATATAAATTAATGATCAGCTTTATTAATTCATGACCATTGATCTCTGCTGGCTGGCTCCCCTGTTGATTGCTCCCATGCAGGATGTTTGGAGATGTATGAGCTCTCATATAAAACACCACTGGAGACTGCAGAGGGATGAAATGTGCGTTCATGGCTTCCATCAGTTTGTGTTGGGCTGTAAAGTGAGACTGAAGACGCCCATCACCGCAGGCCAGCAAACTAAATGTTCCTCTGTCAGCTGCAAAGGTCGCAGCCATTGTCACCTGGAGGAGAATAATGCTTCATGATGTTTGTTTTGGTTGGCGAGCTGCGTGCCACAGAGTCAGTGATGCCTCCACTTCTCCATCTGTCTCTCAGCTACAAGAAATATAAATCCACTGCATCGGTATCTGAATATTTGTACAACAGAGCGCTGATCTGTGAACTCTGTGTCTCTGTCTCCGTCTGTCTCGTAAAGGAAAACAAGGTCAGAAGAGCTAAAATAAAACATCACGTTGTTCAAGCCAGAAAAATATAAAACAGCTGAACTGAGCTAACATCTATAAAACACACAGATAATGTACACTGTTTAAAATGTACAAGGGAAAAGTTTATCAGCCAAATAAAAGCTGCAAAAGATAAATGATTAACACCTGAAGCTAACAGCTTTAGCTTTGCTGATAACTCCTCTGCGTTTCCTAAACAGACCTGTGCACTGAGCTGTTAGCTAGCACAACTAGCTAACTGGACCTACACAGTTGTAGTGAATAAACTCAGATGTAAGCTAACTCAAACCCAACAGTTTTACCTGTTGAACGCTAACTACGTTAGCTGCTTAGTTAAGTGGGTAAACTTGGTGAACCTGAACCACACAGTTTTAGCAACTGAACTGTAAGATAACCAAATAACTTCAGCTGCTGGGAACTTGTTTGCCTTTTGCCAGAATAAACAACTTTGTTAGCTTTGTTGGGGCTAACATAAAACATCTCTGTTGAACAGCAAAGGGGACAGCTAGCTTGAACTGCCTTGTTGAAATTAGCCAACTTGAACAAACAGTTTTTGCCACCAAACTGATTCATTAGCTTATAACTTAACCCTGCTATAGTGTTAACTGCTGCTCTGAGCTGTTAGCTGTTAGCCATTAGCTTAACTTGACCCTGTTAACAGTGTTAAAATGTTGTAATGAGCTGTTAGCTATCATTAAACAACACTGTCCAAGTGGCTAAACAGATAGCTGACCCGAACTGCACTGTTTGGCGATCAAACTAAACTATAAAATAACAGGTACGGAGCAGCTCTCTATGTGAAGTCATGTCTCATGTACTTTCATGTGTTGTACACACACTTATCTACACACACACTACACATAGCTACTTGGAGCGGGGACGAGGGTTAACCAACAAAACTTTTCCTGCCATTTTTCACTCTGAGTCTGAAATGTTGTTTAACCTCTTCCACTCCCACCCTATTTTGAAGCAAAAACGCTTAAAATTCCATCCTCATATTATAATGGCTGTAGTTTCTGAACCAATTTGACTACATGCATGAATGAGGGCTTGCCAGAAAGGGGACACTATAGAGTTTCTTGTGAAAGTGTCAAAAACACTTTATATATTACTGGAACAGAGCAGTGGGCCAGTAAGTGAGCAAAAAATTCAGATTTTCTGTCCACCTAAAAAAAAATAATTAAAAAAAACAAAAAATGGTCTGTGTGGCTTTATCCATATAGGTAAATGACAGTATAGGCCTGTAAGCACACTATCAGTGAACACCTGGTTCAAATTTGAAGAAGATAGCACAAAGTATCCGAGGTTCTGGGTTAGCCTGGCTGTACTCTCCGCGGTCCGGTCCGGCTCCCCGTAGCTATCACAGCGGTCAGCTGCCCAGCTGACTAATATGGGTGTGTGTGTGACTGAGCATGCGCGGCTGAGGGTCCCCCTGTCCGAGGTTCTGGGTTAGCCTGGCTGTAGTCTCCGCGGTCCGGTCCGGCTCCCCGTACCTATCACAGCGGTCAGCTGCCCAGCTGACTGTAGTCTCCGCGGTCCGGTCCGGCTCCCCGTGGCTATCACAGCGGTCAGCTGCCCAGCTGACTAATATGGGTGTGTGTGTGTGACTGACCATGCGCGGCTGAGGGTCCCCCTGTCCGAGGTTCTGGGTTAGCCTGGCTGTAGTCTCTGCTGAGTCCGGCCCGGTCAGCGTGGCTCACTTACTATTCTCACCGGGGGCCAGCGGCTGTGGCCAGCTGCCCCCGCCCCCCTGATTCCTGCTCTGTACCCTGTGCCCCAGTGTTTGAACGGGTGGCTGAGTGTCTCTGCTGAGTCCGGCCCGGTCAGCGTGGCTCACTTACTATTCTCACCGGGGGCCAGCGGCTGTGGCCAGCTGCCCCCGCCCCCCTGATTCCTGCTCTGTACAGTGTACCCCAGTGTTTGAACGGGTGGCTGAGTGTCTCTGCTGAGTCCGGCCCGGTCAGCGTGGCTCACTTACTATTCTCACCGGGGGCCAGCGGCTGTGGCCAGCTGCCCCCGCTCCCCTGATTCCTGCTCTGTACCCTGTGCCCCAGTGTTTGAACGGGTGGCTGAGTGTCTCTGCTGAGTCCGGCCCGGTCAGCATGGCTCACTTACTATTCTCACCGGGGGCCAGTGGCTGTGGCCAGCTGCCCCCGCCCCCCTGATTCCTGCTATTTACAGTGTACCCCAGTGTTTGAACGGGTGGCTGAGTGTCTCTGCTGAGTCCGGCCCGGTCAGCGTGGCTCACTTACTATTCTCACCGGGGGCCAGCGGCTGTGGCCAGCTGCCCCGCCCCCCTGATTCCTGCTCTGTACCCTGTGCCCCAGTGTTTGAACGGGTGGCTGAGTGTCTCTGCTGAGTCCGGCCCGGTCAGCGTGGCTCACTTACTATTCTCACCGGGGGCCAGCGGCTGTGGCCAGCTGCCCCCGCCCCCCTGATTCCTGCTCTGTACAGTGTGCCCCAGTGTTTGAATGGGTGGCTGAGTGTCTCTACTAAGTCCGGCCTGGTCAGCGTGGCTCACTTACTATTCTCACCGGGGGCCAGCGGCTGTGGCCAGCTGCTCCCGCCCCCCTGATTCCTGCTCTGTACCCTGTGCCCCAGTGTTTGAACAGGTGGCTGAGTGTCTCTGCTGAGTCCGGCCCGGTCAGCGTGGCTCACTTACTATTCTCACCGGGGGCCAGCGGCTGTGGCCAGCTGCTCCCGCCCCCCTGATTCCTGCTCTGTACCCTGTGCCCCAGTGTTTGAACGGGTGGCTGAGTGTCTCTGCTGAGTCCGGCACGGTCAGCGTGGCTCACTTACTATTCTCACCGGGGGCCAGCGGCTGTGGCCAGCTGCCCCCGCCCCCCTGATTCCTGCTCTGTACAGTGTGCCCCAGTGTTTGAACGGGTGGCTGAGTGTCTCTGCTGAGTCCGGCCCGGTCAGCGTGGCTCACTTACTATTCTCACCGGGGGCCAGCGGCTGTGGCCAGCTGCCCCCGCCCCCCTGATTCCTGCTCTGTACAGTGTACCCCAGTGTTTGAACGGGTAGCTGAGTGTCTCTGCTGAGTCCGGCCCAGTCAGCATGGCTCACTTACTATTGTCACCGGGGGCCAGCGGCTGTGGCCAGCTGCCCCCGCCCCCCTGATTCCTGCTATGTACAGTGTACCCCAGTGTTTGAACGGGTAGCTGAGTGTCTCTGCTGAGTCCGGCCCAGTCAGCATGGCTCACTTACTATTGTCACCGGGGGCCAGCGGCTGTGGCCAGCTGCCCCCGCCCCCCTGATTCCTGCTCTGTACCCTGTGCCCCAGTGTTTGAACGGGTGGCTGAGTGTCTCTGCTGAGTCCGGGGCCAGCGGCTGTGGCCAGCTGCCCCCGCCCCCCTGATTCCTGCTATGTACAGTGTGCCCCAGTGTTTGAATGGGTGGCTGAGTGTCTCTGCTGAGTCCGGCCCGGTCAGCGTGGCTCACTTACTATTCTCACCGGGGGCCAGCGGCTGTGGCCAGCTGCCCCCGCCCCCCTGATTCCTGCTCTGTACAGTGTACCCCAGTGTTTGAATGGGTGGCTGAGTGTCTCTGCTGAGTCCGGCCCGGTCAGCGTGGCTCACTTACTATTGTCACCGGGGGCCAGCGGCTGTGGCCAGCTGCCCCCGCCCCCTGATTCCTGCTCTGTACCCTGTGCCCCAGTGTTTGAACGGGTGGCTGAGTGTCTCTGCTGAGTCCGGCCCGGTCAGCGTGGCTCACTTACTATTGTCACCGGGGGCCAGCGGCTGTGGCCAGCTGCCCCCGCCCCCCTGATTCCTACTCTGTACCCTGTGTCCCAGTGTTTGAACGGGTGGCTGAGTGTCTCTGCTGAGTCCGGGGCCAGCGGCTGTGGCCAGCTGCTCCCGCCCCCCTGATTCCTGCTCTGTACAGTGTGCCCCAGTGTTTGAACGGGTGGCTGAGTGTCTCTGCTGAGTCCGGCCCGCTCAGCGTGGCTCACTTACTATTCTCACCGGGGGCCAGCGGCTGTGGCCAGCTGCCCCCGCCCCCCTGATTCCTGCTCTGTACCCTGTGCCCCAGTGTTTGAACGGGTGGCTGAGTGCCTCTGCTGAGTCCGGCCCGGTCAGCGTGGCTCACTTACTATTCTCACCGGGGGCCAGCGGCTGTGGCCAGCTGCCCCCGCCCCCCTGATTCCTGCTCTGTACAGTGTGCCCCAGTGTTTGAACGGGGGGCTGAGTGTCTCTGCTGAGTCCAGCCCGGTCAGCGTGGCTCACTTACTATTCTCACCGGGGGCCAGCGGCTGTGGCCAGCTGCCCCCGCCCCCCTGATTCCTGCTCTGTACAGTGTACCCCAGTGTTTGAACGGGTGGCTGAGTGTCTCTGCTGAGTCCGGCCCGGTCAGCGTGGCTCACTTACTATTCTCACCGGGGGCCAGCGGCTGTGGCCAGCTGCCCCCGCCCCCTGATTCCTGCTCTGTACAGTGTGCCCCAGTGTTTGAACGGGCGGCTGAGTGTCTCTGCTGAGTCCGGCACAGTCAGCCAGAGGTTCTGGGTTAGCCTGGCTGTAGTCTCCGCGGTCCGGTCCGGCTCCCCGTAGCTATCACAGCGGTCAGCTGCCCAGCTGACTAATATGGGTGTGTGTGTGACTGAGCATGCGCGGCTGAGGGTCCCCCTGACCATTCTGCAATGTTTTTTTCATGATAAGATCCAGGTGGAGATGAGAGTCCAAATGGACACATGATAACCAAATGGTATACTGAGACACCAAATGTGTTTTTCTCATGCATTTTTTTATCACACAAATTTCCAATATTGAACTGTTCAATTATTAAATTATGCCCATAAAGTATGGGCATAACTAACCCTTTCCTCCGTGTTTCAACATGGCGACTGCGGACACCGCGGTCGCCATGTCGCCATGTTTGCGCGCTTATATTTACGAGTCTTCTTCTTCTTCATCTTGTACACATTTACGATTGAATCAGCTAAATCTTTATTTACACTGTCCATTATAATACATCAATGTCCAGCACCCTCCCTTCAACATCCGTGTCGTACACTAACTTCAAAATAAAACCGAGGGAACGTCTCCCTCGGTTGAAACGGGGAAAACGATCACGCTTCGGACTGTAGATATTCCGTATATTCTTGTGCAAAAATAAATGAGAAACAAAATAAAATCGATACTGAATTAGCAAAACAACCTAATGAAGCCACAGATACCAAATACGCCATGTTTACCAATGTAGTAAGCCCGCGCAAGCTGAAACTGCAGAAGAGGAGCGGCTCGGGGACGCCGGCGTCCCCGCGGAGTTGAAGAGGTTAAGTTTGGTGAAAACAAAGGTGCGTTCAAGACAAGTGCTGTTTCCAAACGCTGGAAGCTTGAGGGAGATCTTTTCATTTTTCACAGAAGGCTGTATTTCTATCCTCCACCTCAGGATGGGTACGATGAGAAGATTAATTGCCATTGTTGTAATTTTTCCAGCATTATAAAAATCCTTTGTAATCCACCATGCAGTGTTGTAGTGTGTGATAAACCCTCAGATTAGCGGGTCTGCCACGCTGGATTGTGCCTCAGTGTCTCCCTCCTACCTGCAGCAACACAACCACAGCGTTGTTTTAACACCGCGTCTCAGCGTTTACAGCCGAAGACGCTCTCAGCTCCTATTGTCAAACATCACAGAGCGTGTAGTCGAGGTTGGGAGGCGTCCCAGATGCTGCATCAGTTATCGCCGTGACAACACACGGGATAAAGAAGCTCTTGACGCCTCATATCTGTCAGGTCGGGCAGTTATCGGAGGAGTCTGAGTTTACATCTCTAAATTTCACGCACTACTTTCAAATGAAACTGTCAACACAGTGAAACACGCAAAAATGAGTTTAACAAGAGAAAGAGAGAAGAAAAACACAAATAATGTGCTGTTATAGATCATTACAAGGTTTCAGGTCTGCTCTGCACCTCAGTGTTTACGAGTGTGCTCGTATTAAACAGGAGACAGAGAGAGATCAATGAGCTCCAGCGTCAGATGTGTCAAAGAAACCAACTAATGGGTTTTTGAGTAAAGAGTAAAAAACTGCAGTGAAGCTCAGACGGACTCATCAATACATCTGAAAACATCTCAGACCAATTAGACTCAGACAGAGAGGTGAGACTCTCCTCTTGTTTCCAACACTAACAAACACTGTGTTAAATCTAGTTATTCTCCTCCGCAGGTTGTTCCAGTTTGATCTTTGATGGACAACAGCACGTATGTTTTCAACGCTGCAGATACTTAACATCAAGGCTATTTGGCAAACGAGCAAACAATGACACTGGAGCTGTTAATCAGCTGTGCAGCAGAAGAGCCACAGCTCGTTAACACTCTGGGTGTAAGTGTGTGCTGTTAGACTCAGCTTCAGTGACCTCGTTTTCACACTGATCTTTGGTCGTGATGCTAAAAATAGAAAATTCAGTTGAACAGTGTTTTCATGTTTCTGTTATTTGTCCCTGTGCAGCCTCTGTACCTTCTGGATGGTCTCCAGCATGGACCAGCCTCCATTCCAGGGCTTGGTGGACTTCCTGATGCAGTTGAGACTCGCCATGCTGTGCCACTTCCTGTCCTCCAGCTTCCTGTAGAAGGCGTTGGCCAGCATGAGCACGCTGTCGTACAGGTACAGGTTGGACACCTGGACAGACAGAGAGAGGAAGGCTTCATGTTAAATACAGACTTCCTGACGTGACAGTGTTTGGATCAATCACTGAGCATGACTGCAGACACACAGAGTGTGTGTGAGAGTGTGTGTGATGTGTTCACAGTCGTTGCAGTTTCACATGTATTTTCAGCTTCTTTTACACATGTTGAAGTCTCTGTTATATAGATGAGCATGTTTACACTCGATTTATGCTCGTGCTGCTGCAGCAGGATCTGAGGCACCACACCTCTCTACCGTCTTATGATCCAGCTCCTCTGTGTTTTTCACACTGTTTACCAGCTGTGTTGCAACATCATACGATGTCCTGGTGCACCAGACTTCTCCTGATCAGTTGTCTTTGTGATTATGCTGTTTGAAGTCACCTGTACACACCAACACACATCGACTGTGGAACTGGATCAAAGTCCTGTTTTTCTTCTGATCCACAGTCAAAGTGAAGCAGAACCCAAACACTTGATAAAGAAGGGTGAGTTCAACATTATCAACACGTAGAGTCACACATTTATATCTGTCCTTATGAATTACACGTCAATTAGCATCAGGGCTTCATAATTAATGAGTTAAGTGTGTCAGTCCTGAGGAGCATCATCATCATCATCATCATCAGCTGCGATCCTGTCCAGGCCGATCAGACGAGACAAATTCACTCATGAAATAAAAACTCTAATGACACTTGAGACATTTGCAGCAGCAACAAACTGCTCTAATTAATCAGAGTTAGTGGTCTCTAATTAGTGATGTCATCTTGTCAAATCCTCCGGAGCATCTTCACGTAAAGGTAGTCGACAGCAACAAAGAGGAGGAGGAGGAGGAGCTCCACATCATGAACACTTCGCCTCCTTTTATATGAATTATTGAGACAAACGTCCTCCTCCACCTCCTCCCTCAGGGCTTCAGGTGAGGACAGGGAGGTTCCTCAGAGGTCAAGGAGGAACGACAGAGTCCAGGTGAAGAAGTGGGTGATTTTAAGAGGAAGAGGAGGACAGACTGTTGAAAAAATAACAGGTAGAAAGGGAGGAGAGAGGAGGAGGAGGAGGAGGAGGAGGAGACGGAGGAGGAGGTGGTGAAGACTGAAAGTGAAGGAAGGAGGAAGAAGAAAAAGACAAACAAAAGGTGACATTCAGCGTGAAAAGAGACAGAATGAAACGAATCATCACACGATGTTCAGAAGGTTAAAGAGGAGGAGGACAGAAAAGATAGAGGAGGAAAGAAAGAGAAAGAGAGAAAGACAGAGGAAATTAAAAGAAGGGTAAAGGGCTGGAGGCTGGAGGCAACGAGACAAGAGACGGAGGAGAAGTTTCTGGACACAAGAGAAAAGAGAGAGAGAGAGAAACTGAGATAAGAAAATGAAAAGAAAAGGAAGAGGATGAAATGAAAAAGCATCAAAGACACAGAGATGAAACGAGGGAGGAGACAAAAGACTCTGAATGAATGAAAGACACTAGAGAGAGAGAAATAAGAGGAGTGATGGAGCGTGTTGTGACCGCGGCGTCGTCCCCGTGGTTTCATGCCTCCGTGATGTCACACGACACTCGTCAACACCAAATGTCACGAAGAGACGAGAAGAAAAACATTTGTCAGCGTGGATTACACTGATTGTTCTGTTTGCTGCTGGGAAATGTCAGACCACACAACACAGCTCCGTGTGTGTGTGTGTGCGCATCTGAAGACTAAATGTGATTCACTTGAATGAGTCCAGTTAGACGTGACGCAACGCTAAGGACCGCCCACTGCTCCGGGATCAGCCCCTCCCCCCTGTGTGTGCCCTGGTTTAACATTGATCTGACATGTGAACACTGGCGTGGGCTCAGTCTGTGTGGGAGTCGCGGCTTCATAGATTTATGGATACTGATCATTGATCTGGAAACTCCTGCCAATGTCAGCGACCTCTGACCTGGAGTCTGGCACCAGGAGCGCCCGGGGGTCCAGGATCATCAGGACGGGTCAGATCAAGTGAATTCACCTTCACAGGTGAAAATGTCTGTCCTCAAATGACTTCACTTTTCCTCCGTTCCTCATTTGAATCATTCCTTCACTGACTTCATCTGTGTCTGGAATAATAATGGGACACGTCTATGTGACCTCCTGCAGGTCTGTCTCTCTTTCACAGGGACAGAACAAAATGAAACGGGATCATGATTCTTGGTTTTTTCTTTAGTGGAGTTCAGGGGGAGGTCTCACTCTGTCTCTTAACCCTGAACCTTTTACCACAGTCAGATTTTATTTCTCTCTTATATTTAAGCAGGTCACTGACACGTCACAGCGACAGTTCACACTCTGATACATGTATTACACACTAAAAATCACAGACAGACACTGAGCACCACAGACACAGACACTGAGCACCACAGACAGTCAGTGAGCACCACAGACAGACACTGAGCACCACAGACACAGACACTGAGCACCACAGACACAGACACTGAGCACCACAGACAGTCAGTGAGCACCACAGACAGACACTGAGCACCACAGACAGACACTGAGCACCACAGACAGTCAGTGAGCACCACAGACAGACACTGAGCACCACAGACAGACACTGAGCACCACAGACAGTCAGTGCAGACCTTCCTCTGGTGGACAGACAGCTCGTTTCTAAACCGTGTCAGGACTCAGAGTCATGGTGCAGACACTTCAGACATCAGTGGTGTCTGTGGGTGGTGGAGGCTCTGAGGGACCGATGAGCCCCCCCCCCCCCATCAAACGATTTGACTTCCTCTCTGCAGGAGCTTGACTGGAGGAGCGTGTTAATGTGTCGCCCCTGCAGCCATGCTAATGTCTCACCGCTGCATCTTCACTAATGCGCAGCCATAACCGGCCCGATGTCACCCGCTGTCCCAACGACGGAAACCACGGTAACACTCTGATCTTTATCATCTTTATCAGTTTGGAAACAGCTTCTAATAAAAACTTCCCAGAAACCCTGGTTCAACTCTGCAGCTTCCTGGAAGAGAGCGCACGTCGTGAAAAATAGAGGAAACCTTCAGAACTCATCGATGTGCCGAACCACACGCTCAGAGGAGCACACGCTGGACGGACAAGGCCGGCAGCTGTTTAGGGCCCCGGGCTGTGACGGGCCCCCGAGGGCCAACAAACTGTACTCCACAGCAACGTCTCAAACAAGCTCCTCTAACAAGCTCCTCTAACAAGCTCCTCTCTGATTCACAGCTTGTACACGTCTCTGTCTGGCTGCTGATTGGTCGACTGGTGAAGATGCTGTTGCTCAGTCCCGCCCACTGAACACTGTCAATCAAAGCTTCAAACTCTCCATATGTCTCTGATGAAACTAAGAAGCTAAAAGTCACAACATCTGGAGGGAAAATCACAACAGTGGCTAAACTACACACAACCTGAGTTAGAAAGCTGTGTGAGAGCTGCTGTGACTTTAAACAGGAACCAAAACGTCACGTGTGCTGATGATGCAGAGTGACTGACCTCCAGGTTCTGCAGGTAACCCTCCTGTGGGTCACACAGCAGCGAGGAGATCCGGTGGTTGTGCCTCATGCAGCGGGTGGTGCTGTCCTTCCACAGGGGGAAGATCTGCCGGATCACCGTCATGCGCCCCAATGCACTGTGGGTAAGCTCCAGGATCTCTGTGTCGCTGATCTCCTGCAGTGAGGAGGAGGAGATGTTGTTAGTAGAGTCTGACTGATTAAAGCTGATTCGGAGCAGACTGGTCATGTGACCAACAGATGATGTTTGCTGTGAATGAAGTGCAGGGGTCAAACACAAAAACACACACAGGTCATTAAAAAGCTTCGTCTGTTGATGCACCTTTAATTACACACAAACCCAATTACTTCCTGTGAAGTGTGATGAAGGATGGTCTCAGTGTGACTGAAGGCAGCAGCATCTGAGCTGATCTGAGCTCTGACGCAGGAAGAGTCCATTTCTGCTGAATTTCTCTCTGTTTAACTTTGCTGTTGTTTCCAATTAAAAGTGAAGAGGAGCTGGTAAACACAAGTCACATGGACCCGCGGCTCATTGATCAGAGGCGTTTGGAAAACATGTCACTCCGTCAGGTTCAAGGCTCTGAAAGTCAAAACACACTTGATTGCAGCTTCTGTAACTGCAGCCGAGACGAAGATGAAGACTCACTTTGTTTGTTGACTTCGTCCACTCAGAGACACAGAGACAGAGTCAGTCCAGAGTCCTGACGTCCTCTGAGCTGCTCAGTGAATCCTACAGGTCTGACTTCTGAATGTCGACATGTGAGTTAGAATCAGTCGCTGTAGTTTCTCTCCTGTGTTCACCTGAGCATAATTCCTCCCTCCTTGAATGTTATTGGGCAGGTGAGAGACATGTGACTAGAGGAGACAGGAAGTGATGAAGTGTGGACAAAAGTAGAAGCTGCTAAAAAGTTCATCTGTGTCTGTCGAGCTGCTCCTCTTAACCAGAAGATCCGTACGACCAAATGTCCAACCATCTGCACCAGTGAGATGAAGATACCTCCTCCTCCTCCTCCTCCACCTGCACGGAGTGACCAGGTGTGTGGAGCTTGTCATGACAGAATGATGAGGCAGGAGGAGGAGGAGCCTGTGACAGTGCAGCCAATCAGAACAGCACAAACACTTTTACTTTTTGGGTGGAGAACAAATCTCATGCAGGGTGAACGCCTCAGGTCCAGTTCAGGGTTGAGGTCAGAGGTCAGGGGTCAACAGTCCACTCCACAGTGGAGTGGATGAATGATGGAGGATGTGGAAGTGCAAGTGAAGCCCACACTGAGACAAGTGTTTGTAGAAGCTGTTTGAAAAACGTCTGGATTTTGCAGGAGGTGGAAGACGATGCAGGACACCTGAGTCCAGGTGACGCCGAGTCACCGAGTCACAGAAAACCATCAATAATCATCAATAATGTGAAAGGCATCAGCTTCTGGAGCATCGCTGGTTCGATCCCTGGCTCCTCGTCATGCTCTGTACCTGTAGATCGAAGCCGGAGTCTCAGAGCTGCGCTGGGTTTGATGCTGGTTAGAATAAATAAGAAGACGTCAGTCTGTGACTAATCACTGACAGCAGCCTCAGTGAGGAGCTGCTGCTGTCGCCGTCAGTTACACCACAGAGGATGGACGGAGGACAGACGACTGACAGGAGCAGGAAGAGGAAGGAAAAGAGAGAAGGAAATGGAAATGAGCCTCCACCTGTTGACAAGACACCTGACATCTGACTGTCAACCACCTGTGCTACCTGTCTGACACAGCTGCCATGTCCTCAGCAGAGGGGGGGGGCAGAGAGGAGGTGACAGGACGTCACCTGGAGGAAGGACAGGTTTTGGATTTGGTTTTAGACAAAAACCTAAATGTTTATAACTTTTCTGTCCCAACTCCTCTTCAACTCCTCTGCAAACAGACATGTACAGTCCAAGGCCAAAACTCAAGGGAAGTACGGAGGCCCGGACTGGTCAAAAGACAAGAGAAGACATATATAGAATATATGTTTCTGTGTCTGTGTCTGTCTGAACCTCAGTGAGGATCAACCTGTTTCATTTGAAGTGACCTGAACCAGACCCAGACCCAGACCCAGAACCAGAACCAGAACCAGAACCAGTCTGATAGAGGAGACAGTTCATGTGTGTGTGTGTGTGTGTGTGTGTGCTGTTTTACCTCGTTCACAAACACCCAGTGACTGTCTTTGGAGGCCAGGTTCGTTTCCACCGCCTGCAGACAGAGAGACAGACAGACAGACAGAGAGACAGACAGAGAGACAGACAGACAGACAGAGAGACAGACAGAGGGTTAATAAGCAGCACTGTTTAAAGTTCATGTCATTATATGCAGCGTGTAACGTGTCATCATGTCTCATCGTGAGGAGGAGGTGGCGTCTCTGTCGTTGTTCCTGCTTGTGTCCGAAAAGTTCACCTGTGCAGGAGAACACCTGGTTGCTCTCTGTCTCTCTCTGTGTCTGTCTGTCTCTGTCTCTCTGTCTCTCTCCCAGAATCAGCGATCGGTTCGTTCTTATCACAGCTCCTGCAGCTCCACACACACCTGCAGATGATGCAGCATCCGGTAGGTGGAGCTCAGGAGTGTGACCACACCTGAGGTCACAGTGATGATGTCATCCTGCAGGTACAGGTGTCAGATAGATGTAGAGTCTCAACAACCAATGAGAGAGCACCAAACCACTGGTCACATTTACACACATTTATGCACACAACAATTTCACCCCCCCCAAGCTAAGCTAAGCATGTCCCACTTGCAAAGAGAATAAAACTGTTTTCCAGAATTGTTGAACTGCTCCTTTAAGAGGCTCAGTCCTGCTCCTGTGTGTGTGTGTGTGTGTGTGTGTGTGTGTGTGATGATGTTGTCAGTGATCAGGTTAACCTATACTAAAGGCCACAGCCCTGCTCTCATAACACACTTCACATTACATCTCCTACCTGGAGATATTACACCTGTCACCATAACCTTTACTGGTCCCACAGGGACTGTAGGTATAATTATCTCACACACACACACACACACACACACACACACACACACACACACACACACACACTCTATCTTATGTAACTTAAGTTATTCTGATCCAGGTTCAGGGGTTCCACTCCCTCTTTGTCCCACAGCTGCAAAGCATTCTGGTCTATTTCCAGCTGTGGCTACAGGGCGACACACCTCGGGTACAAAATGTGTGTGTTGTCATGGATACACCAGAGACAGGTGGACATGTGGACCATGAGCTGCAGGCGACCTGCACTAAACACAACAAAAAACTTATTCTCTGTTTTCATTCAGTTTGTTTTTATTGAGAGTTTGATTGAAGTTTGTTTTTTTGGCCTGAACATGATTTTAACGTCTGAGTCAAAACACGATGTCAAACTGAGCAGAAAAACAACGTGATGCTCACTGAAGCGACAAATCACTACGTCTGAGGAGAACGTTTATAAAGAACACTTTATGGACAAACAACAGAGACGGTTCTGCTCTGATCAGGACCTGAACTGGACCTGACGGTGGCGCTGTGGAGAGGGTCAGAGGTCAGAGGTCAGCAGATGTTCCTCTGAGGTGGAGCTGCAGCTCTGATGTCTGATCAGGTCACAACACGACCGCAGCACTCAGCCCCGAGGTGATGATGATGAAGAGCGACCGGGACGAGTGACAGCCACATGGATGTGTGAGGAGGGAGACAGAGACAGAGACAGAGACAGAGGAGGAGGTGTGAAGACAGCGTCCTCCTCTGACCTCACAGCGTTTGTCCCTTCTCCTCTCAGGCCTCTGATCTCATCCTCAGTGTCTCACTGACTGACTGAGGGGACGGACTGTCAACACCTGGACACACCTACAGGATGATGACATCACTCAGGTCAGGTCAGGTCAGATGTGATGTGATGACACACAGCCCAGAGGTCACAGGTCGTCTTTTTTGTTGCTCAGGGAGACGAGATGAGAGAGAAGCTGATGTTGTCAGTGGGCGGAGCCAGACTGTGACGGACAGTAGCATGACAAACATGATTTTATTGATGAGCTGGACTTTGACTCTGGACCCACTGTAGAAATAAAGAGGCTTTGTTTCCACCGTTATCGACCAGATCAGTTCACCTGAGAGCAGCAGGTGAGGTTCACCCAGCTCCGGTCAGAACCGGTCCAGCTGGCCAAACAGATGAATGAATAAGGAGAGAGAAGAAAGATGAAAATGATTGCATCAACAGTGATGAGCAGCAGCAGCAGCAGCAGAGTCCACTGCTCAGTGAGGCCCGTCACACCACCTCCACCACCTCCACCTCTGCTGCTGCTGTCCGTCTGTAGCTCCGACGCCGACGTCTAATTAAATAAGCTGAGGATCGTTAGGATTTTTAAAAAGTCCCTGACAGCTGCTGCAGAGTTCGCAGTGATTACAGCGTTGGAAAAGATTCTGTTAAAATGTTTTCTAAGTGAAAAGTCAAATCAAACTGTCACCGAGAGAAAACATGACAAACAGCAACCAAACAACAAACTGCTGCTGCACCGTCGACTTCACAGGCCAGCTAATGACCTGCTCTCACATCAAAACACTGCACGCACACACACACACACACACACACACACACACACACACACACTCTCTCTCTCTCTCCGTTTGTTAAATTCCAGCAGCAGCACACGGCCTCAGCAGGTGCTGATGAGGTATCGATCCTCGGGCCCAGATACATGAGAGCTGTGAGACAGAAGCAGGGTTACTCTGTTAAATACTGAGTGATGAGCTGCTCCCAGGTGAAGACGTTGTTGTTTAGGGCCTCTATTTCTGGACCTGGACTCGTCTCAGTTTCCATTCTGGACAAAGAAACGCAGGACGTGAGCATCGAGAGAAAAACACAAAGTGAAGGAGTGGAGATGAAAGTCTGAGAAAAAGACCAAAAACCCAGAATGAACTGATGCAGGAGACAAAAACAGCCTGAGGATGGATGTGGATTCATCCGCCACTGAATATAGTCCCTGTGTCCTTTTGACAAAGCAGCTGCTTTATACTGAGGCTGCCTCCCTCTGCAGGAACCAGGAGGTTCACAGGCTGATAACGTGTCTTTGAAAGCAACACTTTTTAACATTTAAACATTTTAAGGCCGAGAAAATACAAAGTGTTGCTTTAATGGGACATCAGCTTATCACACAACCACTTCCTCTTTGCCTACAAAATAAAAGTGTTTTGTCCCTCTGGGTTTCCTGTTTTAACATGATGGAACCAGATCCTGATGCAGAGCAGAGAGCGGTGCGTTTAATGACACTGGGACAAATAGTTGCGGCAGGAAGTGAAATAACAGCCACTGATCCCCGAGCTGAAAACCTTCCTGCAGCAGCAGCAGCAGCAGCAGCAGCAGCAGCGGTGCTCGGGGGACGTCACTGGTCCAGTACAGGGGGATTAGGGAGTTAGCTGGTTTATATTACGCTCTGCTGCCCCCCTGCTCCCCCCTCCCTCGCCCTCTGAGGGCTTAATAGTCCTGACAACAAGAATTAACAGGCAGCGGCAGCAAACAGGGACAGGCTGCTTTTAACAGCGTGTTAATGGAACAGACTGGGATCAAACCCAGGAGAGCGACGCTGGGGAGGGAACGCTGCCCCACATGGACGCAAAACATCAAAAATCTGTTTTCTGTTTCTGTGAAACGAGGAACCGCTGTCTCTCTGGTTCTGCTTCTGTTTCACAAAGACGAAAACGACACAAGTTTGAATCTGAGGGGACGATGTGTCTCTGTCTGTCTCTGTCTGTCTCTCTCTCTGTTTCCTCTTAAACTCTAGGATAAATTCTTTTCTGGAGAATCAACAGAGGACAGGACGTCTTCACAGGACGTCTTCACAGGACGGACAGAAGAACAGATGTGACAGTTTATCTGTTTATAGACCACTAGTTTGTCCAGGTTCTGTCCACACTCATGGACTTAGACCATGGAGACAGGATGATGTCCACCACTGCTCAGAGACTCAAAGAGCTCTAACAGTCCAACGCTGCAGACAGAATCACAGGTTGAGGAGGACAAATGAGCTTTAAGGCCTCTGTAAGACCTCTGCAGAACATCTGGAGTCTGAGATCCAGAGAAGAACCGATGGTGGAGAACAGAGAACATCATCAGGTCTTCATCAGGACCAGGCGTCACAGGGCTGATGGAGACACTGAGTTGAACTTGATGTTCAGGATCACAGAGTGCAACTGAACCGAAAACCTTCAAGCATCAACGCAGAAACAAACCCAGACGTCTGCACACACACACACACACACACACACACACACACACACACACACACACACACCGTCCAGAGCTGCAGGATGTCACAGTCCTTCAGGGAGCTCTGCTTTTAACAGCAACACGCCGCCCTCCGCCCGGCCGCAGAGACTCCCCTGGTGTCTGGAGGTCAAGTTGATGCTGTCAGGACAAGTAAAGAGACTTCGAGCTCGTCCTCTGCTGCTCGCTTTGTCGCAGAGCGATGAGAAAAAAAAACTGCCTCTCGTCGTCTCTGCAGGAGCTGACGCCTGAGAGAGCTGAACTAAAAGCAGCTGTTCACCAGACGAGAGTTCAGGGAGGACGAGGAGCAGGTGGAGAACAGGGACGTCTCCTGTTTTCTTACTGCGGGGCGACGTTGGAGGAGTCAGGACGACACGCTCAGCTCCTCCAGTCGCTTCAAACCAATAACAAAAAACTACACAGCACTTAGGCTGAGTGGTGTGGAGGTCAGGGCTTCACATCTGCACCATCGCTGATGCCCCCCCCCCCACCACCGACAAGACAGCTAGAGGTGAACACAGGTGAATGAAACAAAGCTGCTGCTGCTACAACACAAGTGCTGGAGGTCCAACTCATCTCAGCTCCGTCCTTCATCAGGAACACGAGAGCAGCTGCTGCGAGGACGAACACAGATCCAGTCAGATCCAGATCTGCTCCACAGGCTGACCAGGGTCACTTCCTGCACCTCAACACAAGACACATCTGCACCATGTAAAGACTGTCACAGGCCTCCAGGCTTCACTTTTTCAAAATAATCAAACTGATAATCTGATCTGAAACAAAGGTAAAGTGTTTCCTGTTTCCTGTTGACATCAGTGGACACAGCGATGAGACATCGGTTAATGGACGCGACGTCCTCTATTCAATCAGGACAAACAGATCAATACCTGCTCTGTGTAGAAACCTCTGCTGAGCTCATCATGACGTTTTTTCTAAAGAGCATGTGAGGAAGAAAAACAGGAAACGACTTGAAGGCAGTGAGAGACGAAGAAGCTCCTGAGGACACACACACACACACACACACACACACACACACACACCTCAAATCTGTCTCTACATCTACAACAGTGTTAGAAACGACAGAACAAAGCTCATCTGGACACGACTGCACAGCCTTCCCAGCCTCAACAGGAAGCTCTCTTCACAATAAAAGCCCTCAAAACACACTGTAAACCACCTGCACAGGAGGAGGAGGAGGAGGACACCAAAAACATATCGTAGCCATGGAAACCAGCAGCCACCTCTGGGTCTCTCGCCTCCTTTGCTCTGTGTTGCTCCGACACCTCTGTTGACCTGAACCTGAACGCATCATGGTGAGTTCAAAGGATGAGGTGGTGTTGGTGAACACATCAGAGGAGGCTGAGGTGTGAAGCTGTAAGTGGACGATGTGTCAGAGCGGAGCAGCGGATTAATGATGACGGCTATTTATGTCTTCAGGATGGAGACATGAGGAGACATGAGGAGACATGAGGACACATGAGGAGACGGAGCTCAGGTCCAGGTCTCCTCTAACTCTCAAAATAAAATCTGCAGGCAGCAGCTCGACTGGTGCGAGGGCCAATTTTCCACCTTGTAAAAGGTGCAACCACAGAAGTGTAAGGTGAGATATTTAATGTGGAGCCTCCTTGTTTTTCTTTCTTTTCGTTTCTGTCTTTTTTTAACCTCACTCACTTTTGCAGCTTCACATCCAACACTAAACAAACAGCAGCCTGCAGCCGCTTGTTTGATCTCAGAGGATCTGAGCAGGAACTCAGGGCGCCATGGAAACTCAGACGGTTCACAGCGAGCGCAGAATAAAAGTATAGAATAGAGACAATAAAGGTGTGAAGCTTCATGTTTTCATCAACTCGCTGCTTTAACCACAGAAAGAGAGAGAGAACCAGAGATATTCAGGGTGCTGGTCGGTTTTCAAACGAGAGGGAGGAAGAAGTGATGTTTGAGGCTGTGGTGGGAATCAAACCTGTGACCCTGCTGTCGCCAGAGGCTGCTGGACAGATCTGACCCACTTCCTGTCACAAGCCACTCTTCAACAAACAAACACAATGATTACATGACCTCTGCCCTCTGCCCTGTCACAATAAAGGCCCAAAAAACATTAAAAACACACACACACACACACACACACACCAGCTTCAGTTCAGTTCAGCTCTGTCTCTGAAACCCATTCTCTGATGTCTTCACCTCTCATGTGGCATTTCTGGGGTGTGAACATGAGGAAGATGGCCGCCGCCTTATGGCTCTTGATAACAGGGGACTGTACTGACCTTTTCACAGAGGGCCTTCATTACAGGAGAGAGGAGGAGGAGGAGGAGGAGGAGGTGTGATCGCAGCCAGCCTCCTGCTCTGGACCTGGCTACAGACGGTCGGTGCTTCGTCACATCATTTATAAAGTGATGATCATGACTGAAGGACCATCAACATGTGGCTTCTCATTAAAATACACTGGACTGGGAAAATTAGCTGCCAGTTGGTCCGAGCACCACTGAACTCAACTAACTACTGAACATGTACTGGTTGGACTGGTTTTCCTGCACCGATCACTCATGCACATTATAGATGCAGTATATATATATATATATATGTATTATACATATATATATATATATATATATATGTATTTACCCCCCCCCCCCCCGCTGGGCTCTTGTATAATCAGTCCTGTGGATCCACAGTGAGACACACGTTCAAAGGCTGCTCATCCACTCTGGCTCTGTCTTCATGAGCAGACGTATGGAGGATCATTCCAGCTCCTCTCCAGCCTTTTATTTAGATATATATGTTCCTGTAATAGTGGTTGTAATAGCCTTCAGTCGTAAATGTGTTCTCTCACTTAAAGGACGAGGTCTTCCTCCTCCTCCTCCTCCTCCTCCTCTCTCTCTCCATCTCATTGTTGGTGGCTGTCACTCATCCTTCTGTCCTATTATAAGTGTTCACAAAGAGAGAGATGGAGCGGGCTGGTGACAGAGGACGAGATAGAGATTGAAGATGGACTGAAGTGTCTCATTTTAAAGAGCAGCTAAAGGTGTCGCTGCATGATAATAAGGTAGAGGTGTGTGTGTGTGTGTGTGTGTGTGTGTGTGTGTGTGTGTGTGTGTGTTGAACCGCGAGCCAGCTTCGTTAGAGACGACACTTGTTCTGTTCCGTTGCTGCAGAACAAGCACTGATAACAATAATTAGCCTCAGCATTTCAAAATAAAAGCCTTTAAAGACATGATGACAGCAGCAGCAGTGGAGACGTCTGAGGCTCAGACCGAGCTCTCACCCTGTAATCACACACACACTGGAATCATACGACCGCAGCCGCTGATTATGGGAAATGACGATGAGTGAATATTCAGCAGCAACTTTCAGACACTCAGCATCCAGCGACATTTCCTCCGACCTGCTGCTTCCATCAGTGCATGTCTGCACTACATCCTGATTAACTGGCTCTTTTATCATGCTTTATGTTGTATAGCTGAAGAAGCACGTGTTGTGTTGCCCTTTATGAAATGTGCTGCACAGATAACGCTGCAGCCATTAACAATGTGTTAGGAAATGTTCCACTAACACACACGAGACCGGAAGAATATGAACTTTAAAAGAAGATGTAAAGTCTTAAGAAGGTGGAGAAGAAGAAACGTCTTCTCTGTGGTTAGAACAAACTTTGAACACAAACTTTTCACCATCATTTTCTTCCAACGCAGCAGCAGCTGAGTAAAAGCACATCGACTCATTATGTTCATTTAAACATCACATCTGAAACAGCTTCTGTTGTAACAGTTCAAACTCCACGTGTTCTCCGTGGTTCCTGTCGCCTTAATCACTGCAGCACAACTTCCTGAAGGGCTGATGGGCTTTTAATTTGAAAGAACAGCAGGAAATGTTGTTGCTGGATGGTTTTTTCTCCCGTTATTCATGATAACGTATGTTTTGGTTAATGTAAAACTGAAGGAGTTCACCTCTGACACACACACACACACACACACACACACACAGACACACACACACACACACACACACACGCACACACAGTCGTCTGTAGAACAGTTTGTGCTCTAATTATCGTGTTTTCTGGATAAATGTAAATACACAGCGTTGTTGCAGGAAGTTTAACTGTGTGTGTGTGTGTGTGTGTGTGTGTGAGCACAACATCCAACACACAAAGCAACAGTGTGTTCCCTCTCTGGGGGGGGGGGGGGGGGGGGTGAACAGGTGCTGAGGGGAAACAGGAAGTGTCGAACTTTTACTTTTCTGACAGGAAGAGGTTGAATCAAAGTTGTTCTGGAGTGTGTGTGTGTGTGTGTGTGTGTGTGTGTGTGTGTGTGCGTAAACAACAGACATTTCCAGCAGCTCCACAAGACAGGAACTGTTTCAGTTACTGGGCACAAACTGGGAACCCACTGGGCTCCACAGCTTCCCTCCCACTGCGGCTCCATTACTCGCTCCACTAACATGTAAACGGCACAGTGAAGATCGCTGCAAGGCATTCTGGGACTTGTAGGGAGGCCAGTGCAAAAATAAAACGCAACACAGCAACAGCTTAACAACAGATGATTCAGATAGAGCCCTGCTGGTCTGAGTCACAGAACACAAAGAAGAAGGAAGAAGAAGGAGAAGAAGAAGAAGAGAAGAAGAAGAAGGAGAAGAAGAAGAAGAAGAAGAAGAAGTCCTTGAACTGGACGAACTAAACGATCTATACGTTTTCTCTTTAAGTGTCTTTTCGTCCTTCACTCCGTCCACACTCCACGTCCACTTCACCTCTGTCACCTGGTCCATGTTTGCTCACCTGAGTGGTGATTACAGCTGTTTGGACTGAAGGATGTTTCTTCATCCTTGGCAGGTGAAGAGCAGGTGCGTTTGTTTTCCACACCGTCCTGTCTGACAGAAGCATCAGTGGATGTTGACGCTCTCCTCTGACCCTGAGGCCTCTGTGGCTCACACACTGTTCCAGATAACTGTATTTATAAGGTCTGTGTAGTCACTGATGATGCGTCGAGGGTCGTGTGGGAATTTAGATGATCACAAATTGTCAACAGATCAATAACTAATAACTAACTCACCCACTCATCAATGTTAAAGCATCTTGGTTGTCATGGTTACAACAATAATCACATAGTGACAGTAGATAAACATCATCAGCCTGGATCCATCCACCCTGAACTCTGACCTCTGGCCTGCATGGGCCTCCTCCTTCAGTCTCTGTGGCCGAGCTCAAGAGCATCATACGACTCAAAACGTGATGTTCGTGTTGTTTGTCTCCTCCTGTAGAAAACATGGCCACTGAGCCACATCAACAAAACCTCTCCATCTTGGCTCAAACGCTGCTGCTGCAGCACTCGACTGATAAAACTGTGGCGCAGCGGAGGCTGAGGTCATGCATGAAACATAACCGTGTTGACGTCTAATTGAAATAAACCAACGGCAACAGCAGCACGACACACGACGCTCACTGTGCAAGTTAATGAACTGAGCAACAGCGAAACTTCAGCACAACAGAAAGTGAAGTCACTTGTTGCTGCATTAACATGGAGGATGCAGGAGGAGGCTGCTCCTCAGAGTCCAGTCACAGCATTAAAACACTTTAACATTCATCAGCCTCCATTTATTCATAGGACGAACGCAGCTGCAGCGGCGGCGGCGGCGGTGGCAGCGATAGCGGCTAGAGACAGACAGAGGGGTCATTACCAAACATCTCAGACAGACGAGGCAGCGACACTTGTAGTTATTGATCTGTCTGCAGGAGCCTTCGACGTGATGTCCGACCTCGCCACTGAAGCTGGGCCTCGATTGGCCGGCGTCCGGCCTCTGTCGGGCCGTCAGCTCGTTTGCATACAGAGTGAGGGAGCGCGACGCATAATGACCACGAGAGGAGGGGTCGTCACGGCAGAGCGAAGATATACAGACTGAGAGACGGAGAAGGAGTTCGACCTCAATTACAATATGGAGATGGAGGAAAGATGGAGACAGAGGAGGAGGAGGAGAGGAGGAAGAGGAGGATGAGGAGGAGGAAGAGGAAGAGGAGGAGGAAGAGGAAGAGGAGGAGGAGGAGGAGGAGGAGGAGGAGGAAACAATTCCAGTGAACTTTACTGGTTAAAATCCAGTGAGGAGGGAGGGACTCCTGTTTTATGAAATCACTGAGCCTCCTTTAAAGATGAAACGACAAACAGGAAGCTGGTGACGGACGGTTTGTTTGATTCGTTCCACATCACAACCAGAAGCAGCAAGAACATCAGAGGTTCAGTCCAAACAGAGACGGGAGGAGCTTCTGCTGCTTCCAGTGGGCAGGCGATGATATCTCTGTGATTATGAACATTTATCAGAACCAAACAAATTACCCTGGAGGAACATCATTTGAAACGCTGCGTTGGTTCTTGCATCACAGTATGAAAACAGCTCTTCAACTGGAAATCACACTGAGGCTTTGAGCCTTAATGAAGAACTCACAGCGAACGTCTTTGGCTTTCGTCTCCTCTGTTGCTATTTGACTATTTATAGGAACGCACACTGATGAAACAACTGGGAGCATGATGGAGAGAGACGGGAAGGACCTGTAGCTGGAGCTGTCAACTTAATGAAGACATGTTAGATGTTACTGCTGTGAGGAGAAACAGTGGAGAGGTCTCACTCTGACTGAAACTAAAGAGATGGATTTATATCAGAGAGCTGAATAAAAGAACTGAGGAAGAAAAACAAAGTTTAATATTGAATGGATTCAGATTGAGAGGACGGACGTGTGTGTGTGTGTGTGTGTCGCTCTAATGTTCGGTCAAAGGAGGAAACGATGAACACATCGTCCTCATTCAGTGTCCTCTGTGGAGCACTGATGGATTTTTAAGTGAGCGTGTGTGTTCTCCACCACTGGACCTTGGACATTTACACTGAAGAACCATTTGCTCCCAAGGCCTCATGGGAAATGTGCACGACTCACACCACTGGCCTTCATAGCTTTGACGATGACATTGATTGTGTGTGTGCGTGTGTGTGTGTGTGTGTGTCAGGCATTGATAAATAAGGACATTATTGAGTGAGGACATTTTGTTGAGTGGGTACAAATAAGTAAAACAAATGACTCTGTGAAGTGAGGACATGTCTCTAAAGGGAGGACATGTAGAGTGTGGAGTGAGGACATGTCTATTGAGTGTGGACATGTCTCGTATGTGAGGACACGTGTGTGTGTGGTGAGGATCAGTGTGTAAAGTGGTGAGAGTATATGTGGAGTATGTTGGACACTGTAAAAGGACACAATGTGCTGCCAGTCCTGCAGTGGTGGACATCGTCTACTGTGCTGGACACGGTTGCTAGGAGATCTGTGATGTAAGTGTGAGCGCACACACACTCACACACACACACACACACACACACATCTGTATGCAACAGTGTGTCTGACAGATTTAACTCTGCAGCTCGGCCTTTTTCTTCCTGCTGCTGACGCCTTTATGTGCTGCACTGCTCAGCTCTGTCTCTCATGGCCTCTGTGTTTTACACTGCAAAAATCTGTGTGTGTGTGTGTGTTCACTACGTACGTGTGTGTGCGCACTCTGCTTGCCTCCATTATGGGGCCTGGGTGGCTGATTAGCTCTCAGACACAATATGGCTACAGACAGAATGGGCCATTGATTCCCTGAGCAGAGCCAAAATGGCTGCTCTGGTTCAACTTGACACTGTGAATGGCTGCATTCCCCTGTGTGTGTGAGAGAGAGTGTGTGTGTGACGACAGAGATAATGAGGATGAAGAGGGAACCAGGAAACACACACACACACACACACACAACATGGAGCCACCTCACTGCTGCTGATCCTCTGAACAGCTGATCAAACTGATCAGAGCTGATCACATCATATCAGTTATAATATGGAACGTGAACCAGATGAGAGCGTTCAAGCTAAAGGCTAACGCTTCATGTTCAACAGTGTTCACTCTTCAGATGAATCCCACCACTGGACAGAATCACGTTCGCTGGTCTGGGATCATCGCTGCACCTCTGAGGACTGTCGTCTCGACACACGTCTGATGTTTGGTGAACAGTTAATGAATATTTTATGTTAATGAACTGATGTAAAGGTGGGAGGAGCTTCTGTTTCTGTAGAGCTCGATCAGTCTGTGCTGCTCTGATTCAGGCTCTGTTGCATTAATGTACCAAGCCGACAGTCCTTTATCCTGTGGGAGATAAATGTGTGTGTCACAGGTTTCTGTGAATAAATAAGAAACAGAATCAGTCGGCCGCTTCACGCTGCCTCTGCTGAGTGAGTCCACAGATTCACTGACGCTGCTTCACTTCTTCCTTTGAATTCTTCTGAATTATGACGATTTAAACGTGTGTTTCCAGAGGAGGACAACAACATGGCTCCTCCAAACACAGACACAACCACACGTCTGAGACTTAAACATTATTGATGATGATAATGAATCATAACTTGGTCACATTTCATTAACCTCCTCGTATATAATAAACATCATGTTTCCTTCTGTCAGACACAGTCAGAGCGGTTCACTGATGATTTCTGACCTGCCACGAGGCTCAGAGCTGCAGCTCCTGAATGTTAACATGACAGACATTTAACACACACACACACACACACACACACACACACACACATTAGTATTCTCAGTATAAACACAGCTCTCAGTCACCAGTCAGGAGCTGAAATATCAGGCTGTAGCTTTGCCACAGACTCAGAGCAGGATCAGGTGTTTCTGTCACTTACAGCTCATTAATGTTCAGGATCTTCTTCACTCTGTTGTTTGACGACAGCGATGAATCAATGACAACTTGTCCTTTAAGCTGCTGATGATGCAACTCATTCAAACTTTTCCACTGCTGAATCTTAATGTGGAATCAGATTCACAGGAAATGAAGAAACAGCCTCAGTGAGACGTTCACACAACATCATCTCACCGCGTTTCCTGAAAAACCCTCATGACATTGAACACATCGCTGATGTAAACAAACCAGAGCTGAGCTCCTGTGGAGTCGTTTTCAATCAGCCGGCCGATTGTCACACAGACACCGATGCTAACACACGTTAACACAGGGAATATGACTGGGTTTTACTTAGAGCTGACGCCCACTTTAACCTGCAGACTGGCAGGAATAAGGACGAGCACGTGACAGTAAATGTCTTTATCCATGTACAGACCTGACCTCCCAGAGCACCACTGTGTTTCTGCACATCATTTTGTTCTTGACCTTTATTTTGAAAAGCTAAATATTACAGGGGCTTGTGGTGTTATGTCAGAGTCGTTCATGTGCTGTATGTGTTCATTTCTATCACATTCACACTGTGGGAACGTGTAAAGTCACTGAGTCTAAACATGTG
>MU269988.1:437500-457500 GCA_021432705.1 Caranx ignobilis
TTCTTTTTTTCTTAATCCAAACTTTTACAGACGGCGAAGCTGCAGAAGAAAAGGCAAGGTCACGGAGCGCTGCGGGAGAACCAGAGCAGAGAGCAAACACAGCACACACACGTCTGCGAGCGTGAGCGTCAACAGAGCAGCTGCTGCGGCCTCGCCCTGTCAGTCTGTGCCCCAGCACCGACGCTCCCGGCTCCGCTCAGACCACGCCACGCCAGCCTGAACCCGAGGCTGCGTTCACACTGGCTGACGACTGATTCACATCTGTGCCACCAATCAGACGTCAGATGTTTGACCTCACAGTGACCCTGTCGACGCCACAGGAAGTGGCTCCCGTCCATGATGGCGGAGGTGAACATGACTCTGAGCTGCAGTTAGACGCCATCAGATCTGACTGATGAAGCGATTTAAGAGAATGCAGGAGAACAGCACACACACACACACACACACACACACACACACACACACACACACACATGCACACACACACTGAGGCTCAGAGGTCGTTTCTGTCTAATTTTAGAATTAATTGCCTGCAGTCAGGAGTTCAACGAGCTGCTTCAACGTTTACTCTGTTAGTGAAGCTACGCTCTGCTCCTCAACAACACACACTGTGATGTTCACTGTTCTGACCTGCTCACACCTACTCACACCTGTTCTCACCTGTTCACACCTGTTCAGACCTGTTCACACCTGTTCACACCTGTTCACACCTGTTCACACCTGTTCTCACCTGCTCTGACCTATTCACAACAGTTCAGAAGAACTGATTATGATTTATTCATGTTCCGGGCTGGTCGTGTTGTTTCTCCTTTTGATGTCAGAAATCCTGACGAGGGCTTTAACGGTCCTTTACCTGAGCAGGTGAAGCCAGCGACTGAGACCTGAGTCCTGTCTCCGTCCTCCTGCTGTTCACTTTTCCCACTGTGTCCAGTGGAATCGAACCTGCGAGCGACTGCTGTGATGTCTCTTCTGGAGAGGGGGCGGATGATGTTCACGTGTTTCTGTGGATGTTTGAAAAGGTTGTTTCTTTTTAACAGAACAGACTTTTCCTTCTTCTCTGTGGACACGTTGCTGCTGTGTCCGTGTCCCTGGGCCTGAGACAGAAAGCCAGAAAAACAAATCTGATTTTCAGGACAGAGGTGGTGTTCAAACTGACAGCACCAACAACGTCCTCCATGTGTCCACTCAGTAGAAACAAGCAGAGTGGAGTGTGTCAGCGTGTGATGTGAGGAGCAGGAAACAGGAAAGCTGATGATAGACATCAGGCCTGACGTGATTAAACCAATCTGCTGCAGCTCAGAGGGAACAATCAGCAGAAAGCTGCTCCTGCTGCAGCGTGTGAAATGACTCTGGTTCCATCTTCAGTCTGTTTCATAACCAGCATCAGCTCGTCCTCCTCCTGTTCTTCTCCTCTCTGCTGTGTCTGTCCATCGCCCACCAGCCCCCCCCTCGCTCTCTCTCTCTCCCCCTCCCTGTGTTTTTTTTCCACAGCTCACACCCTCCTGTGTCACGTCTCCACCTCTGTCTCCATGCAGCGCTGCTGTTTGTGCTGAGGGCTACAGAGGCAGTGTGCAGAGCAGAGAGGCCTGCAGATGAATCAGCCAGCTGCAGGGCAGATAAACATGGTTGTAGTCTGGGGTGGGGGGGTGGGGGGTTGTGCAGCCTGTGGCCCCCGTGAGACAGAGCAGCAAACAGACAGAGTGAAGCGCTGCTGCTGCTTTTTAATGTGCTAATGTTTTTATTTTTAGCCGTTACACTGCCGAAGTGGTTTCTGCTCTCTGGACTTTCTTCTTCTGCTGCTGAGTCTGAGCTTCACCCACAGATGAATCTCTGCTCCTCCTCCTTCACCCTGCGCTGCAGATACAGGACGGAGAGTCCACACGTTCACACTGTGGCCTCCAGCTCCACATATCAAACTGTAAACACACTCAACCTCTGATCCTCACTGCAGTGAACAGGAGCAGAGCAGGGACTACTTTCAGCGGCGGATTAATCCACAGTGTGTGTTGTGGTGAGTAGCTGTCCGTGGTGCTGAAACTGTCGATATTATCTCAACAGTTAATAAGATCAAATCAAGAAAAATGCAAACACTGACTGTACTTTTAATTTAAAAATCTGTTTCATTAATCAATAAACTGTTTGATCAACACACATCAGCCTCTGTGTGTGTGTGTGTGTGTGTGTGTGTGAGGGCACCACGTGAAACAAACAATGTTTGAACACGTGTGTGTTCATGTTCATCTCAGCCGGGTCAGGTCCTCCTACTAAAGCCGGACTAACAGTGGATCCACCTCGAACCAGATCAAACATCAGGGGTTATCAGGTGGAACCAGGAGCCAGAGTCGACATGAGCTCATACACAAACAGGACAGTAAAACATGATCACACAGATACAGAGGGAGGGTAAACACACACACACACACACACACACACAGTGAGTACAGCAGCATTATCAGCACTGTGGTAAACATTTGTCATTCAGCTCAGCACCTCAGGCTGAATTCAGCTTACACTGCTGCAGCTCAGGCCGTCACTGTCACTGAGAGAGAGAGAGAGTGTGTGTGTGAGAGTGTGTGTGTGTGTGTGTGTGCTGCATACCTATATTTAGTGAGTGTGTGATATTGGACGCTGCTGCTCCAATGTCACTCTGTGTTTATTGGAGGTAAAACTCCTAACTCATATTCATTGACAGCAACATAAAGCTGCCTGTCGGACTGTCCTGTGTGTGTGTGTGTGTGTGTGTGTGTGTGTGTGTGTGACCGTGGGAGGTTAGCAGTGAATCATGTGGGTGTGTGTGAGTGATGTTGTCCTGATCACAAGGACGGGACAGAGGTGGCTGCAGAAGGTCGGGGCAGAAACTCTATTTATAGACATGTAGAGATAATCTGCATCTATTGGTTCATTATCAATCCATCCACTGATTGATTGATCAGTCACACATGCAGCTGATTGTGTCATCAGACCGAGCAGTGTCTCCTCTCTCAGATCATCGAAACATTCTCTGGTGAGGGAGCTCGTCCTGACGCTGACCTCAGCACTTTGGTTCTCACACACACTCACACACACACACACACACCATCAACAGGGAGAAAAAAGAGCTTTCTATCTTCCACCATAAATCTACAGTGTGCACTCACACACACTCCTCTGCTGTCACACCTGTCAGTGGCTGGAGTGAGTGTTGTTTTGGATTTGAAGAGAAACTGGAGAAACAAATCGAATTAAAAGAATCGATCCTGACGTGTGTGTCCGGAGGTTTTCTGGCCCAGTGCAGGAGGCTGAGACCAAACCCTGACACTGAACTATTAACTGACAAAGAAACCTGACCTGGCTGCTCTGTGTGCTTTATAAACTGGAGCACATGTTGTTCATTGACCTGCTGCTCACACTGAAGCTCCCTGTGATCTTCTACAACATCAGCAGCTCCTCTCCGTCCTGCTCTGACCACTTGTTGTCCGACTCCAGTCTCAGAAGCAGGACAGTGGAAGAAGAAAAAAGCTGGGATTTGTGAACCGGGATCAAAACTGACCGACGTGTCATATCACTTTATTTTGAAATCAAATCTTCCATGTGATGGGGTCCTGCCCCCGGGAGCAGCTCTGCCACAGGAAGTGAGTGGTGTGGCATCAGTTTAAAGTGAGCAGCAGAGGCTGGAGACTGACGAGCTCTGGGTCACCTCTTTCTGTTTTACAGGAAACTACAAACTAAAAGTGTGTGTGCGCTGTGTCACGCTCAGACTGGATGAAGAGCTGATGTGTCACCATGGTGATGTATATGAAGGGTGATGTCACCGTGACCTAAGTGGCTCCTGTCAGCAGGGTCATGGGACACAATCAGGATTCATCAGCCGAGCTGCTCTGTGACATTTCCGCCGCTCGCTCGGTCAGTGGGGAGTTTGTGGAAAACGCTGCCGCAGCCAAAAACAAAGAGAAAAACAACAACCAGAGGCATTTATGTGAAAACATGCGTTAGGTCCTGAACCAAACTGAGAAAATCCAGTGAGACACAGTGCTGCTCAGGAGCTGCAGCTTTTCTCATTTCCTGCAGGACCTGCTGTTTCCCTTCAGGCCAGCAGAAGGACGAGGAGCTTGTTAGCATTGTTCATTAAACCAGTGGCTACTTGTCTGAACTGTTTAAACTGATTTCATCTGCTGCTTCTGTGTAAAGAACAAAGAGAAGAGAGACTCTGCATCTGAATAACACAAAGCCAGGCTCCACAGAGGCGTCACACTGAACCAGTCAGACTCCAGTGCTCCCAGTTCCCCCCTCACATCACGGCCTGCACGTCCTGAGGTCCCTGAAAGCACCATGAAACAGCCACATAATAGTGTTGAAGCCGTCACCACAGACGTAACTCCTCCCTCTCTCCACAGGTAACTGCACATTAAATGTCTTATTTTCTGGAAAACACTGAAGTCTCTCAACAAAACAGCCTGTGATCTGAAGAAACTGAGCAGTGACTCATGCATTTTAAAATGTGAGATAAACATGAGATTCAGGATCTTTACTACAGCACCAGGTTCAGTGCTACATGCTAACAAGCTAACAGTTAGCTGGCATTACATTTAAGTGGACATGCCTTAGTTTAGCATGTTAGCAGCTAACGTTCACTAATTAGAGTGGGGATATGATTAGCTTCAAAGTTAGCCTGTTTAGTAAGAAAGCAAAAAGAGTGGACAAGTTAAAGTGTTGACCTGATGGTGGCGCTAGAGAAAGACACAAAAGTAGAACATCCTAAAACTCAACCTCTCTCTCTGTGGAGCACGAACATCGTCTTTAAAGTCACGTGTCCAGGAGCTGTGGAGTTGAGACAACATCCTGTCACTTGTTAACGTCGTGTGTTCTCAGAGACTCATTTCTAAACACGGCAGAACACAGTGCTGACTGTTAATGCAGCTTATGTTAAATTACACATGAAGGCAATCAAACACATCTTATCTAATCCATCGTATGTCCACTGGCATCTGCTCCATCAGTGCTGAGCGGCAGCAGCAGCGACGACGCTTTCTGAACTTCCACAGGCTGAACGAATGAAAACACAGTCGTTCATCACGGCAGCAGCAGGTTCATCATTTCAAACACACGTTACAAACCCAGCTTTGTTCAAACTTTCATCAATCTGTTTGAAATTCTAGTGAAGATCTCAGAGTTTCCAAACATGTCAGGCTGTATCACAATACGAGGAGTGTGAAATACTAACCAGTGAATCCAGAGCCCTTCTCTGAATGTAATGAAGCGTTCTGCCTTTAAATATTTCACCTAACAGGAGCGCGTTGATGTCTGAGCGGTTTGATAAAACCAGGAGACGCAGAATGAGTCAGAGACGTGACAGCCACCATGTGCTGGACTAAATAACTCCTGAAGCAACTGAAGGAGGAAATCAGAGCCCAGCGCGCCTCTGATGGCTTGTGTGACGTCTCCTCCTCTTGTCTGTTGAGTTTCGTGTGGCCAGAGACAAATCCCTCTCTCTCACGGACGATGAAGTATTCATGCGTTATTTGTTCCCTAAATGTATTTGTTGAATAAATGATGATGTGCTGTGAAGTGTTTCTGCAGACGGAGCTGAGGTCCATTTATCAGAGCGTCTCAGGTCAACGCTTCAAAACAGTTCAAAACGACGTCAAGAGTCAAGAGTTGAACTTTCCTTTTGAGCTGCTCTGTGGGCGGAGCCTCTGTGGACAGAGGGTATACAGAACTGCACATCACCGTGGCAACAGTATATAGACTTTACTGGTCCAGGTAGAAGACACCTGAGCTTTTTAAGTTGAACTATAGTTTCCAAACACAGAGATGATGCACTTCAGTCAGTTCACACCTGGGACACCAGGTGACCACACTGTCACACACCTGTGCACCAGAGGATCTGATTGGCTCAGGTGACCACACTGTCACACACCTGTGCACCAGAGGATCTGATTGGCTCAGGTGACCACACTGTCACACACCTGTGCACCAGACTGAATAATCTCACCTCAAAGATGAACTCGTCTTTATAACATCATCCATGACTCATCCTCAGTGAGTTCTCCCTCATGAATATTAATTACTGCTCAGAATGAAGTGTGGGCGGAGCCAGAGGAGCAGCAGAGTGACGTCTGTCTCACTGAGTAACGTCTTCTTCACCTGAGAAGACGCTGATCTACTAGGACATGGGTTAGTTCAGGTCAACCGGTTCCCTTCACACCTGCGCTGACCTGAGGTCAGGTTTCCTGGTCCACCTCTGCTCATGGTGAGCCTCGTGCAGACCTTCTGCCCTGCTCTCCTCCTGCTGGTCAGTATTTTCCTCCTCTTGGTCATTTTTCAGGTCTGAATTGCCCCGTCACCACGGCGACCTTCTGTGGCCTTCGGGGGACAGAAGTCAATCCCCGACACGTGAATATGAGACAACTCGTTGAATAAAACATGAACGGCTGAAATGAGAAAATCTCTCACTCCTAATTATCTTTCTTTCTTTTCTAGGTTTCACAGGCGTTTTATGATCTTTCCTTTTTGCCCTCAGCCTCCATTAATTTCCGACCCCGTGACGTTGGCGTTAGCTCAGCTCATCGCTCACTTCCTGTTCTCCTCTGGCTGTGTTCAAACACCGAGCGGCTGGATCAGGGACGAGGCCGCTGCAGGGCACGACGCCGAGCCGCTGGACGCTGCCGGTCTCTACAGGACGATGCAGACGAGTCCAGCTCTACACTGACTCACACGGTGAAGCTGCTCCTCCTACACACTCGTGTGTGTTTTATTTATTTCATGCACCAGCAGCTTCGTGCACAGGACAAATCCACCAACTTCATCCAGCCTGTTTTTTATTTAGTCCCACAGACTCTGAGTCCTGGGACGTCTGCAGGGCCGAGGAGACACTCCACACTTCTGATTAAAAAAAACAGAGTCTGAAGGGGAGAAGTCAAGTGTGACTCCCATGGTGCACTGCACTGAGAAACGTAGTCTTATTCTGGATGTTTTCATGTGCATAGTAAAACATACAGTTACTGTTTTACCACCGAAAGTTGGATGGATGTGAAGTTAGGGTTTGTGCTCAAATCTCTTTTGGTCATTGAACGCAGCAGGTGAAAAGTTTCATCAGAGGGAATGAGACCTGAACATCAGCAGCAGCTCCAGGCTTCACAGTGACAGCGAGTGTTCGGAGACTTCGCTCCATTTAATGCAACAAAAACCTCAAGGAAACCACGAGAAGATGGAGATATTCCCACATGAAGGAGCCTCAGCAGCAGCTCACTTTGCTTTTATGGGATGGAACTGTGGCAAAAATAGACAAAAGTGGTTTGATTGTCTTTTATGGAATATAAATGTCTTTTCTAAGAACTCAGAGTCGAGGGAGATTCACTGAGAGAAACTACACAGCTTAGATCTGAAGTGGAAAATGAGCAGACAGAGACAGAAAGTGGTCCATCTGAGTCTGGATCATGATCTTCATCCTCATCCTCATCATCATCAGCACCTGTCTGTTGGTCTGACTGCAGCTTGACTTGTGCATCCAGTCCCCCACAGATGGAGATAAAGGTCAAAGGTCAGACAAGGTGTGAGATAGAGCTCAAGGACAGCAGGTGGAGGCCTGGTCCCAGTGTCCCAGTGTCCCGTCCTGCTGCTGCTGCTGCTGCTGTGCCTCATTCATTAGTCTGTCCTACATTCAGCTGCTGGTGGCCGCACCCTCCTGTTGCAGGAGGAAACATACAACAGCCACAGGCTCCGGCGTTAATGATTAAATGCAATTACACTGGGTGGCCTTTGTAGCAGCTGCATATTTACACGAAACAAGACTGAAACTCTTATCGCTAATGATTTTAAACTCTTTTGGATGCAGTGGGTTAATAATGCATGAGCACACAGTGGCCTCCTGCTGCAGAGCTGCTGGAGAACACAAACCCAGAGAGGACGGACGGACAGCGAGGGCGCCAGGACGTCCTGACACAGCACACCGCAACTTATCGAACACAAATCAGAGCAGCGGGGGGGGGGGGGGGGCAGCTCCACGCCCGTCCCTTAGCTCTGAATGAGGCGTTTGGACGTTTGCGAGCTTCCTGGCACTCGATGAAAAGACTCCATGCTGAGATAAGAGAGGAGCAGGAGGAGGAGAGATGGCTGCGCAGGAATAAATAGCAGGATGTGTTCTGTGTGGAGCGCCGCGCTGCGATAAAACCTCCGGCTTTGTATCACGTCGTTCCTCTGTCTCTCACCGTTTCCCACCCCCCACCCCCCTCCGACAAAGGATACGAGGCCTTTCACACTGTTTTTTTTGTCGCCTCTGTTCAAAGGGAGACGACTGTTTAAAAAGCCCATTTATTTATCTGCTGTGAGTTAGATATGCCGCCACAAATCTGCCAGCGGCTCATGTAAACAGGCACAATGACAAGCCTTTGGAGGGCGCGTAAACCGCAGGCTTTTAAAGCTTCCACATCACTGTTTGAATACTGAAACACCTCGCCGTCCCGGGGGAGCACCGACACTCTCTGCTCCAAATCGATAGAAAACACAAACCTCAACGTTTCATCCCAAATCCTCCAGGCCTCTCTGCTCTAAGACTGCAAACACACACACACACTGAAGCACAGGTTGTGTGTGGAGTGAGACCTTGTTCATAATAATAATAATGATGATGATGATGATGATGATGATCTGTGTCTGAGCTCCAACGTTAACTACAGTCTGCAGCAGTTAAAACTAGGAGCATCAATCAGCTGCTGTGAGCTTCACTTTAGGAGACGAGACCTGTCGACCTCCCTGAGCCTGGGTTTGGAGGAGCTGGGAATTGAACCACCGGCACAGGGACCTATAACCCGCTGTGTCACCTGAGCCACGGCGCCTTCAGGCTCTCAAACCTTATGTAACACCTAACGTTCCCTGTCCCTGCCTTTACCTGCCACTGTGTCAAAGTGATGTGCACATCACACACTGTGCATTATTCTGAAATGTCACGGCCATTCTGCACGATGGGGACTTTTATTTTGGTAATTTCAGTGCCATTTTCTTCCTAATACATTTGCACTTTAGCAGAGTGAAGCCACTCTGCAGCGTCCACACCAGTCAAGATGTTCCACAGCAAACTGGGAACACTGGTGTTTGAGTGGTGCTGTCAGACTCTGCGTCCTGCACCTTTCACCCTCTTCTTCCTGACAGTGATTCTCAACGCTGTAGAAATGTCTCACTTTTGGCTTTTAATGTGAAAAACCTGCAGGAAGTTGATTCTTACTGACAGCAGCTAAACAATGAACAAGAAGAAAAAGGGAATTCATTAGTGAACGGACTCAGTTTCTGATTTATCGATCCACAGGAGGGACAAACAGAACCCCTGACCTCCGGAGAGTCCGGTTCTCCCTGCCGGTTTCAGACCTCACGCTCCACAAACAGAGCAGAGCTGACGGGCTCAGGGTCGACCTGTCGACCCCCACCAGGCGCAGAGGAGTGGGAGTCACAGCAGACACCTGTCAGAGGGCACCTGTCCTGCCCGGGCCTCCAGGTGGAGACGATGTGCGGCGGTTTAGCGCCTCAGCTGTCAAACAGCTTCACCTGAGCTGCTGCTTCCTTTGTCTCCCACCTTCAGGAGGCTCCTCATGGTAAACAAGGCTAATCCACAGATCAGTGCAGGGAGGGCGATGTTTCCTTGTACCCTTTAAATCTACACACCACACACACACACAGGGGGTGATAAGACTGCTATCAGACAAAGTGCTGATATTAAAGGATCAGTTCACCCGGGCCGGCTGCCTGACGTCAGGACACACGAGTCGAGTCGAGCTGAGCGGCGGCTCTGAGTCGTAGAAGCCAGATAAAGTTCTTCAGAGCTGAAGATGAGGCATGAAAGCTCTCCGAGTATCTACATCAAAGTCGGGCTGCTCCTGCTTCATCTGCTGCTGGACGACCGTGACCACGACCACCCTGCGGCTTCATCAGTCCGAGCTAAATATAGATGTCAGGGAGCTCAGATAATGTCCAGGTGACGGAGAGACTTTCAGCACTGTTCAGTCTGATCGTGAGTCTGAGTGCAGAGAGCACAGGAGGTGATGAAGTCTCTGCGATAAACACACATTTCAGTCACTTCAAACGACAAAGGCTGTGTGGGTGGAGGAGTCAGGGAGCAGCAGGTGGAGGCTGCCGCTGCTCCGACGCACTGAAGAGAAGGATGGAGAGTCAGTAATTACACAGGTTCATCACTGAGCGCCTTGTTACTGATCAATGACCTGAGAGGCACAGAGTTTGGTTTCTCTGTAAACTTGTCTCTGACACCAGGAGACATGATGAATGTCCTTCTTGTGTTTGTGCTCAGAGGAAGACTCAAAGACAGTCAGTCAGAGAGCATGATGGGAAACAAAGACCAGCGGATCTCGTCTTCCACAGAGGGATGAAGGACGGACTCACACAGGAAGTGACACAACACAAAGAGTCAAGAACTTGGGTTTGAAGTAGGATGATGGTCTGGCAGACGGATCAACACCAGGATCTGTGGACTCACAGAGACATTAGAGCGGGACACGAAGTCGGAGCAGGGTGCAGACTAATGCCTGGAGTCTGCTGAGGTCTGTGAGCTCCACATCTCATCACATAAGTCAGCTCTTGTGTCCGTCTGAATATTCTTCAACAAAACAAAGAGTCCTCTGACTGACTCCGTCCAAACTCCAGGTTTTCACTTTCTCAGAGGATTTTCACTGACGTTCACTCTGATGCTGCTCAGACCGTCCGTGTCAGACACGTCTGCAACCAACGCCTCCGTTTCCTAAAGCCAACTGAACCGCCGCAGATCACAACAAGCTCTTATGGTTTCAGGAGGTCGTGGTTCATGTCAGGGGAGAGATGCTGATGTCATGTGTTCAGGTGAGGAGGAGGGCGAGGAGGAGGAGGAGGAGGAGGAGGAGGTGCGGGCCTCAGAGCTGAGTGTGTTGTATCAGGGTGAACACACAGGAGGAAACATGATGACAACAGCAAAACACAACGGCAGCGACTCTGCACCTGACTGACTCATCGCTCTCTCTCTCTCTCTCTCTGTGACCAATCATCTCCTCCCTCGTTCTTCTTCTTTTATTCCTCCGTCTCCCTCTCTCTCTCCCTCTGTTGTGCTGTTTTCTCTCTCTCTCTCTCTCCGTCATGACAAATTGCATTCACATGATTACATTTCAGAATAATTACCCCACGCTGCCTTCCACAGAACCTCCCTATAACTCACCGTGCTGGCTATAATCACCAGGCACCGAGCTTTAATTCTTATATCGCCGCCATGACAGACAACATAAATGGGAAAAATGGGCCGAGCAACAACACAGACGTTCTGCAGAGAACATCCACAGTCCTGCAAATCCCCCCAGTAATTGCCTGATCTCAGTAATCCATCTCCAATACTTGGGAGACTGTTATTTCTTGTCCCCAGCGCTGCAGCTCCGGTCGCAGAGACTGAGGCATTGTGGGGGAAATTGCAGCGGTGATGTACGACGGCAGATGGAGGGAGCAGCTCTGCAGATGAAACACTCAGGTTGTGTTCATGATGTTGACTTAGAGCAAATAAAACTTTCTTGGTGTCGAGGGAAGCAGGAGAGATTTCAGCTTCCACATGACACGACGCTGCCATGTGTCCACTGCACCACGTAGATCACACGCTCTGTGATCACATTTATTGATGAGGACTGTAACGTTTGTATCAGTGCAAAGTCTTTACGGCTGCACAGGATCAGACCTAATGTTATATCTATATTATATATCTATATGTATGAGTCGTTTCACTTGGTCACGTGTCAATAACCTTTTCATGCATTTGTTACTGTTGTGGTTTCTGTTGAACACAAGAAGCTCAAATGTGACTTTCATCCAGTTTTCAGTCACATTTTCAGACGCACTCGTTAGGACTCGGCCTGTTTCATTGGCTGTTTGTTTGTGTGGGAGGAGCACTGCTGGTGAGACCCTCCTGAACATCTGGTTCACAGTTACAGACAAAATAAACAGGTAAATAACCTCTGTGTTCATCAGTGAGACACTGATTCTACAGACAACAACTCCCATGATGCCTCACTACTCTCTGTGAACTCACCTCACAGTGACGAGTCTGATAATCTGGACTCATTATTGAAATCAACATTTATAACTGTCAGTTAATGAAAGTGACCTGTGGTTTCTGTGTGTTTAACTGCAGCTGAGATAAAAGCTTTAACCGAAGAAGAAGAAGAAGGAGAAGAAGTCTGATGAGAGCTCAGTGTTGAACCAAGCTGCACATGCATGAATTCCACTTATTAGGTAAAACACGTTGTGTGAGTGCTGCCTCGCGCTGCAGTGCATTCTGGGAGCAGTCTGAGGTCAGTATGTCACGGTTCACAGCTTGCTGTTAAAACTACACGTTTTTTAATGAAGAGCGTTGGAGCTGGAGCTCATGTGTTTACAGCATCATCAGGATTATTATAGCTGCTATTAGCAGGTCTCTGACACACACACACACACACACACACACACACACACACACTTACGTTGTAGTGATGACTGATGAGAGAACTCAATCGCAGCTGGACGTGTGAGCTGCACAGGCTCCGTCTGAGCAGGAGGCTGGGTCAGGCTGCCCGTCGCTCTGCTCCGCTCACAGCAGATCATCAGCTTATTTGTGACAAAATCACTTTCACTTTCATTTGAGAAAACTGACACCCACCTACTTTAAAGATAATTACTGAGGAGAGCATTTAGAGAGCTGGGCTGATGAAAAGCATTATTATCAGTTCTGACTATGATCGTCCCACTGACTCACAGCTGACAGGGGAAGAAAAGGTGGAATATTTAGTAGTAGAAGAAGAAGTCTTCTTCTTCTACTACTGTTCTGTCCAAATGGATTGGATAAGGTTTGAAAGACCAGGTTTACAAGCACAGCCTGTTTCCTGTTGGAGTCTGGCTCGGTCCAGATGTCAACATGTCAGCAGGCCTCAGCAGCATCCTCTTCCCCCGTTACACAACATCATCCCCACATTAGTGTGACTCGCTGTTTGTTTTGTGAGTCACTGACTCCACTCTCTCCTGATCTGAAGGACTTTCATCTCCTCTCCCTGAGCTTCCTCGTCCTCTCTCTGTGACTCTTCTCGGCTGTTCGACGGATGATTCAGTTGCAGGTTTGTCTGTTTCTCCATCTGACGCTGGTGACTCAGACACCACAGCAGGACGACACTAAACTCTGACTCTACTGGTTTTCATTATTTCTCTGCTGTTTGGAGATGTTGTGGTTCTGCTGTTGACCCTCAGAGGCCTGGAGGAGACTTAGCAGCTCTGAATCTGAGGAGAGAGGAGGAGATGGAGCAGGAGGTCCTGGCTGTGCTGGAGAGGAGCTGAGCTGGAAGGTGAAGCTCTTAACGGACCAGTTGATCTACACTCTGACCTCGACCTCCAGCCCTGAGCTCTGAGTCGAGATCCAAACACTGGACTGTGGACACGAGCAGCTGAAGTGAATGAGTTTCCTCCTCGTGATGTTTGGACTCAGCCTTGTACTGATGAGGAGCTCAGGAGCTCAGAGCAGAGCTGCTGTTGCTCTGCGTCCAGAGAGCCAGAGGAGCCAGTGGAGGCGATTAGAGCTCCTCCTGGACGTCTCCTCCAACTGGAGATCCTCCAGGTCAGAGAGATTATACTATCTCATCGGGACTTGGAACAACCTGGTCCCAGATCAGCAGCAGGAAACAGCTCTCCACATCTGCTGCTCATCCTGCTCTGAAGCTAAAGACCAGCACCATCCGCAGGATCTTTACACACACTCTTATCATCCTGTCTGTGGTGTTACACAGATGACTGATCAGCTGCAGTACCATCACCGTCCACCAGTGGCCCCCGCTCCACAGGTCGGGGCCACAGCTCTGAACTAACTCCACCGTTTGTCATTAACATCGTCCTTGTGACGGCGTCACAGGATCAAATATTTGGCTTTTATCAGCATCAGCACGGACCTTTCACGTGTTCACCAGAGCATGTGATCATGTGTGAGCTGAGCTCTGCAGCCTGACGGCACTGTGTGTGTGTGTGTGTGTGTGTGTGTGTGTGTGTGTGTGTGCACTCTTGAATAACAAGATAGATGGATTATGACAAAGAGAGCATTGTGTGTGTGTGTGTGTATGTGTGAGGGAGAGAGGAGTGGGCGAGTGAGTGAGAATAGCAGTGTGAGTTGGGTGGGCGGGCGAGGGTAAGAACAGTATAGCATGGGGAGAGAGAGAGAGAGAGAGAGAGATAGAGAGTAAAGCAGGATGTGAGGAGGGAGAGACAGAGATGGATGACTGAAGCACTCAGGCCGAAAAATATGAAGAAAACAACAGAGAGGAAAACAATGAGAGAGAGAGAGGGGCGGGAGAGAGGGACGAGAGAGAGGGGAGAGGGAGAGAGAGAGAGAGGGAGAGAGAGAGAGAGAGGAGAGAGAGAGAGAGAGGAGAGGGAGAGAGAGAGAGAGAGAGAGAGGGAGAGGGGAGAGTATTTTCCAGAGGGTCTTGTTATATAGAAACTCTGTGTGTGTGTGTGTGTGTGTGTGTGTGTGTGCACGCGCGCGTGTGTGCGCGTGCGTGTGTGTGTGAGCCTATCTGTTACATTGTGATGTGAGCCCCAGCAGGGACCGTGGTCTGGTCCTAATGAGGCAGAGACACATGTCTGAGGCTGGTGGAGGTCAAAGGTCAGTGTGAATCACAGGTTAAAGTGGAAGGTCAGTGCAGTGTCCTAACAAAGGGAGGGGGGGCTGGAAGTCCTGTCCATCCTTCATCAGATTAACATGTCACTGTTAGTTTCTCCCCTCGGCTGCTGTCCCAGTCCTGGTCCTGGTCCTGCTCCTGGTCCTGGTCCCCTGGTCCCGTCCTGATGCTGGTCCTGGTCCCTGCACAGGTGTGTGTTTACTCTTCATGCAGTGAAGGATGATGTGATGTTCCTCCTGCAGCTCCTCTCCAGGCTGATATCAGATTAGGCCTGTCACACTGCTGCTTTATCAGCCGCGCTGTCCGGCTGCCAAACAAACGACAGCCGCCCTCCTCCCCCTCCTCCCCCTCCTGTGACAAACGGCCCGTCGCCCATCCATCTCTCATCCATCTCATCTCGCTGCCAGAAGGGAGACCGTCACACGAATGCCCTTACAACAGCAAGCAGCCGTGAACGCCAGCGTCCAGGTCGACGGCGTCTCTGCAGCTCGTTCCCTGTGACGTGATGTTAACTCCACAACAAAGAGTGGACTGAACCAGAACGTCTAGTGGATCCTGACTGATCAGAGCTGGTTCACCTTCTAAGTAAAGAGAAGATCCAGATGATCTGTATGTGGGTGTAGGAAAAGGAAAGGAACCCTGGTACCAGGAGCCGCAGCAGCATGTTGCAGAAGATCAGAGGTTCTCACTTTGTTCACAAACATGTTTATGTCTGAAAACATCAGTAAGATCTCCTACATAACACATGAACATGAAGCTGCCTCGTCCCGACAAACCCGCTGAAGCTTAGAGGAAAATCTCACATTGGACTTTATGTGCTAAAACCACAAAGATGAAATGTTGACCAGCACATCAGCTTAAAGAGGACGGAGCTCCCTGTGAGCCTGGAGACAACTTCCCCTCCGACAGGAAACAGATCTCTCCATGTGGAGGTTCAGGTGAAAAGCCTGATGAATGTTTCAGTGATCAGAGAGTAATTAGTGATGGAGATCAAGATGTTGCACTGCTGTCTGCAGCAGTGGAGCTGCTGTTCAGTAGCTTCAGCATCAACGTGCTCATTTCTAAAGGTTGCTGTTCCCTCTCTCATTTGCTGCTGCTGCCGGAGGTTTTTCAGTTCACTGAGGAACAAGTGGACCGGTCGTCCTTCGTCCACAAAGCCCAGGGTTGGTCAACATGCGTGAGGTCATCGCTGATTGAATCTGTGTCTCTCTTTGTTCAGAAGTTCCACAGTAAAAGCCCAGAGTTTAAAGGAGCACGCCACTGTTTCTCATCAGACTGGCCGGCAGTTGACTGATGTCACGTTTTAGTGAGGGTTCGGCTCACTTGGATGAATGTGATGTCATGTGATGTCAAAACAGTCCTAAGGACCCGGAAAAGCAAAAAACCAAGTGGAGTCGAGTCGAGTAGAGCTGGAGGAAAAGTGTCAACATTCAGCTGTCAAACTCAGCAAGTTAGTTGACGTTGACCTGTCCATGACCTGTCCATGACCTGTCTGTGACCTGTGACCTGTCTGTAACCTGTCTGTAACCTGTCCGTGACCTGTCTGTGACCGTGTCTGTGACCTGTGACCTGTCCGTGACCTGTCCATGACCTGTCCGTGACCTGTGACCTGTCCGTGACCTGTCCATGACCTGTCCGTGACCTGTGACCTGTCTGTGACCTGTCCGTGACCTGTCCATGACCTGTCCGTGACCAGTGTCTGTGACCTGTGACCTGTCCATGACCTGTCCGTGACCATGTCTGTGACCTGTGACCAGTCTGTGACCTGCCGTGACCTGTGACCTGTCCATGACCTGTCCTTGACCTGTCTGTGGGGGCAGATGTCAGATGAAGTTCCTGGACACTCTGGTCGTTTCCTTCTCTAACTCACCTGTCTGCTTGGATAAAGTCTCTGAGTGCGTCTTATCGGACCCGTGTCACCTCCACCTCTGTAATCTCAGAGAGCAGGACCTGAGCAGCCAAAGGCGCCATCGCCTGTGCTGATCTCCAATCAGAGCTAATGTCTGTCAAGTGTCCTCCACGTCCACCTCCTTCCGGGCAATTAGATATCAGCCGGAGCATTTACACTAAGTGCTCCAATTACAGCGAGGGAGAGGAGCTGAGGTGAGATCAATTATGAGGACGACGACGACTGTTTTTGTTCCTGCAGCAGCGGCGCCTCACTCTCTGACCTCTCGTCCTGTTTTCTCCTCGATTATGATAAAACTTTAGGGCAGCAGACGGAGGAGAGAAACTAAACTGCCGAGGTCACAGAGGCAGGTTTCTGATGTCAAGTTAAACTTCCCACCACGTCACGTCCATCCATCTCCTTCATGTGTTTCATTCCGTGCAGCAGCCTCAGCTCTCACACACCGTTCCTTATTAACAACTGTCTGGCTGCAGAAATGTAGAAATAATCACCTGCACGTCGAGGAGTTTTCTGTGTTTCCACCCGTGTCCGTTTGTTTGTCAGCAGGATTAAGTATTAAAGTAATGACCGGTCCAAACAGGAGCCGGGTCACGGGCCGGGCCGAGGAAAGATCCGCACCAGTTACTGTGAATTAGAACTAGAGCTGTGTTGAAGCCTGGGCTCCGGCCTTGGTGCAGGGCTACGCTTCACTGAGCACAGCTTCTATAGCTGTTTTTGTTTTGAAGGATTATTGAGGAACTCAAAACACACTCTTATATTCACGAGTGCAGGGAGCAGGTTTATAAAGGCCTCTCTCTCCACGTTAACATCCAGAGGTCGCTGCGAGGCAGGAGGCTGCTGCCACGGGAATAAAACTGTTCTCACTGTGAACACACACCACGCTCAGTCAGTCGAGTGTGTGAGCAGCTACCATCCTTCAGCCTCTGTAAAAACGACTGCCTGCATCTGAAAGAAGTGCAAACTCAACCTTTAACATTAATATGTTTCTCTTTGCCGGAGCTGAGAACGACGTCACTTCTGATTCTCCATGGTCTCCTCCTCCTCCTCCTCCTCCTCCTCCTCCTCAGATCCAACTCTTATTTCTTGTCTCATTTTCTGTCTCTCCGCTCTGCTGAAGTTGAACACAGTGTCATGTTTTTCATTTCCATGTTTCATGTTTTTTTTCCTCTTCTTGTCGAGGCCTCAGTGTTGCTTCTTTTGTTCCTCTCTTTCCCCTCTTGTCCTCTCTCCTCCTCCTCCTCCTGCTCCTCCTCCTCCTCCCTTGCTTCATTAGCGATGCCGTCCTTCTCGCGGCTCACAAGGACTAACTTGATGGGAGACAAATCCGGGTGATTACAATGATTAAGAAACACGATGGAAAGTGCAATGGAACCGCGTGGGACTGGCAACCTTGTCTTTAACAGCTTTCTAATCCAAAGACTTTACAAGCCCAACAGATGGGTCGCCATTTACATCCAGCTCGTGTTTGGGACGGATCCATCTCCCCCCGATTCTTGGAAAACAACCGAACTGCAAACGCTCAACTCACCGTCTCACTTGGAGACGGTAAAAGGTCAAAGTGATGCAGAAAGTGGCTCAGGACACAGGAAACGTTTCCCTCTCTTTAACCTGTCAGTCGTTTAACCTTTGTTTTTGCAGTGGAGTCAATTAAGAACAAAAGTCTTGTTGAGGATGCAAAGCAGATCGTGTTGGAGGGAAGAAAGGCTGGATAACAGCAGCTGTAATCACAGCAGTGAAAGGCTCCTCAGCCAAACAGAAGAAATGAGTGTTTTCACTGGAACAGCTCATTTACCTGTCAGTCTGCAGCTCTGGCTCCTGCTTCCATCCTTCAGGTGACATGGTGACACCTGAACACGACGGCAGCTGCAGCAGGGTGGTCATGGAAAATAAATGACTCTTCATCACACAGACATCAACGTTAAACCTTGCTGCACTCAACTGTCACGATCCAATCAGAGCAAAATACCAACCACAACCAGCCGTGACCGCAAAGAGTCATGGTCAAACATATACAAAGGTTCAGGTACAAACGCTGAATCAAACTCGACGCCACCTGAAGCTGTCGTTAACATTACCCATAATTCCTGGACGTCACTGACGTGAAAGGACTGGTTTCCTGTGAATAGCTTGAGTGTAGGTGGCTGGAAAGCTGGACTCTCACAATGAGGACTATACATGTAGAGATAATTACAGAGCGTACGACAGAGTGAAATGAACCTGCAGAGAGGGTTAGAGTTAACAGAGCGTGACACACACAGGGGGGAGGAGGAGGAGGAAGAGGAGAAGAGGAGGAGGAGGAGGAGGAGGAGGAGGAGCAGGAGGAGAAGAGGAAGAAGTTCAGATCCAGATGTTGATGCTGCGACAGGAGCCGTGAACAAAACTCAAAGTGACGCAGCAGGTTGTAAAAAATCACAGATGACTCCTTGAATGAATAAGTGTGTGTGCAAGTGTGTGTGTGTGTGTGTGTGAGAGAGAGAGAGAGAGAGAGGAACAAACTGGCTGTGTTGGTGTTTACTGAGGTCATTTTCAATTTGCTGTTGGAAGGTTTGCACCCTGAGGACATGTAAAACACACACACAGATGGACCTGGACCGTGGTGTGTGTGTGTGGTGTGCGTGTGTGTGTGTGGTGTGTGCGTGTGTGTGTGTGTGTCGTGCGTGTGTGTGTGTGTGTGTGTGTGTGTGTGGGTCACACATCATTGGCCGCAGCCTGATGGGATCCTGTCAGTTCATCTGTCTCTGCTCAGAGACCCAGAGCGTCGTCCTGCCTCCCAATCTAAACTCCACTCCTCCGTGATGGTGATTTATTCTCTCTATTTCCTCTCCAGCAAAGACAGGTGAGCAGCAGCACCGAGGCATTATGGGTAATACCATTCAATAACAGGATGAGAGGAAAATACAAATACAGCTCTTTACATGAAAGAAGAAGAAGAGGAAATAGGTGACTAAGGGAGGAAGGGAGGGAGGGAGGGAGGGAGGGAGGGAGGGGGCAGAAGAGAACAAAATGATATCACAGGGAGAAAGATATGAAGTGTGAGAGGAAGAGGAAGAGAGGTCAAGTGGATAGATGAGGCGGAAAAGGAGGGATGAAAGAAGAGGAGGAGAAGGAGGGGAGGGGTGGAAGAAAGAGGAGAGAAGAAGAGGTGGGAGTGGAGAAGAATATAGGAAGGAAGGAGAGAGAGATAAAGGAAGAGAGGAGGAGGAGAGACTGCTGGATCCAGTGATTAATGACACATGAAAACTGTCACACAAACAGCTTCAGGTGTGAGTGTGTGTGTGTGTGTGTGTGTGTGTGTGTGTGTGTGTGTGTGTGTGTGTGTTAATTTCCCTGCTTGGATTTACACACACTCGATAATGATTCACAGAGTTACTGAGGGCTGCCTGTGATTCTCTCTCTCACACACACACACACACACAGCTGTGACATCACACACTCATCACCTGAAGGTGGCACCAGAGACACGG
>MU269988.1:460000-525000 GCA_021432705.1 Caranx ignobilis
AGACAACACCTCAACTACAATACAATACCTGCAAATACAACTGACTGTTGTCCTCCATGTTTCTGCACCAACAGCTCAGCACTGAAACTTCCCAGCATCACTGTCAGATCATTGCTCGTGTGTGTAACTGTGACGTCCCACTGAGCACTGAGTCATAAGCCGAGCACAGACCGACCTGCTGGATGAAGGTGTGAGCTCCGTGGGGCTGAGCAGCAGGATGGCTCTCCGCAAGTGTCCCGGTACCGGTTTGAGCTCCTCCGTCCTCATGGTGGTGAAGAGGTTGGTGAAGACCCGGCTGATGTTCCTGTCCACCCTCTGCAGAGCGACGTCCACGCCCTGACTGGACGTCTGGTCCAGGAAACCCTGCAGGCCGCGGATATCTGCAGGAACAGGGAGGGAGGAGGACACCAGTCAGAGATACATCAGTGCGAGGAAATGTTTTTAAGCTGGAGGAGAACGCTGGACGTTTTGGACTTTTACATATTTTGAACTTTTACAGAGCTCTCTGAAGACCAGAGGTCGTTTAATTCCACATTAGCTGAAGGTTTCTCACGCTCATTTGGTGAGGCGGTGGAGTTAGCTGCTCAAGGACGAGAAACCTTCAGCCTCCCATCAGGACTTCAGCCTTGACCAGAGGCTGGGAGGCTTAATTTCCAGCAGCAGCAGCAGCAGCAGCGGAAACATTAGACCTCCCCTCGAATTCAGCTCTCTCCCTACTATCGTCTCCATGGCAACAGAGTTTTTCTATGAAACAGAAAACACATCTGTTCTGCTGCTGTACAGCTGTTGGTCTAACTTTAGCTCTGAACAGGAGGACACCAGGAGTTATGAGCTGTTTTACAAACAGCAGAAATGTATCTGTGATTGCTCCTGTGCTGCTGTGAAGGAAAAAGCCAGCGTGTCTTTAACAGGCTGTGCTTTGCATCCTGTGCTTCGTCCGACCCGACCCTGAGCAGCCCAGAACAGCCTGTCTCCACAGTGATGCTCCTACAGCCTTGGATAATACACGACACACTGTGCTGACTCCTGATCTGGTGGCTCCTGACGCTTCACCTGCACCACGCGTCCCAGCCTCCCCCTGATTGGTCCTTGGTAAAGATCACAAAGACAACGTGGGTCATTGTGTTGACTCTAACATGCTTACTATCTGATTAGGTCAGTGATTAGCTACAGCCAATGAGAGTACAGGATACAGGATGATGTCGTGTGCTGCACAGTGACAGTAAAGATCTTAACATCTTTCCAGAAGGTGCACGTGGTTGTGTTGTGAACTCTCAGTCACTGAGCTCCTGCTCCTCTGCTCTAGACGATCAGATCAGATAATAAAAGAGCAGTAAGGTTTGTGTTGAGTATCTAAAGAGGAGGAGACCTGCTCCACCTCCTGGATGATCCATCATCAGGAGTTATTAACCACAGAAAGGGAATGATTCATCTCTGCTCTTTAAAAGCAAAGGGAGGCTCTGCACCCGTTTCAGCTGTGACACTGTACTCAACACTGACGGTCTGATGTTTCTCCACCTGCTGGAGACAATTAACGTCACATCACCGTGTTTTGACATCGGAACCACGTCACTGAAAATGACGCCTTCAAAGTAACAGAGACGTTGATGAGACCTTCACACACAAAAACACACCACTGAGGTAAAGACCTGGAGGTGGAGGGGACACTCTGTAAAAATAGAGAAAAGCACCAGCTGACAGCTTCTGATTTCTTACAGCTTCTACCAGCTCCTTGCTAATGACCAGTGTCAGACTCTCAGCAGCCGACTTCATTACTGGAAGCGAACTGACGCACGCCCTCAATTACTGTTCAAAGCTCGGCTGATTCTGGACTCTTTGTAGAGCTGCTTTCATCTCAGCTGATGTCTGCGTGTCCTGTGGGCTTACACCACCCACCCACAAAAAAAACACACACACACACACTTCCACACAAACACACAGGTAAATCAGAGCAGCAGTGAAACCGACGACGCCTTCAGAGACCACCGCCGCCGCCGTCATCGTCGTTTACCTGCAGATCGCTCCGCTACTCATCTCCAAACTGCCACAGAAGTTTCTTTTCCCTGACATCCAGCGTTCTGCTCTGTTATAGCTGGTGACAGCCTGTTTGGACTGAACACCCCCCCCCCCTCTCTGCCTCCCCTCCTCTCCCTCCCTCCATCCCTCTCTGTCTATTAGCACTGACAGCTAGCTTGTACCGAGTCCTGCCTGACTCCCACTGCCACTCTCTACTGCTACACCTCTCTCCTTACTGCAGCTGTTTCATCCCATCATCCACCATCTTCCCACTTTTTTCCCCGTGTCACTGGTTCTGTTCTCTCTCTCTCATTTTCTGCCTGTCCATCCATCCATCCATCCATCCATCCATCCATCCATCAGTCTCATTCTCCCACCTCTCCAGTAAACTTAAGGGAGAAGGGACCACCCTCTCTAGTGGAACAATCAGATCACCATATGATGCAATTTGTTATTCAGAGCTGTGAGATTCACAGTTTCCCACTGGTTTCAAACGCAGCACTCGAGGCAAAGCTCTGTGGGAGGCATTAGCAGCTGTCCACCTGCATTAGCTGCTCTGTCCATCTGTCAGCTACTGTATCACCATCTCTCTGCTGTTCCTGGAAAATGGGACAGAAAGCAAAAAGCACCAAATAACCAATGAAGCAACAGACTGAGTGGCAGTGTGTTTGGTGCAACAGTGATGTATCTGTGTTTGTGTGTGTGTGTGTGTGTTCAGCTGCTCACATCAGTTACAGCCTCAAGCACAAGACTCATTGCACAATGAATCAAGGCTCACTAATTCAAACCAACCTTCAGGAAATGGATGAGAAAGTGGGAACATGAACTCGTGTCACTAAAGCATCATGATATTCAAGGCAAAAAAACAACCATCCAGGTTTAAAGCTTTTCAATCAAACCAGGTTTTCTTTCTTCTTAATGAATCTTTCATTTGCCTTTAACTTTAGACGTTAATGAGACAACTTTCACTTCACTGAGGTTCACACACCTTCACACTCCAGGTTGGTTTTATCGGTGCATTGATGAGGTAATGGTATCAATAATAAACTTATTTACTGACACTGAATTGATCACATTATCTTTATATAAAGTTAATAAAGTAGCTTCATTCAGCTTCTTCTCCTGATGTGTTTGCACAAACAGAGACAAGAACAGACTTCTTCTCATGTCATTTGCATAATATTACACCTTCTATGATATTTAATGTTGACTTATATCACCCTAATGACTCCCTGTGTCACAGCTCTTTGCCTAAATCACAAGTTTTTAGCTGAAGTCGTGTTTGTGTTGTAGAAGTTGTTATTTCCACTTCCTGACGCCGTCGTTGCTTTGAACACATCGTCTCTCGCTCCTGCTCTATATGCACCAACCATAACACATCACTGTGTAGAGTATCATTATTATTAGCAGTGATAGTGTTGAATAATTCATCGCTGCACCACTGGTTTCCCATCACATGACCAACATTTGCATCAAGCCCCTGCTATCTGCTGCCGTCTCCTGCTCTCAGTGTATTTCCACTGATCCCGCTCTCTGTCGTCACGTCTCTCTCCAGAAATCTGCTGGAAATAAAAAAATAAAGATAAAAAAATAATCCCTGCTTCTCCCGAGCTCAGCACTGGAACAACACAAGTGGAAGGACTTGAAGCAATTTGCTGGAGCTCCTCGCCAGCTGCAATTTCTCATCAATTTCTCCAGAGCCCCTTTGAGCAAGGCACTGGGGGGGGGATGGGGGGATGAGGGGGGGGGGGGGGGGGGGGGGGGGGGGGGGCGAGCTCCTCTCTGTGCAAAAAAAAAAAAAAAAAAGAGCGAGACCCAGCACTTATCTCTGTCTCCATCACAGTTGCACTAATCTCTCCTCTGCAGTCGGCTGAAGCTGGCAGGTGGTCGTGTGGCCACAGAAAACGCCTCAGATTTAATTTAGATTCACACGACATGGAAATGTGTCGCAGCAAATATTCACACTTCACACATTTGGCTGTGCAGCAAACATGCCGTGTGTTCGCAGCTCGCGTTACATGTCAATTCAAATGTGAAGCAGGTGTTTTGCACCACTTTTTTTTTAATTTTTTTTTTTTATCAGTTAATGTCACTGCTCCACCAGCCGAGCACTGAAAACCACCAAGTCACGTTCACAGTCGTCAAAGAGCAAACAGGTGCTTTAAAAATAATGTCAACGGCACGACAGGTGTTTAAGATCAGCTGTTCAAAGCTGAGTACAAATGTGTAAACAGTGTGTTTTCAATTCAGTGACTGACAACACATTACTAACATTCAAACTTTTTTATTCTTATCGTTGTGATAAGTCAGATCACGTCCACTCAAAAACTGAAGCATTAAAGTGCTGCTTCACAACAACACGAACTGACAGATGTTAAAAAAGAGAAGCTGACAGTGACTATACAGCCGGTCCTGTAATCATCCCCTTAAAAAACAACACACACTAAGTGTCACACAACAGCACTAATGTGATTTAAAACACACACAGGGTCTAAATATTTTGGCTAGCAACAGCTAGCAACGGCTAACGGCCCAGTGGTTTTGGTGAACGTCACATCTTTTCGTTGTAAGTTTGACAAACTCATGTTAAATGTTATGAAATGTTCGCACTGAAATCCCTGTAACATCGTTATGTCACATTTGTGACTTACACGTTTGTTTTACATCAGGAAAACGCTTCACGCGGAGGTGACGTCATCTTCCAGCGTCAATGGAACGCACCGTTGGTTCCACGGATTAAAGACGAGTGCGCCTCCCGTCTGTTGTGGATCTTTGGCAGGGCTTCTACCGGCAGGCTCCCAACGGCGTCTCCTTGTTAATCCCCGGTGAGTCCCGGCCGGAGGACGGTGAGAGGACGTGTCGACGAGTCGGGGTACGGTCGGTCAGAGCTGGACGCGGCTCCTCCGCGACGCCATCTTGAATAACTTCCGCCATTTTTTTTTTTTTTATTTTTTTTTAAGATTGACGCCTTTCGCTGCGTTTCGGGAGCGCGCGTGTGCGTCGGCACGTACCGTACGCCGTTAAAGGGTCCGTTCACCAGAGTTACCTAAAGAAATGCTGCTGGATTTCTTTTATTGTGGTGGCCTGCTGTTTCTTTGAGTTGCTTTACTGCCAGAGATAAGACGGGATTTGACTGTGATCGACACCACTCTGGTCTCACAGTGATGGACTGATGTTACGTTCACTGGTTACCGCGGGATGACGTCAGGACGTTCGTCTTTGTCTCATTAGTTCCAGGAAAATCAGGGTCGTAAAACATCTGCACTGCAGCTCAGGTTAAAGGCTGCTCAACAACTGTCGTGTCCTGCAGAAGCTCAGACCCTGAATGCATCGGAGCAGGAAATGAAATGCAGCCTCAAACATTAGGAACCAGAGCTTCTTTGTTAGCACGTTGCCTCCTCGATGCTCCTGAACCTGCTGCAGTAAATCAGACACAATAACAGCGATAACAGAGCAGACTGATAATAATATTTGGAGCAGAGCAATAATAAATAATTCGAGCCATTACATTTAAATACTTAATCATCCATTAGAGAGAGAAGAGGTGAGCAGTCCAGAGTCGGTCAGGATGCTCCCAGCTCACGCTCTTAAGCTTTAACTGCTCACGATCAGACGCTTCATAGAAAGTGACATTTTCCTTCTGTTGCACTTACAGTAAGTCGTCCTGCATAAAGCTCTCTGCTAAATGTTTAAACTCTGACTCAGAGTGGAAGCAAGGAACCCTCCAGGTATCTGTTCCTGCTCCCGGCTCCTGTTTCCTTCCCCGATGTGAGACGTCACTTTGGTTATGATTCACCGATCCAAAGGAAATTACCAAAAAAAAGAAAAAGAAAAAGAAACCTGCAGCTGAGAGGGGACGAGGCTTTCACCAGAGACTCAGGCCATAAATACCCTGGAAAGTTCAGAAATGTCAGTGCAGTAATAACTGAGGGGAGGAAGCAGGCACATCAATTCACCTGCAGCAGCAGCAGCATCATCACTTCTACAACAACAATGACAACGACCACGTACAGACAGAAACCCAGAGGACAGGAAGTGAACAGAGGTCACAGAGGTCACGGTTTAAAAAATGAAACTGTTCAGAAAACCAGTGTGAAACGTACAAACTGGATGAAGAGGAAGAAAACCACACGTCCCTCATTCCTCCTCTGTTCTCTGCTCCTTCACTGCTGCTGCTCTCATTAGTTCACTGTGAGTCACGACACTGCTCTGACACAGGCCACAGAGACCCCCCCCCCCCCCCCCCCCCCCCCCCACACACACACACACACACACACACACACCCTGAACAAAACCTCTGAGCTCCTTCTTCACACCTTCTGCTTCCTTTGTCAAAATGGAACGAGGACGTTTAGAATCTGTGTTTGTTTACGTTCCGTCACCACGGCAACAGTATAGAGTCAGGCATCAAGCCTGATCAGTGACGTCACGGCCCGACACGTGTCATCGTGTGTCGGCTCAGGTTGGACGTCTCACTCCTTCGTCTCCTGTGTGATCAGCTGCTGCTGCCTCCAACAGGTCAAACTTCAGTCTCGTCTCCTTTTCCAGCTCGTGCAGGATCATCACCGCCTCCAGCTCGGCCTTGTTTAACTGAACCAGCTGCACATGTTGCTTTTACTCCCCCCCCCCCCCCCCCCCCCCCCGGTGTGTCTCTACATGGCTGTGCCTGTAAATATTGATTAGTGGCACCCGACAGCGAGCGGCTTCCTCTTCCAGCCGGTATGGATTAATTACAGGAGGAAGCCTGCGGGCGGAGCTTCATTAGTTCACAAGACAAAAGTTCTAATTAAAAACAGACATGATAAAAGTCTGCTGTGATACAGACTTCACTTTTCAACGCGGCCACACCGCCGCTCTCTGTGGGATCGTGTGCCGCGGGAGGAGGCGGCTGCACTGTAAAACTGTAAAACTTCTGAGTCGCTCCTCTCCGCGGTGCAGCCCGGTGTTTCTGCAGGAGGGAAGAGTTTCTAATGAAGCTGTAAGTTTCCCTCCACCTCCGCCAGCAGCTCGCTGCCTCTGCCTCCGTCTGCTCACAACCACCTCCATTATGCATGAAGTGGATTTTGTAGTGACGACTGATGTATTGTGAATGACGTGCTGTATATTCATGCGCTCTCACAGATCCACACATGCAGAGAGGAGAGCCAATGCAAATGTTCAAGATGCAGTTCCTCTGACGGCCACTAGATGATGCCTTCAGGAAAACTACAGCAAAGTCTGACGCCACTATCTGTCTATCTATCTGACAACACTTCCTGTTAGGTCAGGTGTCACTTCCTGCTTACCTTCTCTTCCTGGTTGATGGTACAGGTGATGCAGGTAGTTTACATGTGATGTTAAAGGTGTTTGAAATGTGAACGTTGGTTGAAAGAGACGATTCTTTCATTTAAAAGCTAAAAACCCACACGAGTGGCCCAGCCACTGTTACTGTGACTGCATGTGCGTATACTGATGCAGATCCATGTTTGGACTTATTCACACTGAATGCTGATGCTGTGGTGTGGGTCCAGCAGCCTGCAGCCTGCAGCCTGCAGCCTGCTTCCTTCCTGTGGGCAGGAGGGAATCCCTCTCTGCTGTTTAATTGAAAGCAGTGTCTGCCCGGCTTGTTTAAGTCCAGTGCCTGTCTGCTGCTCTCTGGACTGTGCACACGCCTTGATGTGTGTTCTCTACTATTGTGTTTGCTGTAACGTGTGGGTCTGAGCGCACACGCTGACCGCCGACACTAATGAAGCCGACTCACCGGAGCGTGGCGTCGTGAATCAGATGCAGAAAGAGAGAAAAAGAAAATGTGGAGATGTTCGTTGGTTCAGAGGCGTCACACCGACAACCTGCTTAATTTATCACAAGAAGGAGTGGAGAGGAGACTTTAATCACCTGCACACATCCTGGACACAGAGAGGGGGCGGGGGCGGGGGGCGGGGGGGAGTGGGTGAGAGTGTGTGGGAGGAAGTGAGAGAGGAGAGAAAGAGACGAAGGTGTGTGTTTGTGAGGAGGAATAATTGAGCCTTTTCATCCACATCTCCACTGACAGGTGTGACATTTAGCTTTGGGAGTGCGCACACACACACACACACACACACACACACACAGAGTTACACAGGTGTGTGTGTGTGTGTGTGTGTGTGTGAGGACGAGTGTTTTCTCTCTCTATTGAATACCCATAAAACACACACACCTGCTGCAACCTTTCACAGTCTGTAACTAATGAGCAGGAAACAAAGATGGAGGAACACACACACACACACACACACACACGTAGAGCAGCAACTTTAACACAGCTGTGTCACATGACTCGACTCCTGAGTAATTAAACGTCTCTTATCTCTCTTTGTTCTCGTCGCTGTGAACGTCTCCATCACCTTCACGTTGGTCTGCATCAAAGACGGAGCAGAACATCTGACTCCAAACTCACTCACTGACTCGTGTGGAAGCAGCGAGACGAGGCAGGGCGGAGCTGCAACCGGCAGGATCTGTCAGAGCTGTGGGGACGTCTTCCTTCTTCTTGTCAGTCAAGATCCACAGACGTTCGTACGTTGACCGCAGGTGTCACTCCGCCCGCAGGTGTCACTCCACCCGCAGGTGTCACTCCGACCGCAGGTGTCACTCCACCCGCAGGTGTCACTCCGACCGCAGGTGTCACTCCGCCCGCAGGTGTCACTCCACCCGCAGGTGTCACTCCATCCACAGGTGTCACTCCGCCCGCAGGTGTCACTCCGCCCACCTGTCCACCCTCTCAGTCCAGAAGTCCTTCACTCTGGGTCTTGAGCTCATTCGACAGGTGAAATCTGACTTTAACAGAGAGACATGAACCCTGTGATCACGTTGTCAAGTCGAGGCCTCACTCCTCCGACTCCTACATTTCCCATAATGCAGCTGTCTCTGGTCTCACACACATTTCCCCTCCACATTGATCGTATCAGCTGGAGACACAGACTCTGTCTCCAGCTGTGAACCATCGACAAACTGGTGTCGAACACAAACATGTTCCAGCCAACACAACGCACTGATGGTTTCTGTGAAGCTCCAGTGTGTGTGTGTGTGTGTGTGTGTGTGTGTGTGTGTGTGTGTGTGTGTGTTTCCTCCTCCTCTGTCTCCCATCATGCTTTGTGTCACTCACAGGAGGCCGCAGGAGTGCTTGTTATGAACCTCTGATTGTACTCTGCTGTTTTCACTAAATATCAGGACAGATTCTCTGTGATGATGTAGAACACACACACACACACACACACACACACACACACACACAGGCTGATGTACAACACACACTCTGCTGCTCTGTGTTGTGTTGTGTTGTGTGTCTTCTGCACAGCTGCACATCAACAGGTCTGATGCTAACAAGGCCGGTGTGTGATTTAACAGCCGGGGTTCTCCTCGTGATCAGAATATGATGCTGATCACACAAGTGTATAAAATGTAAATGCGGGGGCTCCCTGACGCCCCTCGCCACACCCCCCCCCCCCCCTCATGGACCTGCCAAGGTGCTATGTAAATGAAGCCAATCAAAGGCCTGTGAGCGCTTTTACAGCCTCCATCACAAACCCCATCAACCGTCATCTGAGGCGGCGGCGTGCAGCAGAATAAGAAACATCAGCCTCCCGCCGACGCCGTCACATCCACCACTCTGATGCCTCTCTGCGTTTCTTGGTATTATTTTGGTATTAAAGGCTTTTGGCTGGCGCTGCGTCATGATGTGTGTTGATGGAGGCTGTCGGAGGCGTTTCCCACGGCGACCACAGGGTGAAGCTCCCGGCATTAAAGCTGCACAGTATGACATTTGTCCCAGACCCACTGCCACCTCCCTGATGGAAAACAACCAGACAACTGCCTGCTTTAACACACGGCCCACGCCATCCGCTACAACTTTTCCCTTCGCTCCTGTCATTATCACCACGACCACGAGATGTCGCTTAGCAACAAAACCAAACCATCTATCTATCTGTTCAGCCGACGTTCATGACACGACTTTCATTGAACAGATAACGAGACAAAACATTTGATTCATGTCTGATCTGCACAAACGAGTCGTTTAATCTCATTTAGGAGTTTTATCATCATCATCATCATCATCATCATCACTGAGGAAGTAAACCGCAGCCTTGTAACAGCTTCATAATTGGCTGTAATAACTAAGAGATAAAAACACAATCAGGATGAAAAAACGTTTTTTTTACATCAAAGTGAGAAAAAGAGAAAAATTCAGGCGTCAGATTTGAAGTTTCATCATGTTCACTGTTCTGTCATCAGCCTTCACATCACAGTGAGCTGGTGCTGTAGCTGCATCACTGTGTGTGTGTGTGTGTGTGTGTGTGTGCAGTGGTGGCCACAGCTGTGCTCGGCCAGGCGTTTCATGCTGCCTGTAACAAAGGCAGGTCCTCGTGAAAAGTAAAGGACGAGAATCAATTTGTCTTTCTGAGGTAAAATGGTTCGAAAGTTTTGTTGATGTTCATAGAAAGAAAGAAAGAAAAACCTGTGACTCAAAGCTCTTTAAAGGCCTTTGAGATAAACCAGAGCCAGTGGAGCCACTGGGACCAGCACCGGCCCCCGAACCAGGACCCAAACCAGGAGCAGAACCTAAGCTGGAAAAGCATCATGTGTCCCCGTTAAAGACACGGCCCCCGTCTGATTTTGTGCCTCAGTGTTTTTCATCAGAGAAACAACATTCGACTCTTTCTTCATCCTGACTGTGTGTTTTGACCTGCTCAATCATCATCATCATCATGTCCACTGCTGCGCTGTTGGGAATCAAACCTGTGACCTTTTTGGCTGCGGTCAGGTTGTCTGCCTGTCAGGACACCTCATCATGTGCCATCATCTCAGGCTGCTATTGGCTGCCTGACATTTGAGTCACTGACGTGTTATTGGACAAACTGTCAACTATGTGAAAACTGCTCCTGAGAATAAACTCTGCAGCAGCTGTGTGTGTGTGTGTGTGTGTGTGTGTGTGTGTGTGTGTGTGAGTGTTACAGCTGTGGAGCCTTTCTGTCCCTTCTGTGACCCTGTAGCGAGTGTTTGTGTTGAAGCTGTGTGTTTTGTTTGAGTGGTAAGACCTCAGCGTCCATGTTCGTGTCCGCTCCAGCCGAGAGGATCAAGAGCTGAGTATGAGGAGGATTTAGTTTGTCAGCTGTGTACGTATGGATTTACTGTATGGACGTGAGTGTACGGAGGCCCGGAGGGGACATACGGCTCTTTACAGACCACATGCTATGGATTTGATCTTTCTGAATGTCAAGCACAAGAAACTGGACTCCTGACATTTCATACTGACTTGTTGTTCTTTGTGTGTGTGTGTGTGTGTGTGTGTGTGTGTGTGTGTGTTTTATTTGTTTTCTCTGACCTCATTCAATCAGGAGATTTTCAGCATTTAAAGTTCAAACAGTAGATTTATCACACACACACACTACACCTCATATGGAGAAGTGTGTGTGTGTGAAATGTCTCAGGCAGTGTTTTAATGTAGTCCAGACTATGTTTTATCTACACACACACACACACACACACACACACACACACACGCACACATATAAAATCATATGTTCTTATGCTGCTCCTTTTTAAAAAAACTTTTTACTCTCTTCTTTTCACCTCTGGAGGGAGCCGCGCTGACCTCCACTGGACACTGTGCAGGATGAAACAAAGTTCACAGATGCATTCAGCGTCCTGTTGCATGAAGTCTGTAGTTCCTGCACGATGCTAAACCGACTGTAGAAACCACTGAATCAAAACCACTCTGTACAACTGTCGCTGCTGATACGGAGACTATCTATAGGCTCTGGTTCTGAAACCAGCTTCATACAAACATGGACCTGCTCTTGGCAAGAACATGAACCAGTCGTTTTTTTTTTATCCAATTTTGATCCTGAATCCTGAATGTGAGAGACGTTTGGACTGAAGGCGTCGTGACGCCGCAGCTCAGTCACGTCCCCAGTCTGCAGCAGCGTGCACTGTGTTTACTGGTGAAAAGAGTCTGATGTGGGAGGGAAACAACACTCACGTCTCCAATCTGCTGTTTCTCCTTCACTAATGCCTCATGTGAATATTATTTTTTTCCTTTTAATTAAAAAATGTCTTGTTTTTTTTTTACAAACAAGTGAAACTGCAGGTTTTTGTGGGGAAGAGCTGATCCCGCCTGTCACTCAAACTTCTCTAATTCTGTGGATTAATTAAAGTCGTCTGCTGCTGTCACTGGGCTCGAGTGGAAAGCTGACACATCCAGGTCCGATCAGGAGACAGCAGGTTTACTTCAGATACTGTCACAGTGGTTTACACACCGGAGCTTCACTGGAGAAACACATGCAGCTCACCTGCAAGACAGAAAGGAGCTTGATGTATGTGAGGGAAACGCCACAGCCAGCTGAATGCATGTGCATTAAGATGCAGCAGCTGTTCCTCCAGGTTAATTGTTGATTAGAGAAGCTCCGCTCTTTATGTAGTGCTCTGTCAGTGAGGAGGAGCCAACACAAACACACGTCTCATGAAGACAAAGAGGCCAGAAACCAGCCGCCGCCATCGATCCAGGAGGAGCTGACAGCCTCAGAGGAGGCAGAGGTCTGCTGCCGGAGGCTCCCTGAACGCTCCATCACAAACTACAGACAAATCCAACATGGCTGCTGTGGCTGAAGGAAGTCGAATAAAACATACAGAGCCTTCAGGAAAAGACGCATGATGCAACTGTGACACCAGGAAGTTGTGACGTCAGGAAGCTGTGACATCAGGAAGCTGTGAGACCAGCAGGTATCTAAACATCTCAGAGTCATTGTTCTGTCAGACTCTGCTCTGTCTGCAGTGTCACTGATGGTCGATAAGACCTGAGTCCTTCCAGCAGATAAAAGCAGTAGTGTGGCTGCTATTTCAGCCCCCCCCCCCCCCACACACACACACACCCTCCCTCTCTGTGCTGCCCTTTAGAGCGAAACAATCATCAGACACAAAGACAGAAATCTGAGTTGTGGTGGGAGACACATTTTGTAAATGTTAGAGAAGTGGGGGTGGGGGTGGGGGGGCGACCCTCATCTGATTCTGTAAAGAGCATTCTGTAGTGACAAAGATGATGATGATGATGATGATGGGTTGATTAGATCTACCTGTCCCTCCCCCACAGTGAGGGCTGCAGCTATAATCAGCTGGACGTCTCTTTAAAAAGCCGGTCGATAGAAACAAAGCAGAGACGGACGGCTTTTTAAAAACTTGAGTCATTTTCAAAAACATCCTTATCTTTAAAAAGGCAGAACCTGAGGCTCTGCATCGATCTGTTTGTTGTCGGCCAAACTCCCAGAGTGGGGGCTTTTATTTTGTTGTCTCATACTACAGGAAATCAGAGGTGGAGCCACTGAGGCCGAGAGACAGACGACTGGTCACCGGAGGTCATTTCAAGTCACAACAAGGTCAACAAAGTCACATATTCATGTGTGTGTGTGTGTGTGTGTGTGTGTGTGTGTGTGTGTGTGTGTGTGAGCTCATAAAGTGATGACATATAAACGATGCATTTAAAGCCTGGTCTGCTGCTCACACACTTACACACTCACACACTCACTCACACACTCACACACTCACACACACACTCACACACTCACACACTCACTCACACACTCACTCACACACTCACACACTCACTCACTCACACACTCACTCACACACTCACTCACTCACACACTCACTCACACACTCACACACTCACACACTCACTCACACACTCACTCACACACTCACACACTCACACACTCACTCACACACTCACTCACACACTCACACACTCACTCACACACTCACACACACACTCACCATTAGTCTTCTGCCCGTTTGTAAGTTTTGCCTGTGACTCATATCGTCTGCTTCATATGTATTTATTCCAAACGCCGTGCAGAGAAACCAGAGGTGGAGAGAAAGAAGAGAGAGAGCAGGCTGTGACAACGCAGACGGAGAGAGGAGCAGAGGTGTCGTGTGGAGGTGAGAGGGTAAAGACATCAAAATGTGTGTGAAGAGGCAGCTGTAACACAGGTGGGGCAAATAAGATGTGAACCACCTGGAACATGGTGCAGCAGCAGACAGAGCTCCGCCCGGCTGGACGGCCACCACGCATAAAACATTCACACCCAGGTCTCCTCCACACGGAGAGTTGGACAAAACACAGAGAGGTGAAGGAGCACGAGGAAGAAGCTCCACTTCTACCCAACGTTCTGTTAGGTCTGATGAATGATTCTGGTTTCACTGCAACTAAAACTCTGGTGATATTTCTGTATGACCCCCCCCAGCCACCCACCCCCTCCTCCTCCTCCTCCTCTCTGCTCCACTCTCAGGTTTATGTGCCATGCAGGCAGCCTGTTCTCTAACCAGGTCAGAATAGCAGGGAGACGCTGGCGAGCTGCTGTGTCCATAGACAGCCCATTACACCCATCAATCAGAGGCACTCACCCAGGACGGGAGGACGGGAGGACGGGAGGACGGGAGGAGACAGAGGAGACAGATTTAAGAGGCTGCTATTAGCAGATTCATCGCTGCTGGACTGAAGCTCAGGACTGGATGCTGCTGCTGCAGAGGGAGCCAGGCCTCGCTCTGACATCAGCTCTGACATCAGCTCTGATCAGGTTTGGTAAAACCCTCTGCATCAGTCATTAGCAGGTGAGTCATTACAAACAAATCTTGACGCTCAAGTGCCTTTAAATGGTGAAACAAGCGCTCGCCTCCTCCTGGAGTGTGTTGTCATGGTGACAAAGCTTCATCCTGACTCTGTGGTGAGGTTTTCATTTCAGGCTTTTCACCCAGAAACTAAACAACTAAACCTGAGGAATGAAACAACTTGTTGTCAGGAGAGAGAGAGAGAGAGAGAGAGACAGAGAGAGAGAGAGAGAGACAGAGAGAGAGAGACAGAGACAGAGAGAGAGAGAGAGACAGAGAGAGAGAGACAGAGAGAGAGAGAGAGAGAGAGAGAGAGAGAGAGAGAGACAGAGAGACAGAGAGAGAGACAGAGAGACAGAGAGAGAGAGAGAGAGAGAGAGAGAGAGAGAGAGAGAGAGAGAGACAGAGAGAGAGAGAGAGAGAGAGAGAGCTGCAGAGATACATCCACCTTTTCTTTTTGAAGTCTGAGCTGACAGGAAGAAATGAGCAGAGGTTTCAGTAAGCAGGTGTTCCTAATGAAGTGGGCGTGTCCTCCAGGATCTCAGGTGAAGGAAACCAGAAGAAGATGAACATCTCAGAGTCAGAGACTGTGAAACCTGCAGTGACTTCATTCTGACACGTGTCAGGTGACAGGTGTCAGGTGACAGGTGACAGGTGTCAGGTGACAGGTGACAGGTGTCAGGTGACAGGTGACAGGTGACAGGTGTCAGGTGACAGGTGACAGGTGACAGGTGTCAGGTGACAGGTGACAGGTGTCAGGTGAGAGCAGCAGCTCTGTTAAACATCACTGACAGTGTTTTTCCAACAGACTGTTGTTAAGAGGAAACCTGATGATCTGAGGGGCTGGAGCAGGTCAGAGGTCAGAGAGCAGCAGGCGGAGCAGGTCAGAGGTCAGAGAGCAGCAGGTGGAGCAGGTCTGAGTCGTTTAATAAAATCACCTGAGTGAAGTTCATGAATCTGATCTAAAAGCTCATGGAGCTGCTGAGGATCACCTCCCTGCTCCATCACTCTCTTCTTCTTCGTTGGTGTGTGATGACGAGCAGCTTCTTCATCAGCTGATTAACTCTGTGAGCGGCTAATTAACAGGCGACTGACGACAGAGTCAAACCAATCAGATGATTGATCAACCACAACAACACAGATTCGTCTCCCGCCGACCCACCGACCATCGACCGTCAACCATGGGACAAACTCATCAGGTGAATCAATCAGGCGACGCCGCTGGAGCTCGTCTGATCGGTCTAACGTTTTGTGTCACTGGTTGGCGAGCAGCCTGATGAGGACTCATCGTGTCTGGAGACGCTCGGCTGAACCAGCACCAGAGAGCAGACGTCAGCAGCTTCTGACGTCCTGCAGGTGGATAAACCTCCACCTGTCACTCAATCAACCAAACAATCAACACACAGGTCAGCTAACGGCTAACTGTTAGCATGTCTGACCCAGTGTGTGTCTACCTGTCTGTCCACAGGAGGAGGAGCGATCCAACACACTTCCTCACATTTAACCTAGACCTGGTCTGGATGTGGGCCTGGTCTCTGGTCTCTGTGCAGCCTCCATCCTCCACCCCTCCTCCTCCTGCTCCTCCTCCTGGTGACTCAGCTGCTGTTAGTGAACCCAGCTTCCTCCATGTTCACGTCGTCTCCTGCTGAACCCGGTGAGTTAAACAGTGGAAGTGAGTGTGTTTCCTCCCACTGGTCTACAGCTCCTCCACCACTGCTGCTGCTGCTGCTGCTGCTGCTGCTGGAGCTGCTGCTGCTGCTGGAGCTGCTGCTGGAGCTGCTGCTGCTGCTGCTGCTGGAGCTGCTGCTGGAGCTGCTGCTGCTGCTGCTGCTGCTGCTGCTGGAGCTGCTGCTGCTGCTGGAGCTGCTGCTGCTGCTGCTGCTGCTGCTGCTGCTGCTGCTGGAGCTGGAGCTGCTGCTGCTGCTGCTGCTGGAGCTGCTGCTGCTGCTGCTGCTCTCGTCCTCCTGCACAAACACTGAAAATAAAAACCTGCCTCCGTCAGATTAGTTGTTGTGTTTGTGATGTTTCATGTCCAGAACTTCAGCTCCTCCACCTCCTCGGCCTGGAAACAACCTGCAGGCTGACGGAGCGCCGAGCGCCGACCAGCTCATTAACCAAACAACTGACCCACCATCTGTTCAGCTGACGGGCCGGCCGACTCGCTGCTATTTCAGAATGTGATCTGGCATCCTGTGTGTGTGTGTGTGTGTGTGTGTGTGTGCGCGCGTGTGTGCGTGTGTGTGGGAGCGATTTGGATCCATTTATTTACTGTGGGTGTGAGCACACAGCCCGAGTCTCCAGCAGCTTCACCACGACACTGTATAAACCTGCTTTAAATGCAGCAGAGATGACTCATCATGTGTGTGTGTGTGTGTGTGTGTGTGTGTGCGCTTGCTGCACCATTATGACCAAGGTGCACTGCCTCTGTGTGTGTGTGGCAGGTGGAGGCAGAGGGAGATGAACTGCGCCTGGTGCCACAGAGAATTGTTTAATAAACATTTTTATTAGCTCTTCTCACCCAGTGTGTGTGTGTGTGTGTGTGTGTGTGTGTGTGTGTGTGTGTGTGCAGTGCTGTCAGCAGCAAATCCCATCAGCCACTGCAGCCTGGATGTCACTGAGCACTGCTGGCCTCCTCTCAGGCCGATCGAGCGCAGAGCAGCTGAGCTTCAGAGCGAAGGAGGAGCGGGACAAAGATAAAAACTCGTTCTGTTATCTGATGATTTCAGTCGTGGGATTACCCACAATCCTCCACTCCACTGGCAGGCGGGCGGGCTGAGAGTCAGCAGCAGCTTTTCTAAGAGCAGTGTTGATGGCGGGTGTTGTCCCACAATGCACCGTGCTGCTACAAAAGAGTGAAAGTGCAGCCGCTCACAAAGGACAGTGGGAGAGAAACAGGTGAATAAAGCAGGAAGCAGACGGAGGTGAAACAGCAGCAGAAAGAAATCCATCAGTGAAATGTCACGGCTCTCCCTCCCTGAGCTGCCGGTGTCGCGGGGGGGCCAGGCGTCCTGTCAGTCAAACACTTAGCGCCTCCAACTGTTGGACAACAACATGACAAAGATCCTCCTCCTCCTCTTCTTCTCCCTCTTTCTCTCTCTTTTTTCTTGACTCATTTTCCCTCAGCTTCTGTTTTCCTCACATCCACGTTCTGTGCAGCCTCCAGAGGAGAAGAGAAGAAGAGGCAATGGTTCCTGGAACCACTCCTGATCTGAGTGTTTGGAAGTGAGCGCTCACCGTCGCTGAGCGCTCACAGCTGGTCAGACTCACTGCTTCTGGAGAACCAGCTCCTTCACTACCTGCAGGTGTCAGGTGTCAGTCCTGTTCCCCGACTGGCCGAGCAGATGTTTCCTGACATTGCATCATGGACGACGGCGGCAGCCACAACATCTGGCAGAAAGTCAAAGCCAGCTGAGAGCGGAGGAACCAGGAAGCAGGACGACTGAGCAGCAGCTTCTGCTGCTCTGATGCTGCATTCAGAGTCGGTGCTGAGCCATGGATGGGTCACAGCCCGCCCGCACACACACACACACACACACACACACACACACACACACACACACAAAGACACAGTGAAGAGAGAGAAAAGACAAAGCCTGAACAGCAACTGTTTGAACAGAGGCTCCTGAAGGCAACAGCAGCTCTGCAGGACAATGCTGAGTGTGAGTGTGTGTGTGTGTGTGTGTGTGTGTGTGTGTGTGTGTGTGGATGCTCAGGTCACAGAGACACAGGAAGCAGCAGCAGGTGGAGAGAAGGTCGATGGAGTAAACAAACAAACAAACGAACAAACAAAGAGCCACAGAAACAAAGACGCCTCTCCCTCACTGTCGGCTGCTTCTCACTTTATCGCCCGGCGGCCATATTGGCAAGCAAACTGTCACTCTTGGACACACACACACACACACACACACACCCCGCCTCTCAAGAAACACAAATAATGATTAATGAAGAGCATGAACTTTAGCAGCGCGCTTGTTTTTGAAGCGATAGCAGGCGGCTCGTAAACCATCACCTTCAATTAAAGGTCAAGACCGTAAAATATCTGCAAACTGTTTTATCAAATAATTACAGTTAATAAGTCATTTGGAGAAAAAACAGCCTCCGTCACCATCATGTGGTCCTGCAGGCTTTAAATCAGACGGAGGCCGAGGACACACACACACACACACTCTCACACACCACTTGATCCCTGCGCTTCACTCACTGAGGAACATCGACGGATGGTTGGTTTATTTTGAATCCGATCGTATTTGCAGCAACCTTTCATGAGGTAATAAGTCTCAGCACTTGGAAACGCTCACTCTTTGACCTTTGTTTCTTCACGTTACATTAAAGACTCAAACATGTCCATGATAAATGGACTGGAGGTGAAGAGCAGGAGGAGTCAGAAACACTCATGCTGGTCCAGGCCTGCAGCTCAGTGTCTCTCTCTCCTGGTGAAGATGTTCCCGATCGTCCCCGAACACACCATTAATCTAAACTAATAGTGATCAGTGCGCGTGGCTTGACGGTGACGAGCAGCGAGGAAAGAGTCTAACCAAGTTAAATAGAAGCAATCTGACTCTAATGTGGTCTCCATGTCTCCTCTGAATACATTTATTAAATGATATTAAGACGTATCACCTCCACACGACCCCCCCACAGCTCAGGGGAGTTACTGCAGCTCTGGTTGTTTACACAGAGGTGAGATGATGAAGAAAGTCAAACCAACGAGCTCTGGGGTAAATCTGATCGCTGCTCTTTGATCAATAATCAATGTGTTAATGATCATATTTTTTCTGATGACAGTTGAAACAGCGTTCGGCTTCACGCTGGGAACAGACACCTGAACGGGAGCGAAGGGTCAACACTGTTATAACAACCCACAGCCATGTCACAGCGTTTCCTGTGTGAGACGACCCCGTGACCTCTGACACCTGAGGTCATCATGACGGGAGTGGAGGAGGTGGAGGAGGTGGAAGGAAACACTGCTGGTCTCTTTATCCACCAACCTTAACTGTTATATTTCTATTATTGTAACCATGACAACAGACGACCTCTGACCTTCAGAACATGTTTGTTCTCTGAATCTAACCCGCTTGTTTCTGTGTCAAAACTCCAATAACACACGTCTGATGCTGTTAGCTAATGTTAGCTAATGTTAGCTAATGCTAGCTAATGTTAGCTAACAGTGACAGAGCAGCATTAGCAGTAATTTAACTTCCTGGCAGGAAGTGGCTTCTTTGGTTCAGTCGGGTCATGATGTCACTGAGGCGTCATCAGACTCTGGAGGATTTCAAGTAAAACCACAGATGCAAAGATCAGAGTCAAGTGAACGACGGTGAGTTTTACTGTTGATCATGAACGCAGCGTCACCGAAGGAGCTCAGTGTGAGTCAGAGAACAGCCGCAGGACGGATGGAAACCTACACAGACACTCCCCCTCCTCCTCCTCCTCCTACCCCTGCTCCCCCCCCCCCCCCGGCAGATAAAACCAAACTCACTGCTCCAACCTCTTCATTTATTAATCAAACACACTAATAATATTTGTGTTCATGCTAAGTTTAGCAAAGCTGCTCCTCTAAAATGTTCCCAAAGCTCAGATGAAGAGAGAGGAAGTCGTCCTCAGAGAGTCTGCAGCAGCTTCACTCACACACACACACACACACACACACACACACGACAGGACGACATCGTCTAGACTTGGAGCTCACACTGAGTCCTCATAAAGAGCCGTGGTCTGAGCTGACACCAGGGCCTGGTGCTGCCTGACTCATCATTAGTGGAGGTGGAGGTGTGTGTGTGTGTGTGTGTATTCAAGCAACACAAGCAAATAAAGAGGGAGGAGTCGAGGCTCTTCCAGAGCGTCTGTCTGAGGACGTGCTGAGAAACTCTGATTTATTAACAAACAGACTCAGCGTCCTGCTCAGAGTCCACACGGCTCCTATCACCATGGTTACACACACACACACACACACACACACACACTCTGCACTAGTGAATCATCTGTCCAGGATGTGGACGGAAAAATGTCAATAAAGTTTTATTTGAATTGTCTGAGGCAGCTTTGTTTATGTGTGAGAAACCTCCAAAAACTGACGGAGGCGTCGTCCTCTCCTCTCACCCACTGACTCAGCAGCTGTTGCCACAGCAACACCAACCTGGCCTCCATGTTTTCCACCCATGGCGTTTTCTCGGACACGTGGCGTTGATGCAGTGGTTCTGATTTCACCGTGAGAGAGAATGTCAGAAGTTCATTGGACCAGACGATGGCTGTAAAGCTGGAAGCAGATGATACAGCGGCTCCAGGTCCATAGGGAAGGTCTGTGGGTCTGTGGGTCTGTGGGTCTGTGGCCTCCTGAGATCAAACCGAACCACTGAGCTCCGGCCTCCACCATGGAGGAGCCGAGGAGCCGAGGAGCCGAGGAGCCGGGAGCCGGGGAGCTCCGGCCTGCTCCACAACGATTTCTGCTGTGGGATTAATGGACAGTAGCCGGAGTGATTTGTCTTCCATTGATTGGTTATTCTGTATTCTGTTCAGCTTTTAACTTTATGTTCATTCCACTTTACACAAGTGAGCTGAGGCAGAAACCCTCCATCAGCTCTCTGCTCGCTGCCTGAGCCTGCTGCAGCCTGCTCCTCCTCCTCCTCCTCCTCCTCCTCCTCCTCCTCCTCCACCGGTCCACCGTCCCTGAGGTTAGAGCTGTTCTTTCCTTGCAGAGGGTTTCAGGCTCGTTCCAGCTCGTTCTGCTTTACAAACACAAGGAGCTGAAACGCTGAAATAATCAGTGTTTACTTTGGAAATGTGTTCAACACAAGTGAAAACACAGCGAGTGAATCGATCTGACTTTGTTTTTCTGATTTTAACAACCTGCCTTCAAAATAAAAGCAACGACACCTTAAACAATAGAAATACATCATATATTTGTTTAATCTACATATATGTGTGTGTGTGTGAGTGTGTGTGAGTGTGTATGTGTGTGTGTGTGTGAGTGTGTGTGTGTTGCTGGCTGTGGTCGAGGATCAACTCCTCATGAAACCACATCATCTCAGATTTTATATCGACACAGAGGAAAAATGAAGATGATCTGAGCCGAGCTGCAGCGTCACATGGACCAGACCGACACCAGCCTGAGACTGACCTCTGCTCCTGCTTCTAGAGAGACGACAACACATTTAGTCCTGTTTGTGCTAATGCTAATGCTAACACTGTCCAACACTGTGTCCCGCAGCAGCTGCAGCTCTGTCTCTGCACAGATGTCCGTCTCTTCATTGTGTCCCCAGAAACACTTCCTGTTTTTGTCAAACTGATGAAGTTGTTCTTTTGAGTTTGCAGCACGTTTGTGCCTCAGTGTGTCTTCTGAAGCTGTAGTGACTTGACCCTTCAGGGCCACCGTAGAGTTGCGATGAAACCTGCTAATGCTGCATCGCTGCCTCCTACTGGTGACATCATGTCACTGCGACTTTACAGCAGCTCTAATAACCCATAACTCACTGTGGTTCTTCTCTGTGTACAGTTTACAGCTCATCACAGGACGGTTGTGTCTCATTACATCATCGTGTGCTCATCACTTGTTTTTGTTTTTTAAACATTACATAACCATTACATTGTGACTGATTATATAAGATGCAGCGTCTAACTGTACAGATCCTGCAGCTGATGCAACTTTCAATATGTAGTTTCCACTTTTACACACACACACACACACACACACACACACTGAGCAGCAGGTAGATTTGTCAGAAAAACACGTTTTCCTGTGTGAACCTCCTGCTCCAGCGAACGCTGCCGTTAATTCCTCTCCTCGCCGCGGCTACTGTCAACAGCAGTCGCAGCAGGCGGCATTGATCGGCTGGCCAACGAGCGAGTACACGCACACACACATATAGAATAAACATCACACATCAGTGCAGAGGCTGAATGAAGAGGAACCACGGCAGCCAAGGTCACGTCAACACAGCAGAGCTACAAGCTGTTCATGTTTACCATGGTTTTCCCTCATGAATCCAGAGCCGCTCCAATAAAACCTGAGATATTAAACAACTGACAACATCTTCTGTGTGTGTGTGTGTGTGTGTGTGTGTGTGTGTGTGTGTGTGTGATCACATGGCTCAGCTCCAGCAGCACTGATCATCATGTCACTGCTTCATTAGAGAGAATATTTTAATAAAAGAAGCAGCCTTCACATTAATTCTTTCAGAAACCTTCAGTCCGCTCTCTGGAGGCCGGAGCCGCTGACTCCGCCCCTTCCCCCCTTGTTACGACCAATCACTGAGCATAGACTTGTGACACAGGAAGGTAACAGGAGGTGAGAGGAGAGAGAGGAGGAGTCGCTCAGTGGAAACAAACGAAGAGACGAAGAGCTTCTACCGGACCGAGATGAGATGGAGAGGACAGACGAAACAGAAACAGGTCTGAGCTCTTTATGCAAATGAGACAAAGATCTTCAGTGTCAGACAGGAGGTCCCACTCCGGCAACATCAACACTGAAGCTTCAGATGCTCCAAAGTCTGAAACAACACAATAATGAATTCTTCTTCTTCTCTAACGAACGTCTCTGCTCCTGCTCTGTAGTTTCTGTAACTAAGCAACAAAGTGCCCCCCACCCCCCCCCCCCCCCCCCCCCCCCACCCCTTTCATTACTAATCCACCTCTGCTTTTATATTTTGTGTTTTTCACTCCAACAGACACATGGAGCTCATTCAAATGGAGTCACTAAGTGTTTCCACCAGGCGACAGTGAACGCAGCACGTCGCCGAAGCGAAGCCACGGGGTCTCCCACTCCCACCCGCACGGAACAAAAGCAGGTGATTAGTGAGCAGAGGCTCACCTGTGCATGATGTCAGTCTGACTCTACAGGTGACAACAGAGCGGGAATCACCTGCAGACGAGTCTGTCCTTATTAGGTAAAGGTGAGTGAACACCTGCAGGAGCACACACACACACACACACACACACACACAGAGCAAAATCTCCCCCCAGAGATCCTCTGTGTGTGTGTGTGTGCAGGTAGAACAGGAAGCTGTCACACACACAAACACACACACACACACTCAACTCCCACAGGCCTGTCAAACATTTATATACATACATGCAAATTTATGGAGAGAGAGACACAGAGCGTTTAATGAAGACAAATGTTGGAGCATTTGTTACTGCTGCTCTTTTTTACTCTTTGTTGTTTCAGTGATGCACACACACACACACACACACACCTGACCTGATGTATTGGCCCTAACACACACACACACACACACACACAGACACACACACAGAGATAGTGGGAGACACAGTGTGTGTCATCCAGCTTTCTGAAGCTTTCCTCTCTCATCTCATCACATTACAGCATCAGAGCAGCCAATCAGACAGACAGTGTGTGTGTGTGTGTGTGTGTGTGTGTGTGTGTGTGTGTGGGGGGGGTGTGTGTGTGTGTGTGTGTGTGTGTGTGTGTGTGTGTGTGTGTGTGTGACACAGAAGGGGAGGGAGCTCTTCATATTAAAAAGGTCTTTTTAAAAAAGCGAGAGCAGAGGGTGTGAAGTGAAAATGAGCAGTGATGGAGTGATTGTGATGGAGGGAGACGAGTGGTGAGGCAGACAGTGAGACAGTGAGTGGCGGGGGGGGGGGGGGGGGGGCATTTACACTGAGCTGCTGTTTCCCTGAACTACACCACACTCTGTGTCTCATACACACTGATCCTGAGCAGCAGCAGCAGCAGCTCCAGCAGCAGCAGCAGCAGCTCCAGCAGCAGCTCCAGCAGCAGCTCCAGCAGCAGCTCCAGCAGCAGCAGCAGCAGACGACCTCCTCCTCCACATCACACTTTAATGACAGCAATAATATTCCAACTTTAGCCACTGAGGTTAATAAACCTCCCTCTGGTTGGTCCACATCCAGTCAGGACACTGAACTCATGAAGGTCATGTATTTATGAGACTTGAATCACAGAGGAGGATTAAACACAGTTTGGACAACAGGTCATTAGGAGCTGGATCAGTTCACACTGTTCACAGAGAGCTTCAACATGAGGCTTTTAGATGTTTGGTTTTATTCTTCACCCCCCACCCCTCCTCGTCATCCTGAGCTCTCAGTCAGGACGCTGATCTTCTTCATCCTCTGTGTGCAGTGACTCTGAGTCTGAACCAACGTCTGATTAACATCCAACAAGCTGCTTAAAGAATAAAGAAGCCGCAGAGTCGAGTCTGTGAAGTTTCCTCTGTCACTGAATAAATGAGCAGAGAGAAATCAACCATGAACACTCTGCTCCATCCAGCTCCGTCTCCCTCCGTCTCTCTCCGTCTCTCTCCGTCTCTCTCTGTCTCTCTCCGTCTCTCTCGTTCTATTCCCGTTCGCTGTCGTCATCTTGTCTCTGTGAATCTGCGTCACGCCGTCGGGGAGCGACGTCCGCTCACGCAGAAGCAGCTCCATGATGCAGCAGAGAGGACTGAACACGTCAAAACCTACAAGTGACGGCAGCACGGAGAGGGAGGGACAGAGACCACCAGAGGTCAAAGGTCAGGAGGAGGGCCACTCGCTGATGATCCGGTAAGTCCACTGTCAACAATCTACAAAGTATTTTATTGATCATTGATCAATCTGTAAAACATCAGGTGAAACCAAAGGTCATGTCTGACAGAGGCCGGAGTGGACAGCTCCACAACAGCTACTGAAGGGACCGAATGTTTCCTCCTTCATCAGCAGGTGATGAAGACTGTGAGAAGTGGCTGAAGGCTCCAGGACAAAGCCGATAAATGGACCTTGAGTTAGAGATCAATAACATATGAAGGAAATATTTTATCAGCTGCTCATGAGTTAATCAGCTGTTTGTCTGAGCTCTGCTGCAGCATCCAGCTCCAGCTCTGCACCACTTCAAAGAAAGAAATGTCTTTCATCTTTTCACCTTTGTCTGGTTGAGACAGGAAGAAAAAAGAATCAAGGTGAAAAGAGTGAGACGTGTGGAAACATCAGCCAGGAGCTGCTCTCCAACACACGCTGCTCAAAATGAAACTGTGTTGTGTCTGAGTGAAGGCCGAGCTTCCTCTGAAGGAGACCACGAGGCCTTCAAGGTCTCAGACACACTTTCTAACCCAATCTGAAAAAGAAATAAAAACACTGAGGAGGTTTCAGGGTGTGCTTCATGCAGCATGTGCAGTGGATGTGTGCTTGTGTGTGTGTGTCGCTGGCATTTCACCACCGACCACAGTGTTGGACTCGTGCTTCCAGCGAGACTTTATATCAAGTTACAGATGAGAAGAGAAGGACTCAAAGCAATTTACACTGACATTTAGCTGACATTCATTCCCAGGGAGATTTAAAACAAGAGGCAGCACAAGAACTGGGAGAGTGTGTGTGTGCGTGTGTGTGTGAGTGTGTGTGAGTGTGTGTGAGTGTGTGTATGCATGTGTGGGTGAGTGTGTGTGAGTGTGTGTGAGTGTGTGTGAGTGTGTGTGTGAGTGTGTGACGCTGCTGCTGCTGCTGCCAGGAGGAGTCAGAGTCACTTAACCACATGGACACATCCAGCAACATGTGCACGCACACGTCGCACCATCACCGTGCATGACAGCTGGACGTGCATGTGTGTGTGTGCTCGGCTGTTCCGGTCGCAGGCGTGGCACCAGACGGTGATCGGGGTGCAGGGAGACCGCCACTTCATGCACGAGGGCGACGCCACGTCCAAACACAAGCTGCTAACACTGAGCTGGAGCTGCATCCTGCAGCAGCAGCAGTGATGGTGGCGGTGGTGCTGCTGGTGCTGGTGGTGCTGGTGCTGGCGGTGGTGGTGGTGGTGCTGGTGGTGATGATGATGGTGCTGGTGGTGATGATGGTGGTGGTGCTGTTTCTACATTTTTCTGATTATCTCCAAAACTCCTGAAAAGTTCCCTCTAACGAGAACAAGTGAGTCTCTGAGGCCGAAGTGTCTGATTCTTCTTCATTGTTTCCATAAACTATTAAAAACACATTAATGAGCCGAGCTGCTGCACCAGGGAGACACCCTCCCTCATTAACACACACACACACACAAACAGGCACAGGCACACAGACACACACTCACTCACAGACACAGACACACACACACACAGACACACACACAGACACACACACAGACACACACACTCACACAGCAGCTCATTTCAGGCGTTTCCAGATGACGCTGCGTTCACTGACGCCATCGACCACCAACAACCGAACTGCTATGAGAAGATTCTGTACATCATCAGCTGATCCTGCTGTTGCCTAGCAACCCTGACAATGCACAACTTTGCTTGTTCACACAAACTTGGCTCTTTAGTTTCAGCAGTTGAACTGAGCTGGAACATGCGACAGTTAAATCCTGTGTCGTCTCCAGGACCACGGAGGATCCAGCTTCGGTTGCCATGGAGAAGGAGGCTGTGGGACGGTGCAGCCTCTGAACTGGGACACACCTGCCGTCCATGGCCTACATCCACCCTGCAGCACTGCTGGAAACAGTTCCCTCTGCAGAGATGGTGCTGACGTGGTCATATTTAAGGTCTCGTCTCCTGAGGGGTCAGAGGTCAAAACCTCCAAACCCAGAAAACTGGCCCCAGTGTGGACTGAGGTGTCTCAAAGCGTGACCTTTGACCTAAGCCTCAAACAGAACCAGAGCCACAGTCTTACTGTCTCATCCCTTAAGAGCAGGGCTGCAGTAACCATGGCAACCACTACAGGTGTGAGAACAGTCCAGTCCACACCAGTTCCAACAGAGCCGTGTGCACTCACTACAATGTGTTGTATTGAGTGTTGCATTGAGTGAGTGTGTGTGTGTGAGTGTGTGCGTGTGAGTGTGTGTGTGTGTGTGTGTATCACAGAGGAAGTCTTCACAGATCATTTCAAGTATCTGAGGTCAAGTGGTGAAGTTCTCAGATGTTAAACCTCCATGAATTAGATTCAAGATTGTCTCTTTGAAAAAACATTAGCAAAGCTCAGCACACACACACACACACACACACACACACACACACACACAGGTTGTGGGTTTGATTCCCAGGACCTGAGGCCTGAAGCCTGCATGCTCTGGTGACCCTGGTGACCCTGGTGACCCTGCACTGATGGGCAGCACAGCCTCTACAATGATGCAAAGAGACAGAAGCCTGACTGAACCCTGACTCGTTGCCTCCCTCAGAGAGCTGCGGAGGCTGCGGAGCTGAACTTCAGTTACTGGCCGATCGCTTCACACTTGTAAAGACCTGAAAACTTCTCTTCCTCTGTTCGACCTCCCTCTGGATCCTGCTCCTGGATGTTTTATTCTCCAACACCTGAACTTAAAGTTTGGAGGAAAAATCTGAACAAACTTCAAAAGTGCATGAAAAACTTCCTCTGACCTTTAAACGTCAGAAACTCGCTCAAACACAGAACCGTTGTGTTTCCACGGTTTCCTACGAGACACAACAGAACCGGGAGCTAACGAGCCGAGAACCAATGAGCCGGTGTCTAACGGCGTTTTGTCTTTGGGCCTTAAATATGTATGAAGCAACACGAGCTTCGCTAAGTGGCTTTCAGACCGGTTTAATCCTCTCGGAGAGTTTAGCCCAATGAGGGTGAACGGGAGCGTTTGACAGCCGAGCTCAATTGACGGAGAAGTTCCATTCATTTCCTTTGTAATTAAAAAGTAAAAGGACGGAGGCCAAGAGGAGGAGGAGGAGGAGGAAGAGGAGGAGGAGGAGGAGGAGGAGGAGGAGGAAGAGGAAGAGGAGGAGGAGGAGGAAGAGGAGGAGGAAGAGGAAGAGGAGGAGGAAGAGGAGGAGGAGGAGGAAGAGGAGGAGGAAGAGGAAGAGGAGGAGGAGGAAGAGAGCCGGCTCAATTAAACACAACAGTTTGAAGACGTGTGAGGACGTGATTAACCTGCATGTCTTTGGCCTGTGGGAGGAAGCCGGAGAGAACATGCGAGCTCCACAGAGATGGGCCACAGCCCACCGGGTGGGGGTGTGTGTGTGTGGGGGGGGGTTCTTACCCAGAATGCCTTTGGGGTTTAAGCAGTTTCTTCAGACGGATCTCATTTATGTAGGAACATGAATTCAGCATCACAGGTGGTCAACAGATCTCAGACCTGTCCCCAGGTCCCTCTCCTCTGGGTGTTTGTCTGTGGTTCTTTCTGCCCCTCACCTCTGTGCCCTGGCCTGATTGAGCTTTGCTTTCTGCTCCTCTGGGGGGGGGGGGTTGGCAGTTTAAAGAGAAGCAGCTAATATCAAAATAAGATGGTTTTTATTTCTCTGGACACGGAGGAAGTGTGTGGTGTAAATCACTTTGGAGTTTGGAGAATTAAAAGCAGGAGCATTGGCATGCTGCTCCTCACACGGCCACTTCAGGCTCCAGGTGAAAAAAAAAGAAAGGTTGAAGACAAAATGGACAAAATGAACTTTTTAATATCTAAAAGGTACTAAACCTCGGAGACCTACAAGAGATGGAGCGATGACTTTGGAGCCAAATTAGTCATTAAATATTAGATAAGGTGACGAGCTCCGAGGTCTGGAGGACGCTCGGGCACTTTCACAGGTTTTAACAACGTGGGGGGAATTTTTCCACATTTAAGAACCATTTATATGATTTAGGCTTTTTTCATGTTTTTATAGAGGATCCATCAGGATTCAGTCCTGTCGCTGCAGAGCTGGTCCTGAGCTGGTCCTGAGCTGGTCCTGAGCTGGTCCTGAGCTGGGCCTGAGCTGGGCCTGAGCTGGTCCTGAGCTGGTCCTGAGCTGAGCCTGAGCTGGTCCTGAGCTGGTCCTGAGCTGGTCCTGAGCTGAGCCTGAGCTGGTCCTGAGCTGGTCCTGAGCTGAGCCTGAGCTGGGCCTGAGCTGGGCCAGACACTGGGCCTGAGCTGGTCCTGAGCTGGGCCTGAGCTGGTCCTGAGCTGGGCCTGAGCTGGGCCTGAGCTGGGCCTGACGCTGGGCCTGAGCTGGTCCTGAGCTGGGCCAGACACTGGGCCTGAGCTGGGCCAGACACTGGGCCAGACGCTGCACACGGATTCGCTAATACAGAACAGGAGGTAAACAAACAAACAGACGAGTAAACAAACAAACAGAGGAGTAAACAAACAGAGGACAGTGCATGTGACAGTGCACCTGGTTTCCACTGAACCTGCTCAGCCCAGGTGACGACACCTTCCACCTGAAGCTGCAGCAGCGTTGGAGCAAACAGGAGAAACATTCATGTGAATCAGAGCTGAAGTCACACACTCACTTTGACAAGGTCAGGTTAGGACAGCTGTGTGTGTGTGTGTGTGTCAGAGAAAGAAAGATGGAGGTGAGTGTGTGTTTAGCTGGTTTGTGTGTATTTATTTACTCACACACACACACACACACACACACACAGTCAGCCTCAGTCTCGGTGTCGATGTCTTTATCAGCGTCTCTTCCCAGGACGCCCGTCTGTTCCGCCTGACAGCTGCCTCTGATTGGGTGTTGATGGAAAACACCGTTTCCCAGAGCGCACTGCAGCCCGGCTGTCCGTCGTCCACACCACGCACCGGTGTGTGTGTGTGTGGCCGGCATGAGATTTGGAGTCAGCAGCTTTTGATGTGGATGAGCTGCTGCTGCGTCACGCTCAGTGGAGCCACGCACCGCAGCGGCCATATTGATATGTGTGTGTGTGTGTGTGTGTGTGTGTGTGTGTGTGTGTGTGTCTGTTATAGAGTAAAGAAATGCTCCATAAACATCAAGATGTGGAGGTGAGCTCCCACCCCCCTCCTTGTGGTTGTATCCCTCCACCACTCAAACTAGTGCCCGGTTACATCCTGTTTATCCAGAGCCACAGAAATATACACAACCTCTGTATGGTCTCTACTGTGACCTCTGACCTTTGCTCAGGCCTCACCCCTGAGAACACAGCACAGAAACTCATGATCCACGGAGCAGATTGGTTTTGGATGGATTGATCACATCTAATGTTCATGAATTTCAAAAGAAAACCGTGTGAGTCACATGACGCTTCATCGCTTCATCAGCTCTGAATGCAGGACTGGTTAAACTGGGTGCGCCCCCGTACTGAACTCCACCCACTGAGTTACCTCAGTGAAACACAGCCGTTAAACACAGACTCAGTTATAAAGATGCTGCTGGTGCAAAGGCAGGAGGAAGAGGAGGAGGAGGAGGAGGAGAGAGGAGCTCACAGCAGGAGATCAGAGGAGGACACTGTCTGACAAGAGAGAGGTTATTAAAAATCCATTACTGAAGCAATAACCTTTATTGACCTTTAAATTAACCCACTATGAGTTCATTCACCTCCTATGATGTCTACAGTGACCCCCCCCCCCCATTAAAAGCAGGAATGTGACAAAATGGCTCCTCTCCACTGCAGCTGAAGCTTTTTCAAACGTCCTAAAGAAGCTAATGAGAGTGTGTTTATGTGTTAATGGTGTCGAACAACATCCTCCCTGGATATATTACAGTCATTCTGTGCTGTGAGGCAGCAAACATCTTACTTATTGGCCTTTTAAAAAATGGAGTGGGGAGGAGGTGGTGGAGGAGGAGGAGGAGGAGGAGGGCGGCGGTGGTGGAGGCGAATCCGAGGAGGAGCTGCTGCTTTAATCATCATCACGGGCTGGTGACAGTGGGTACACACCGGGCCAGACAGCAGAACCAAGGAGCCCATCTGCTCCTCATACACCTCAACAATCAGCCTGTAATCTGAATAAATGGGCCTCCTGCTCGGGCCCCCGCTCCTAATGGCTTCGCTCATCACACGGAGCCATGAGGAGGGGATGAAGATGAAGGTGAAGAGGAGGGGGGAGGAAATGGGAGCGATGAGGAGTGAGAGGAAGATTTAGTGAGGTGTCCAACTCGTCCTCTTTCTTCAACTCTCATGTGTCTCTGGTTTGTCTCTGGTGAATCCTGAACCTCCTGCTCCAAAGACCGGTCTCTCCTTCTACCTCTCCTTCTACCTCTCCTTCTACCTCTCCTTCTGCTACACCTCCTTTACGTCACGTTAAAGTATGTCAGAGTTTTGATGTAAAGAACGAATGAACACACACGAGGGAACGATGGATTTAAGGTCTGATTAGTGTCAGAAGGAAAAACAGGAGGCGGAGGTTGGTTAATGTGGTGTGAGTCCAGAGAGGAGGTCTGTGTTTGACACACCTGAGGAGGTCTGTGACCTCTGACCCCTGACCCCACCTGAGGACCAGCACCAGGTGAATGAGGAGGAGGAGGAGGAGGAGGAGGAGGAGAAAGTGAACCAACAAACAGTGAGAGGAGGAAACAGAGACGAGCGTGTTAACGATGATTAACATGCAGAGAGTGAAACAAACATTCAGACCCTGACGCTGCCGACGGTAATTGGTAAGTGGTGCAGAGGGATCACGCAGCACAGTGTGTCTCTGCACACACACACACACACAGTCATGTAGTACTTTAAAAACACAACAACCACCGTCCTCGTCAGACTAATCCCAATTATCTTTGAAGTGAACACTTCAACTGCATTTAACAATTAACTAAAAGCTCAGAAACAGGCTCATTAAAAAGCTGCTACAGACGCGACGCTCCTCTAACTGTGACATCACATCGCCATCACAGGCCGACACAGGCAGGCAGCCGACGCCTCAGTGTCCAGGCTGACGTCCACTCACTACAGTTTATCTGGCTGCTGCCCCCGCCCCTGTGTGCTGTGTGCTCTCTGGCCTCACCTGAGCAGGTGACAGAGAAACCCGAGCAGCATCTACAGCAGAGCGCCGTGCTGTGGACGCCAGCTCTTATACTCCTTCTCCTCCTCGGCCTCTCGGCCTCTGCAGCTCCTGTTATTACGTCTTGTCAGGTGTAACTGTATCAGCTGCTCAGATCCTGATCCTTCACCTCCTGCAGTCACAGCCACAGCTCCCCCCCTCCACACTCCACCCCCCTGCACCTCCCCACCTCCTGCTGATCGGAGCTGGATCACAGCTTCAGTCTCAGCTCTCATCACTCCGCCTCACTCATGTTCACAGCCAGTAGGAGGGCTGTTCCCTGGCTGAGCTCAGATCAGCCTCGTGTTCATATCAGTAAACACTGTCTCACTGTTTCTTCTCTGCAATCTGCACCTGCAACAATCGGCCAATCAGACGCCTGGAAGCAGCAACAGCCACCAACACTAGTGCTCCAGCTCACAGTGTTGAAAACATCCAGACTGCAGCGTCTCCACACAGAGGTGTTGAACTGTGTGTGTGTGTGTGTGTGTGTGAGGCTGGAGCTCAGACTGAGGAGAAGACGTGTTACGCCACCAGCAGCAGCAGCTCCACCTTCACCTTACCCCATCACAGTGGCGGTGTAGTATCATGTTGCCCGGTGATGTCATGGTTACCAGCTGCTTATGTAACGTGTTGTTCAGCACGTCCCAGTACAACAACAAGAGAGGAACAGGAAGGATTAGTTCAAGTGTTTACCACAGAGAGAGAGAGAGAGGAAGCTCCAGCTGCTTCTGACCATCTATGTACTTAACCCCCCCACCCCCCCATATTTAGCTCCAGGTCTGCAGCTCTGCACATTTCTGATTGGTCTCTGTTGTTTCACCTGTCGTGTTTAAAAGTCGACTGTTTACATCTGATTCAACACTTTGTGAAGTTCTGCTGGTTTTTCAGGTGAGAAAGTTTCCGTGGAGCAGAATCTTCCCAGGAATCTAGGTTGCCGTGGAAACACAAACAACAAATGGGCCAAGTTTACGTCCTGAAGCAGCTGGAATTAGAAGTTTTACAGGCGCTTTAATCTTCCTGATCCTCACCCGGTACAGGTCGATTGTCCGTGCTCAGGGCTGGAGGTGGGCGCCAAACCAACCTGAGATGTTTCACATCCCTCTGTATGTGAGAGCCGCAGTATCTCCAGCTCTCTGCTTCAGGATGGATGTTCACTGAGCCGCTGGCTCCTCCTCAGTAAAGGATTCAGATCCTACTGATGCACTCTCTCTAAATCACCCTGAGTATCTGAGAGGCTAAACGCCCGCATCTGTTTATATCCTTATATTGTAATTGCCACCATCCTGTATCGACTAGACTCAAAAATCTATGGGTCCTAATGTGATTTCATTAAGATACAATCCTGGTGAGCTGCTCCCAAACAGATGCTGCAGAGCTGGAGAGTCGATCGGTGAAGTTCTGCTGCAGCATCCGTCATGTGAAAACCTTCTAGAGGCCAGAAGGCATCGAGAATCATTTAGGCAGCCTGCACTTACCCCTAATGCTTTTCTCAATGATCTGCTCCATGTGAATTTACAGCATCAGGTGAGAGAAAACTATCTGACTGGTTTCATCCAACAGAACATTAACTATGGATCAGGGGAGGAGAGGAGGAGGAGAAGGAGGAGGCATCACCTCCTCCTGAGGAGAAAACCTCTGATCTCTGCTTCAGTGTAAAGGAGGACGTTGAGGAAGCGTCAGTGATGAAAGCTCGAGCAGATACATGGACATCCCATAGAGACGCATCGCGCTGAGGTGTGATCAAACATTCAGGTGTCCATGTTTAAAATAAGAGGTTGAGACGAGAAAGATTTTCTCTGAGATATTAAAAGTGCACGTAGAGAGGGAGCAGGTGTGCAGCCGAGCACACGGCTGCACCATCACAACCACCAGAACACACACCACGCAGCCAATCACATGGTCATCTGCTGCAGCTCATCATCAGAGCAGGCACCAGCACCTCAGGCCGCTCTGTGCTCCATGTGCACACAGATCCACCAGAGAACAACAACAACAACACACGCCCGCCATGAGCCAATCAAAACAACTTCAGCGTCTGCCCCCCCCCTCCATCAGCTCTGTCGGTCACTCACCGTACTCAATGTCGTAGAAGACGATGAACTTCTGCCAGCGCAGCTCCTCCACCAGCGTCAGCATCACGTCGTTGAGGCGGACCGGGGGCCGGGCGGCCAGCGTGTAGCGCTGCCCCCAGGGCTGGGGTTGAACTGGCAGGCGGTCCGCGGGGAGCCCTCGCTGTTCCTCTGGATGTACAGGTGCGGGATGTGCATGGCATCCGTCAGGGACTGCAGGGCGCTGGCCGAGGCGCAGCCTGTCGACGTCACCAACGCCAAGATGCCCTGGTTCATCAGCTCGCAGGCTGGAGGGAGGGAGGGGGGGGGGGGGGGGGGAGAGCAGAGTTATGTAAAATATCAGACATATAAACAGAAATGATCAGTGGTTTATCAGCAGCCTCAGTAACACATTTATCATGCGACGCAGCAGGAGCAGGTCTAATGTTAAATAATGTGTTGACCTGCGGTCGGCGGCTCAGAGGAGACCGAGCTGCGCTGTCATAAATCTACTGAAGCGTCTGACAGCTTACACCGATGCTCTCCCTTGGCCTGACCCACTTCTGAACCTCCACACCTGCACCAGCTCTGAATCCAGCAGAGAGCAGGTACCTGCATGATTAAACAGGCCGCACATCCAGCAGGCCAAGGTCAGCTGAAGGTCAGAGGTCATCAGGCCTCGCTGGGTTGACTGGCAGCTTCGCACCTGAACCTGAACCTGAACCTGAACCTGAACCTTTTACTGCACACACTCACTAATCAGTTTGAACCAGAACCACCGACCCAGAGACCAGAATCCAGAAGTGAATCAGAGTTTGGCTGAAAAGGAAACTGTGATGTAAAGAGTGTGAACACGTGTGTTACATGTAAGTGAATCAGTCAGCGAATAGATCACCAGCCTTATATAAATAAAATGCACCTCAGACAGGACTTTTATTTTGAAATACCACATTTATTTCCTAGATCTTTTTTTATGCAAATGAGGGGGCGTGGCCATCTCACAGCCACAGCACTGAATCACACAGTTATTTAGTCACTTGTAAATGTATATCTACACTTACAGCTAATCAACAGCCCAGAGCACAGTGTACATTAACATTTAGCTAACATGAAGCCACAAAGCTAACACACGTCCACACACTAGCATTAGCGTTAGCATCTCCCTGCACACACTCTCACTCCTGCACCAGCTGCAGCTTCAGTGGTGTTTTTACTGCCGATTAAAGCTCTGCCCTCTGAGTCCGACTGCACTTAATCACAGAAATCATTTCCCTGCTGCCCCCCCCCCCACCCACACACACACACACACACCCTCCACCCTCCAGCAGAGAGGAGGACCTTTTGCTTTCCAAACCAGCTCCTTGACCTTTTGCTGTTAACTCAGTGTCTCTGAGCTTTTTCCTCCTCTGAGGCCTCTTTTGCTGCGTCACCCCCCCCCCCCCCCCACCCCCCCCCCCCCCCTCGTGAGTTCTGCACAGAACACCAGGCCGCCACCTTTCTGAATACAGCACAAGATCTACCCTCAGATAGAGCAGCTACACCTCCTGAGGCAGCGTCGCTAACTCTGCTGCTGTCCTACATTATAAAAACCTGTTCTGGCTCTGGAACCAGATCCAATCATGTGCAAACCTCTGAGTGTTTTCAATCCACCCCCCCACTCCCCCCCCACCCCCAAAGCAGCAAAAATAACACATGAAGAACCTCTCGGTCCTGAATCGGAGCATGTGAACTTCAATGTTCACACGCTCCATTAAAGTCCAGTCCACTCTCCAAACACTCATGTAGCTGCTGCCCTACAATTACCTCGAGTGCTGCCTCACAAACACACTCCCTGGACGTGCTCCGCTCCCCCGCTGGGCCGACCGCCCCCTGCACTTTTATATTATTCTCAGGCAGCAACTGTACAATAATAAGAAGGAGAATCAAAGCTGTAACGATAATCTTCACTTGTAGAGCATGTAACAGAGGACGTCACATGAGAGAGATTCTTGCACTAAAGAGAAGTGAACTCTGGGAAAAACGGCTGCTCTTTAGGAAACGGATTTAAAAGAGGTCACCGATTCTGTTGACCTGGTCCTCAGGCAGCTTGTTTCATGGCTGCAGGGCTCAGACTGTTGACGCTCTGCCACCTCAGGAGCAGGTAGGAGGCCACAGAGCAGCTCAGAGGTCCGACATGAAGCACCGAGAGAAACATGGAGGAGGATGGAAGGTCGAGAGTCAGACCTTCAGATCAGATCTGAGACGGTGTGGAGGGCAGGGAGGGAGGAGAGGAAGGCTGTGCTTTCAGGAGGTGGATCTGTCTGATATCTGAACCAGACTCTGGGTTTTACTTTGTTCAAAATACCCGTCTGAAGTTATCAAACGACAAAGGAACTGAAGATGAAAGCTCTGTTCATTCTGGCGAGGCATCAACCTGACGAAGTGCTGCCATGTTTTTACTACAGGTCACGACTTCACGCTTCATTCCAGTGAATATCTGGTTGAGGTTTAAAAGAGAAAACCTCCTGCCAGGCACTGCTGTTAATTACCTATTAATTAATGCCTCCCCCTCCCCCTCCCCCTCCTCCTCAGGCAGAGCGTGATCGATGAGACAAACCACCGGATGGAGCTGGGCTACACTGAGACACTGAGACATGACTCCTGGGGACGGAGACGCTGCATCGAGGACATGCAGGGTTTTACTTATTTTCTGAACAATGATGAAAAACATTTGGACCCTTCAGACCCCCCCCCCCACCCCACCCTCAGAGGCTGTCCATCTTTAACCATCATGTGGACGTGACGGCAGCACTCACTGTCCATGTGCCTGGTTTGTTTCTGTTAAAAAGACCAGTGATTCAATTTATCAATAAAAGCCACACTGAGCTGCTGCCCCCCCCCCCCCCACCCCACCCCACCAACACTCTGCACCTCTAAACTCCCCTGTTAAAGGAGATATGGAGCTCCAGCTCCCAAATCCCTGCTCCACACACACACACACACACGCAGGCGGTGCTGAGGCAGCACTGCTCCCAGCTCATCATCCTCTCTGGGCTCTTTCTCTTTGAAGCAGGTACATCAAACTGTCCGGGGCCACAGGAGTCGGAGCAGGAGGCCGAACTGCAGACGCCACACTTTCACTTCTGTCTGTGAGCAAATAATAAAACTCATGTGAACGTTTGCTGCTCGTCTTGTTTTCAAGAAACTTCTGACCAAAGTGTGAGATGTTCCTTCTCTGCTGATCAATCACTAATAAAGACGCTCTGGACGTCGACAACATGGAGTCACTTTAAGTTTGTGAGGACTAAAGCAGCATCCTGTGTGTGTGTGTGTGTGATGATCCTCTAACGCGATGATGCATTTCCTGTTTTACCCGAGCGGATTGAGGAGCGCAGAGAAACATTAATCACGGCCGAGTCGCTACGAACAGGAAACAAACGAGTGTGTCAGAGAATGATTTGCAACGAGACAATCAGCACGAGGACGTGCTCATTACGAGTGTTTCCACGTCGTCACGGTCACAGAGACGCTTTCCTGCAAAATGCATTCGACGACTTGTATGTAAATGTAATGTATAGGGGTGGGTGGAGGGTTGGGTGGAGGGTTGGGTGGGCGTGGCCTGTGCAACGTTTCACCAGGAACTGTTTTTATCTCACTGAGTTTAGTCTCTTGTTTATGTTTATGTCTCGTTTGTGGATTTAAAGGAGCCACAGGAGGAGAAAGCTGCTGTTACAGTTCACATACAGTCACTGAACACATGTATTCATCCACAGCGCTCACAACCGGTTGTTACTGAGTCGTGTGGAGGTTGGTATTGAACCGATCTGACCCTTCAGCTTGAAGACGCTGTTCATTTCACAGGTTCTTCTTCACTGTGATTTTATCTGTCGCTACCTTGGCTATTAAAGGAAAAACTCATTAAATAACTGTTGTCTGTTGCCTGTGATCACAGCGAATACGGTAGGCCTGATCGCAACTATGACATCATCACCCCATCGCAGGTATTTCACATAATGGTTCAAATGGCTTCTGTTCAGACATGTCAGATTTCATCACCGTCTGTTCCCTCGTCATTTTCCACCGTGTGAGTTTGGACTGGTCCTGTTTTAATGATCATCATTGCAATCATCATCTTTTCTTCTTCCCTTCTTCTTCTTCTTCTTCTTCCTCTTCCTCTTCCTCTCTGTATTGTATGTGTATTACAGTCTTACACTATAATAGAAGCAGAGAACGATTAGAAAAAAACAACAGCAGTTATGTGTTTGGCGATTAATCATCAGCTTCACTGATGTCACTGTCATCACTGTTAGTTCCTGAAGAGCTGCAGAGACTCTTCAGAGTTCAGGTTGTGATCGTCTCTTCTCCGGTGTCTCGCCCCCTCTCACAGCCAGACGACCACCGTTAAGCCTCTCAGCAGCCTTTCATCTCCGGTTAGAGCCCGACTCTCTCTGCAGGAGAATATCTGTCCAGACTTAAAGGTCAAGAGATACTCCAAAGGGCAGCAGGCATGTTATAACTGAGCTTCCACCAGGGGGGATGTAAAAAAAAACACACGCATTTAGCAGAGGCAGAGGAGCATGAAGCAGAGCCAGGTAGTCTTCCAGGAAAATATATACAGAGCGGTGGAGGTGGTGGAGCAGCAGCTGGCTGGTCGCAGGGACTCTTAATGTTTGATGAGTCAAACTTGGCTGCACCCGGGCTGAATCTCTCCAAGCTGAGAACAAACCGAGGACAGAGGAGGAGGAGCTCATCTACATTCAGCCGCTTCTTCTCTAAGTGTATAAAATCTGTCTTTATTAAGGGGACGAGGAACAGCGTCGTCAGCATCCGGCGGTTTGTGGGGAAAAGAGATGACGAGGCAATAATTCCACCAACAAAATTTAAAATTGTGGGAAAGATAATGAGACAAATGTGGCCTGTGTGGACGAGGAGATAATGAAGTGGTACTGAAACATTTAGAGTGTAATCTGGTATTAAATTAGTAAATGTTTTTTTTTTTGCTAAAAGCCCAGAAGAGAAGATTGGAATCTGACTCACTGGGTCAATTTAATGAAATAAATCACAGCTGGTTCCACACATGATGATGATGATGGAGGCCTGTGTGTGTGTGTGTGTGTGTGTGGGGAGGACCCTGGAGAGGACTCTGGGAGGCTGCAGCTTCAGTCTTGTTTGTTTTTGTTTTCACCACAAACTCCACAAAAAGCTGCATCTCATTTTCTAATCAGATTCAGTGGGAGGATTAGTCACAGGCCGCGGAGCCGCCGCACTGAGGAGCTCACTTTACTGCTGCTGCTGCTGCTGCTTCACGAGTTCACAAGTTCACAAACACTCTGTCAAACCAGCCACACCAGTGTTGGACTGCACTGAATTGGTGTGACTGCTCTGTAGTGACCTCACAAAGTGACAGGAAGTCCTGACGGCTGGTTTTAAGGCTCAGTGTCTGAATACAGGCTGTGTGCATTTCTCTGTGGACTGAGGCTTTGATACTTTCACAGTATTAATATAGAACCTAGAGCTGCTTTATAATCACACTACACATGGACGTCTACCTTTATACTGTATGGAGCTTTAAGACACACGTCTACCTTTATACCGTATGGAGCTTTAACACGGTTCATGTTCTGCTCTTCCATTACACAAAGCTCCACATCACCTCATCATTTTGTTGATGTGTCTCCGTGTGACAGGAACAATCACATTTTAATGAGCACTGGAGAACATGGGACTACAACTCACAGTCAGTTGTGCTCTGAAATCACCGAGGACCAATTAGCATAATATACTAGAATGGGACTAATAGCTTTGGAGGCTTCAGAAACACAGCGCCGGTAGCTGTTGGGATAACTCACTCAGCAGCCGGCCGAAATGACTCGGGCTGCGACGTGACTCACTCGCTCTGTGAGTCCACAGTGAGTCATGGTTTCATCCATGCTAAATGAAGCCTGCGCAATATTTAGCCGAAGCGACTCCCTGTGCATCCTAATGACACTTACAGAGTGACTCCTACCAGACGGCGGGAGACAGAAACCATTAGAGTCGGAACAAGACAAAGATCTCCCCCTCTCTCTGCCTCGCTCCTCCTTAGCGTGATCTTTATCAATATCTCTCCTCCAAATTAGCTCGGAGAAACAAAGCAGATTCATCTCATCCTTGAAGCAGGGGGTTATGGATCTGTCCTGAATTCCTCTGCATGGCCTCCTCTCTCCACTGATGATGATGATGATGATGATGCAGCAGCGAGGACTTCATGTATTATAGATGCAGGGCGGGTGCTGATGTGCTATCACATTCAGGGGGATGCTCAGCCTGTACTGTGTGAGCGATTTGTCCGAGATGTAAACATCCGTACAGCTGCGAGCCATTTCATTGGATAAACAGATGGTTTCCAGAGGCAGGAGAGGCCGACACCTCCTCCTCCTCCTCCTCCACCTCTCCTGCAGCCTGATGAGCTGCTTATTTAAACTCTGCACGTGAGGACGAAGGCGCTGAAATTAGACAAACGAGCTGCGTCTGATGCTCCTGTAGTTGGTTTTCTTGCTAATTAGTTCATTATTTTACTTCTTCTTAATCACTACATTACTTCTGTTCTCTCTGAAACTGAGACCAGGGACGTGTACTTGAGCAAAATGGAAACACAAGAAGTGATTCATTACAAATGTCTGTAAAATTAACCAGATATCATCAGCTTCATTTAAATGCAAACTCTGTTTCTGAGACTGAAGCTCTGACACTGCAGTGGGCTGGACTGAAAACCAGTACAAACACTTCACAGGACATAATGGGAGGGGCCTGAAGCAAAGTCCGAGCTGGACCAGAACCAGAACCAGGGTCTTAACTGCACCAGGACTCAAAGGGACAAACAAGTGCTGGTCTCCATGGCTGACAGTCATTAGCTTCAGCTAAAGCTAATGGAGTCACTTCTTCATTTCATCATCATCTCCACTGAGGAGGCTCTGCACACTCACCAGCTGCTGGGCTCTTTGTTTGTCTGCATGATGAGACAGAAAGTCCTGAACTGTTTTGCAGTGAACTTGGAGGACTGAGGGGTCAAAGGTCAGAGAAGAAGCCGTTAAGTTTTGGTGCAGATCAGAATTTGAGTGTTTGCTCTTCTGATGCTGGTGTCTGCTGTTTGTGTGACTGTCAGACTGCAGAGAAGAGTCTGGTCCACGTTAAACAGTCACATCAATCAAATGACCTGCAGCAGCTTCAGAGGCGTCAGACCTCCAACAGACAGAGTCACATGACCTCCACAGGTGCAGGTGGAGCTTCTCCTCCATGTTGAGACCTCTGATTGGTTCACATCATTAACCAATCACTCCTCTCTCTCTCTCTCTCTCCCTCCTTTGTTCTGTCACTTCCATCTCTCTCGTTTCACCAGCCTGACGTCTCTCCCTCCCTCCTCCTCCTCCTCCTCCTCCTCCTCCTCCTCCTCTGGGTTTTCTGCTTTGATTCCTACTGTGTTTCTTTTCATCCTTTTGCTTTTCATCATCCTCTGAAGTTAAACTCTCTATCAGCACCTCCTTCATATCGCCACATCTCCAATCAACCATCCCTCCTTCTTTCCCTCCCCTCATCCTCCATTCCCCGCCCCCCCCCACCTCTCTCTCCCTCCATCCCTCCTCTGAAGTCGACGCCTCCTCTCCGAGTCCCTCTTTCTTTTCTTTCATCTGTAAATTTTTTAGGGGCTAGAGCGTCTTTAAGAAGAACGAACTCATCAGCGGCTCCGGAGGGAATCGAACCTCCAGCTCTGGCAGCAGCAGCGGTGGCAGCAGCGTCTTGTTGCTCCTTTGGCTGAACTCAAGAAATGAAGTGATATTAAAGCAGGTATCAGTGAGAACATGTCTTTAAACTAAGTGCTTTGCTCCTTATTTGTGGTTAGTGATGCTGCGTTCGCTCAGAGATGAACCAGGAGCAGGACGAGCTGCTGTGAAGACAGGAAGTGATCCAAAACCACTCACCCACTAAAACTCTGCTTTTACGCACTAGAAGTAAAACTGTAACAACCACAGATCTAAGATATTCATCATTTTGGATCATTTCCACACAAAGTGTTTCTTTACTTGGAGGTTTGGTTTTAAACTCGGTCATTGTCTCTGATGTGTCATTGGTCTCCGCTCTGAGCTGAGCTGCTGCCTCTCTCCTCCAAACACAACCAAGCTGACATTTCAAAATCTAAATCAAAATGTTAAACTTTATTCTTCAACAGATTGAGACCAGGAGTTGAATAAATGAATGAACAGCTGAGTGCATCCCTCTGTGGCTGCGTGAGGGACCGATGTGATGATGAAGGATCATTAAAGTCAGATATGGACGAGTGCAGGTGCTTTATGGGTAAATGAGTAAAATGTCAACAATGTGCAGTTAAATCACTGCAATACTTTATACAGGGGGGGGGGGGGTAAACTCATAAACATTCATCTTGTTTCTTTATCACCTTAATACCAACACAAACACACACACACACTCACACACTCCTCCCCCCTCTGTGTTCAACATGGCTCCCTCCGCCCTCAGAGCTCATTTTTCACCTCAGGCCGATCGGGTCTTAATTTCTCTCATGCTTAATTAAACTATCTATCTCCATGGATCTGTAGCCCCATTACCCATAACACCCTGCACCACTACTACACCACCACACCCCCCCACCCCCGCCACCCTCCACAATGTCTCTGTTAATAAGGGGATGAAATGAATGACCTGTAGAGATAATAATGCTGCAGAGCCGAGCTTTATTGTGGCTGACAATCCCCAGGCCTCAGCCTCCAACCACCGCCCCCCTGGACACTGTGTGTGTGTGTGTTTACCCATGAGTCCACACACACACGCCCTCTTTGCATCAGTGTGTGCACACAAGTATGAAATCCTTTATCCTTCTTTAATGGGCAGAGACGCAGCGAGGAGCGAGCGGCCTGTCGGAGCTCAGACCAGAGGCGAAGATTAGCATCGGCTCGGATTAGCATACTAATGCTGGCATGTTGTCATTCCAAATGTTAGCATGTTAACGCAGTGCTATTTAGCATGTAATCTGCCAGCACTTACCATGTAAATACCCCCACCATGCTAACGTTAGCGTGAACTAGTGTGAGCTCAGCTGAGCAGGACGACGTTCAGAGACTCTGCACAGCATCAGGCTCATCAGATACATGTCATGTATATAACTGCATCAGGACGTGTATGTCTTCCTCCTCCTCCTCCTCCTCCTCCTCGGGTGAATGATGTCGGTTCATCTGTGTGATTGACAGGTGGGCGGGAGGCAGGACCAACAACAAAACACCTGTCCTCAGGTGAAATACGTCTGTTTAACAAATCAAAACGCTGCGTGACAGAGGAGCAGCCGAGCTCCACGCCGCATTCAGGGAACCCTGGAAATCACATTTGTATGCAGCGTCGTGCGGCTCGTCAGCTCGTTCGGCTCCCCGCCCTCCGACCCCTAAACACAGTGAAGAAGAACTTAATGGTGGTGGTGGGCTATTACCCAGAGTTCCTCAGTCCCACAGGTGAGCTGATCGTTAGTGGGAATTTAAACATCGGCCCCGGCAGCGCTAATGTCATTTCACAACCATTAAACTGAGACACTGTGGAGCATTAAATGTGCAGGCGTCCACGGGTGTGTGTGTGTGTGTGTGTGTGTGTGAGACATAGTGAGAGAGGAGTGTGTTCAGGGCGAGAGCTAATGATGTATTAGGGAGAACAGCATCGTCTCAGGGCGTCATTCATCACAGAGAGACAGCTGAGGGACAGAGCCATAAGTCAAACACACCACAACACACAGACAGACACACAACAGACAGACAGGTGGGGACGTGAATGTGGAGACAGACAGGACACATGGAGACGAGACTGACAAGTCAGAGAGGGACAGAGAGACAGGTGTGGAGACGGACAGAGGAGGAGGACACACCGTGTGTCCCAGGTCCCACTGTGGCTAGGTGGCTAATGTGTTAGCATGAGCATTAGCATTAGGCCTGCTGATGAGAGGAAGAAGGGGAGCAGTGAGGAGGAGGAGCTGCGGGGGCTTCAGATGTGTAAGTTCAACTCCACTCAGTGAGCTGCTGCAAACCAACCACAGCCCACTGGATCATTGTCTTAAGATCTGGAGGAAATGAATCTTTGTTTTGCAGAGATGACGACATGATGAACTGCAGATGTGAGTGTGTAACAGCGTGAGAGGAGCAGGAAAATATCGACCAGCGCATCATCAGTCTCCTCAAACAGCTTCATACCTCACTGCAGGTGAAAACTGAACCAGAACAGCACAATCTGAAAGGAAACAACCAAATCCACTGGTCCGTGAAGGCAACACCAGCACCAGCAGGCCGACCTGGATCCTCGCTACCTGACAACGTCACCTGGAGGGAACCAATCACCTGAGGAAGTCTCCAGCTGAGGAGCCAATCATGAGCCCTGTCAATCAGACTCAGGTTTCTGTGCAAACATGGCAACACATGAGTGTGTTTGTCTTTCACTCTCAGCCTCAGTCTCCTCTGTAAATACGGCAGCTCTGCAGGGACAATCCCCAGCGGCCTCATGACTTAAAGCACCAAACGTGAACTGTTGTGCTGCAGGTCGTTCCCTCGACTCTCCTCCAAAACAAATAAGTGAATAAAAATGTGACGCTCGGTGATGAAGCGCTCACACACACACACACACACACACACACACACACAGTTTGTTTATGAGTGTGTTCCTGTTTTGTTTGTGTCTCAGACCCAGGAGGCTGCACAAGGAGACGTGATGCACGACTGAGGACTGAAGAGGAGGAGCTGCAGGTCTCAGGATGTTTGGACAGAAAAGATTTGGTAGTTTGCAAAGGTTTGATGAGAGGAAGGAAACTCATCCGGGGTTCGTTAGGTGTCAAAAGTTCAAAGGTTCATCAGCTGATTGACATGAACCAGAGGAGCTGAGGTTGAAGAGGACGTTTGTTCAGAGGTAAAGCGAAGGTGTCGTGACTCCTAACTCCTCCTGATCCTCTCCACTCGGGTGTTTGCATTTCAAGACATGAAGCGCTGGTGTCATGAAATTTCATGTGGCCCGGCTGTGGAGGCTTTAAAGCAGAGAGCGTATGGATCAGGATCAGGATCAGGTGCGTCTCCCAGGGATTAAAACCTCTGGGCTCGGCTCCGGGCCTCCTCGTTGTAACTCCCTCCTGCTGCTCGCTGCTATCTAAAGCCGGCGTCTTACATAAAGGTCGTTCAGCTAGAACATCAATTCTACACCGAGGATTTCTGTACAGGAGCAGGAGGACTTATTATTACACCTGAATCATTGATGTCGGCCCGAGCCCAGGCCGACGGCTCCGATCGGAGCACAGAGATGTTTTTGTTTGAGACTCCTCGACGGCAGATGGTTCTGTTCACACGATGAGTCAAACTCTTGACTTGTTTATCCCCAGAACGCACGCAGCCACAGAAAACGCACACAAAACAACCAATTTACAGATTTTGTGAAGCTTAAAATATTCAAACAGACAGTGCGCGGCTCTGTGTTTAACAACCAGCGGCTGCTTGTTGCTTGTGTCCACACAGAGGAATGAAAATGGCTCCGACTGTAATTGTGGATCTTGTGGTTTTGTTTGGCCAGAGCTCTTGGAGCCCATCTGCTGCTGGATTAGGGTTCTGTGGTGCCAACAAACAGCAGCCTCTTCACAACCATTTGTCTCACTTGAACCGTGCAGACCTCCTTCATGGCAGCGCACCGGGTGGATCCGAGGGGTTTGGATCCCACGGATGTGTCTGTGTCCTGTTGTGTTGTCCGGAGGGACGCGAGGGACAGTGTTGGAGCTGACAGGGGGGCCGCTCGCTCCGACTCTGAACATGTTGGCTGCTGCTGCTGCTGCTGTTGTTGTTGTGTTTGATGTGCTGTTTTGCCGCTCAGCCCTGAACCAGCTGAACCTGCCTCCCCTCAGGACAGCGAGTGGTGTGATATCATGAGGAGGAGCACAGTGTGCTATCACTGAAGAGCAGTCGTTGGAGGGAACGTATAAAAATAAGCTGTGATAAAGGTCATCTGAGGACGCTCTTGTTTGTGCAGCCTCTGTATTCTAATGGGGAGCGGGCAGCAGAAAACAACCCAACCTGCCGAACCGACGGCCCGGGGGGCGGATAAACTGAACTCCCCCTGTCTCACGTCGAGTGGGGATGGAAGGAGGAGGTGATGGAAATGATTTCTGTGACAACATATTCAAAGTATGCACAACTCGGGCTGACAGCTTTAAGCCTCGCACTTCTGCTTCTCATTCCCTCCAGCTCCTCTCCGCAGCCCCCCCCCCGCATGAGTAACGAGGGTTTAAAGATATTGTGGACGGTCACCGAGGCAGCGCATCGATTAAAACGGCTTTTAACTACCTTGAAGGATGGAGCTGCATCACATTTGCATTAATCAGACGCTTTCGTATCATCTGACTGCGAGACATGTCAACATGGTACCGAACGGGACGGACAGCTCCTTCTGATGCAGAGTGTAAAATCTGTCTCTGTAAAAATACATCAAACTTTATACGTTTTTGAAGTTTCTGACCAGCAACAGTGAAGAAGCAGCAGCTGCAGTTCCTCTCCTGACCACTAGAGTGAGTCCGTCTCCACAGACTCCCCTGTTAAAAGGTCCTTTACAGCTGTTAACAGCTACGTCATGTGGGTGATGTCACAGAGGTATGGAAGCCCTGTGTGGACAAACACAACCTTTGTTTTCCCAGAGATAACAACAGATAAACTGGAGGTTTCAGGTTCATACGTAACTTTATCAGCTTCATCATCTAATGAACCTGATGCCGTCTTCGAGGGCCGTCTCCATGGATACCAGATGATGATGAGAGAGGTCCTGATCAGCATCGTCTCACATCTCTAATTAATTATGTTGTTACCTCTGTTTCTTTTCTCAGTGTCTGGAGAAGATGATGCTGTAGTCTCAGGAAAGCAGAGGAATGTCTGTCCACTCCGGGCTTCCGTAGAGACGTGACGTCCATCTGAGGCCCAGTGTTTGCGGTCGCTCTGTGTCCAGTCAGATCTTCAGGTCTCCTCCATCAACAGTTGGTTCGGTGTAATGCGAGTGAACACGGTGATGTTTGTGTTTTACATTAAATCCTGCCTCATTACTGAGCAGCTCACGCAGCCGGTGAAAAATGAGGAGGAATTCATTTGGCTGGTGGAAGCTGCTTTTGGCAGGTGCACAGGCTTGTTTACCAGCTCTTGGCAGGTGGACCAAGAAGTTAATTCTGGACCTCACCAATGGCCTTTTTAACGCACATCTATCAGCTAATTTTGATGAATGACCAACTAAACAGTTCATCACTCACCGCAGCAGCAGCAGCAGCAGCAGCAGCACGTCTGTCTGCTGCTGCTGTGGAGACACAGAGCCGAGCAGACAGATCCAGACCTGCAGCTAAACCCTGAAGAGGAGAGAGATCCAGCTCCAGTGTGAAATCTCTCTGCCTGTCGCCCCCCCCCTCCTGCTCCTCACCCTCCTCCTCCCTGAGGAGCAGAGCAGCCCGGTGGTTCCTGTCAGCTTTCACAAGCAGCTGAGAGGAGGGGTCAGAGGTCACCGCCTCATCCCAGACACAGAGCAGCGTCTGGGGGGAAGACAGGCCCAGAGGAGAGGCTGCAGATCAAGGACGCACTCATCCGCCAGTCACAGAAGAGAGGAAGGAGAGAGGGAGGAAAGGAAGGTGTAAAAGGAGGAAGAGGGGAGGAAGGAGAGGTACAGGACAAGAGGAGAAGAGAAGAGAGGAGGGGAGGGGAGGAGAGGGGAGGAGAGGAGAAAGGATTTAGATGGAACTGTCTGGTTAGAAAAGACAGATGAGAAGTGAGGGTGGAGATGGCAGGAGATGGGAAAGAAAGAGTGGAAAGAAGAAGAGGATGTATGAAGGGAAGGAGAGAGAAGATGAGGAGAGCACTGAAGAAGTCAAAAGAGGAGAAAGAAGACAGGAGAGTGAAGGAAGGCAGCAAAGGAAAGGAGGAGCTGAGGATAGACAGATGGAAGAAAAGGGAGGATAAAGGGGTGAAGAGGTGAAGACAAGATGAAGAAATGAGGGTGTCAAGAAAAGAGAGAGAGGGGAGTAGAAGATTAGAGCAGAAGAAGAAAGGAGAGGTGAAGAAAGGGAGGGAGAGAAGAGGGAGAGAGGGAGAAAGAGAGAAAGAGAAGAACAGAATAGAAGAAATAAAGAAGATGAAGTGAGGAGATGACAGGACAGATCCAGAAGAAGAGAAGAAGGAAAGAAGAGAGGGAGAAGAATATAAGAGGAGGAGGTGAAGACAGAAGAAGGTTTAGGAGGAGGAAGAGGAGGAGGAGGAAGAGGAGGAGGATCTGTGAAGCATCTCAGTGGAGTTGAGTCTTTGAAAGGAGGAGCAGCGAGTGGAGCAGGAGCTCCACATCCATTATTGATACGAGGAGCCTGAAGACCAAAGACTGGAGCTTCAAACAGTGTTTGAGCTGCTCCAGTCTCCAGGGAGGGGGGGTGGGGGGGACCGGCTGAAGCCCCCACTGCTCCTACAGCTCCTCCAAACACCCACAACAAGAGGACGGAGGAGGACGGAGGACGAGGAGGACGAGGAGGACGAGGAGGAGCTCCATCACCTCACCTCCCTTCTCCGACCATGAAGCTCATACAGTCGGAGCTCCGGCTTCCTGCGACAGACCCAGACTCCGAGTCTGCCGTGGGATTTCCCATGATGCACGGGGGCTCCCCTCTCCATCTGCCGCCATCACACCCCATTAATACATGTTACTAAGTCAGCTTCCTCTCTGCAGAGCCTGGACCAGAGCCGGCTGCCCCCCCCCCCCCCCCCCCCCAACCTGTTGAAGCCAGCTCTTCTCTGCGGCTGTGCCACCTGATCACTTCTGTTGTGATGTGGCTCCAAATGAGCAGAATAACTTGACTTGACCCATGACAGCAGGTCAGAGAGCAGGTCAGAGAGCAGGTCAGAGAGCAGGTCAGAGAGCAGGTCAGAGAGCAGGTCAGAGAGCAGACGGCGGCTTCACTCTGCTGGAGGGTCGCACGGCTCACACATATTATTACAGTCAACTTTTAGAACTTCAATAACAAAGGAAAGTTAAGAACCAGTAAAGTCTTGACTCGTGCGGCGAAGGACTCGTGGAGCGGTGAAACTCTCTGTCACGTATTGGGCCGTAACTTTTCACTGTGAGACGTTCAAGTGCCTCTGATTCCATAACAAAAGGTTAAACGGTGAAACAGCTGCCAGATCAGAGCGGATTAAATCAAATAATGAAAAGACGATGTCGGCTCATGCGTTACCACTGTGTATATATATATATGTGTGTGTGTGTGTTAATGTGAGTTTGTACCGCAGGGGAAGAGGCTGCAGTACAAAGACAGAAAGAGTCACATCACTGAGCGCTGATTTAAAAGGACGACTCTGATAAGGTGGTGCCATTTGCAGCAAACTGACATTTACCAGCGGCCGACTGAGTGAAGCCAAGGACGACTCTGTAACAGCGAGAGGAGCGGCTCCAGCGGAGGACGCCGTCATGCAGCGACAACAGAGACGATGCCGACATACAAATGGAGCTAAAACAGAACATTACATGTAATGACTCCTATAAGAATATTAATGGATCAGCAGCTTTAATGCTGCAACTAAAGTCAAGGTCAGCATCAATCAGCTGCATATAAGACTTGTGTAACTGCAGCCGCTGCCACGGCAACTGTTACCAAGCAGCTCAAGGACGAGACGAGTCGATCTGAGGCCATAAAAGTGAAATAATGCAAATGTATGGATGCGTTTATGTTGGCGAGAAGTGTCCGACAGGAAATCATGACAGCGGCAGAAGAACAATAAAACATCTTCCCTGTCAGGACGACGACATGACGCGACTGTAGAGCGAGAACAATGAAGAATGATGAAGAGCAGCGGAGCCACGCGCAGGGACCCAACCAGGTCCAGGACTTCAGCGTCTTCCTCCCTCTAGATATTTTCCCCCGCTCATGAAGTTGGAGGTTCGTCGGTTCATCGTCAGTGTCTCGGGGCTCTGCAGGGTTTCTTCTCCAGGTGGAAGAGGACGACGGCAGACAGAGAGGAACAACGTCACCTTCAGCTTCTACAGCAGGACAAGACTGAAGCAAACAGGTGTGTGGAGTCAGGTGCAGATGTTAGAATGACTGTTCATCCTGTCGACCATGTGACAGGTTCACGCTGGTGTACAGGCCACACAGACATGTGAAGGATCAGAGGAGCTGCAGTCAGTATCACAGAGAGCCGATCGATAATCAATAAAGGCTGGAGGGTGAACTTGAAGGAAACAACGAGAGGGGACACTGATAGGAAGAAATCTAAACTTCACTGTGAGTGTGTGTGTGTGTGTGTGTGTGTGTGTCGCTCCCAGTCACATGATTATCATCAAGGTCGAGCCGTCGGTGTGTTTCCTCTGATTTATGAGCCGCTGCTGTTGTTGAGGAAAAACTCAGGACGTCCATTCAAAACAATCAAACACTTGAGCTTTTTGTCCAAACGTCTCATACAGACACAAACACATCCAACACACACACACACACCACACACACACACACACACACACTGTAGTAACAGTGTGTGTGTGTGTCTCCATCAGCAGGAGAAGAACTGTTGTAACTCTTCTGCAGATATTTCAGAATCTGTCTTCAAGTGTGTGTGTGTGTGTGTGTGTGTGTGTGTGTGTGTGTGTGTGTGTGTGTGTGTGTGTGTGCGCAGCAAACAGCCTGAAACAACAGCAAACACACACTGAGGCTCATCAAAGAAAAACATATCCCTTAAAATCATGATAACACACTCATTGTTATTTATGAAGCAACAAAGAGAAGAAGATTTCAGCTCGTGTGAAGTGAGCGTTTACTGCTGCTCTGTTTGTATGACTGTAAACACAGTGACACACACACACACACACACACAGAGGGGGTAAAGCGAGGGGAAGGTTAGAGACGCTGTGATGGAGAGAATAACAGGAAGTGAAGTGTGTCTGTGTCCATACAATGTCCTCATATGATTGTGATGATTATCTTTGGCACTCGTGTCTCCTTCACGGACGACTTGTCACACGCAGACAGAGAGACACTATTGTGTCAGTGCTGATGTAATGACACAACCTATCTCCATACAATCAACACACACACACACACACACACACAGAATGAAGCACCTGCTGGTGTAATTCAGAGCAACAAGCAGCTGCGGTTGCCGCGGGGAGGAAGGACGAGCAGCAGACGGCTGTGATAAATCTGCTGTGTGTCTCATCAGGTCGATCGATACCTCGGCCACACCGGCTCAAAGAGCTCATCTCAGGCCGCTGTTAATGACATCACAGTGTTTGGAGGAGGAAACTGAGCTGGAGACGCTGAGGCCAGGAGGAAAAGTTGGACACACTGATGCAGTGTGATGTGATGATGCTGCAGCAGACGGAGCTCGGCCCTGGTGGGTCCCAGTGTCACATGACTTTCATTAACTCAACTTCTTCTTCTGCTTTTATTGTGTCATTCAGCTCATTTTAAAGTCAGATGAAAGTTTGAGGAGTTTTCTGAGACGTTCAACATTAAATGTTGCTCAGACAAACAGCCTCCTCCTCACAGTAAACAAGCTGCTGTTCAAAACACACGTTAAGCTGGACGAGCTCTGATGAAACTCAAAACACCGTGTATTCCTGCAGAAAGCCTGATAAGTCTGATCCTTAGAATAAAATTAATGAGCGCTCTCTCTCTCTCTCACACACACACACACACACACACACACACACACCTTTCAACAACCATACATTATTAATCAGCAGCAGCTCAGTGGAAACAGATTATAAATGCTCTGACAGCAGATGATTGACAGGTGGCCGTCTTTGTTCTCACAGGAGCCTCAAACTTTCCTGCAGCGGCATCGAACGTGGAAAACTATGGAGGCAGAGTGCAGGACAACCACAACCACGACACAGAGGAAACTGTGGCGGCAGGAGGGCGAGCGAGCACAGGAAACAGCTGAGAGACAGTGAGCGAGGGCGGGAGAGCTCAGCAGGAACATGTGATCTGTATCTATTGTCTTATCTGCATCAGCAGCTCCTGATGCTAATGCTAATGCTAATGCAGCTACGATCGACCGGCTCACGACTGGAGCCACAGATCTGATCTCAGGAAGTTGTAAACAAGTGTTCAAGAGGTCAAAGGTCACAGGGTTCTGATAGATGAACAGATAGAAGAAGAGAGAAACAGTCTGATCAATATCACCTTCAAGGAGGAGGTCAACACGAGGGTGTGTGTGTGTGTGACAGAGAAGTGTGTGTGTGAGGGTTTGTGAGTGTGAATCTGCATATTTGCTTCTATAAACTGCACAAACAAAACTGCCACCCTGCGTGACACACACACACACACACACACACACACACACACACAGCCATTAGCAGAGTGCTAGGTGCTGGCTGAGGTGTCAGACGAGCAGATGAGGTCTGAGCTTCCCGCCTCATTTCCATCCATTACTGAAGGACGAGGCTCACGGAGCTCATTTGGCTCCATTAGAGGCCGCCCGGCTCCGTCCAATCACAGCGGCCAAATCCACGCTGCACGCTCCAACGTCGCCTCCTCACAGCTCGCCCTCAGGACGCAGCAGCGAACGCACCAAGGTCAGGAAGATTTGTTCCAGATGAACAGGTCTGGTGAGGTACCACCATGACAACAAGTGTATTTATGAAGGGATGAACGGATGAATGAGTGGGTGAGTGACATCCTCCTCCTCCTCCTCCTCCTCCTCCTCACATCAGGCCTCTTAGTGTCTCAGATCCCGACTCTCTTCATGGAGACTTTTTCCTGTTTTCTTCATATTAATGTTAATGACTAGCAGGTGTTACAGGGGCACTTATACTGTCTTATACTGGTCATAAGGAAATGATGTCATACAGGTGAGCCAACAGACAGGTGTCCCTGGTGAGACGGGGGGAGGCGGTGCACTGTTTTCTGACCGCTCCTCCTCTGTTTGAGGGTAAACACAGTTTGTGCTTCTCCATCTTCTGATCAGAGCGAGTCAACACCACAGACCAACCTCCAGATGGAGGGAAAATCAAAAGGTAGATCTGTGTTTGTTGTCTTGGAGAGAGAGAACCGCCCCATTAATACACACACACACACACACACACACACACACACACACACACACACACACACACACACACACACACACATACACAGTAGTGTTTCCATGTGAGCTACAAAGATCAGTTGGACAAACTGTCTGTTTCTGTGTCCAGGGAACAGGAGGAAAAATACAAAGAGTTCTGACCAAACAGACTCTGTGTGTGTGTTTGTGTGTGTGTGTGTGTGTGTGTTGTAAATTGGTTGAATAGAAATGTCATGGTGTGTGTGTTGCAGTCAATGCCTTGTTTTTTATCTGAAACAACACGTGAGCATGAATCTATGAGGAGGACGCTCTGAACAATGTGAGTCCATCTATTAGCACAAATACTCTGCTCCAACAATGAGGCTGCTTCACATCAGAGAGCAGAGCTGCAGCACAGCAACACACACACACACACACACACACACACACACACACACACACACACACACACTCACACACACACACAAAGTAAACACTTTCTAGCAGCTCCACAGAAACACATGCACCAAAAAGCTGCTGTTAACATAAACACGCAAACAGAAGCTTCAACTGAGACGTGTCAACAACAAGACTCTGGTTCTAACAAGCTCCACACACACACACACACACACACACACACACACACACACACACACACACACAGTCTGCCATTATTCCTCTGCCCTTTGAAGATGGGAGACAGAGCTCTTGCGTCAGCTGTGGATTCGTGCTCGTCTCGTTCCAGCGGTTGTGACACAGAGTTGAACTTGTCATGAGCCTCAGATTAACTCACTGGACAAAGCAGGAAGTCGTCCCCAGCCCCCCCCCCCCACACCCCCCCCCCACCACCACCACCACCACACACAAAAACAACTGTTCAAATTAGCCTGAAAAGCTGCAAAGCTGAGGTCCTGCTGCATGATACCACTGTTTGTCAGAGACACTACATGAGCACGTCGTTAGGTCTGATTACAGAGCAGCTGATGATGTGTGTGCGTGTGTGTGTGTGTGTGTGTGTGTGCGTGCGTGCGTGTGCGGGACTGATGATGCAACACAGTAACATGGACCCAACAGCTGACACTGAGGCTAATGAGTAAGAGCAAGAATTAAGAGCCAAAGGTCAAAGGTCATGACATGCTGTGACAGGTGACGTGTGCACAGCTTCAGTCTGAGCGTGTCCTCGCTGATCAGGACCGCAGGCTCCTCCCCTCCTCCTCCTCCTGGGTAAGATTTCTGACCAATCAGAGAGCAGCTGGTTCACGCCTGGCCTCACAGCTTTGGACGGAGCTGAGAACGTCCAGTGAGGAGGAGAACAGGAGGAAACATCACCACACTTCCTGATCAGCTGATAACTGATCAATTCAAATGTTGGACACACTCTGTCTCTCTCTGTCTGTCTCCAGTCTGTGTCATGCTCTCTCGTCCCTCAGCCTGTTATTGATCCGATCTGTCTGTCCCTCTGTCTCTCTCCTCTGCTCATCCTTTCTTTCTGTCACTTCTCTGTCGTCGTCCTCTTTTCTTTTTAACTCCTCGTTTTCAAACTCACAAAAACAAACAGTGACTCCCGTTCCCTTTCAAAATAAAAGTCTGGCGTTGTGCAGCTCCACGTCTTGAAAACCTGCACAGGTTTGTTTTCTGTGTTCCTGTTGGTGCAGCTCTCTGATTGGTTGATTCTCCCTGCTTCTTCTGCATCCAGACATCGTTTCCATGGTAACGCCTCCTCCTGACGAACCACAGGAAACGGGATAAACGCGACAACTTCCTGCTGCAACTTCCTGTGGCGACGTCTCCTCCGTCTTTACTTTCTCTCTCCCTCCTTCTTTCATTCTGCCACTCGTTCCTCTCCCTCTCCCATTCTGTCTCTACCTCGCTCGCCCTCTGCTCCTTTTTTTCCCCCCATCAGTGTCTTTAATGAGTAAACTCCTCTCTCTCCCTCTCTCTCTCTCTAAATGAACACCCATCCTGCTGAAGAGGAAAAACTCTAAATAAGCGATTACTGCAGATGAACTCAGTTTCACCCACACACACACACACACACACACACACACATGCAGACACACACACGCAGACACAGACACACACGCAGATACACACACACACACACACATGCAGACACACACACACAGAAAAATGCTGCTGAGGCTGAGTGTTCATGAAATTGTTTTCTGAACAGTTTGGGTCGAGATGCTGCGTTTGCGTGACACACACACACACACACACACACACACACACACACACACACACACACCTCCATCCATCACTCCCAGACGCCAGTTTTTCCTGCACCCCTTAAACGCCTCATCCCTCCACTCACTTCCATTGTTCCCTCTGTCACCATGTGATCTCTCCATCCACCCCCCTCCACCATCCATGTTTACTCCTCTATTGCCCCTTTGACCCCTCCTCTCGTCTTTTACACCTTCACACTCGTCTATGCTCCGCCCATCATTCATCCCTCTCCACCTCCGTAACGACCTTCATCCTCCTCTTTTATACCCTTTATCATCCCTCCATACCCTTTTATTACCCCTTTATACCCTTCTGTTATCCCTCTCTCCCTCTCTCTCTCTCTCCTCAACTCTCATTAAATGTTCATTTCCAAATAAAAAACTTTGTTTGATCTTTTACACCCTCCTCTTTCATCCCTCCATCCTGTCTCTATACCCTGATACCATCTCTTTCTACCCTTCTATTGCCCTCTGTCATCCTTCACACATCCCTTCATTCCTCTCTAAATCACTTGGACCTCCTCAGTAAGTCCTTTACAGGCCTCTATCATCCCGTTAGTCAATTTATGGCCACTTTCTACCCGTCTAACAATCCTTTATAACCTCCTCACTCCTCTGTGATCCCTCCATCCAGCCTCTAAACCATCCTGACATCCGTTTATACCCCGACTGCACTCCTCCATGAGTCTCTCTGTCCATCTATTATCCCTCCATCCAGCCTGTTGGTCATTTAGCTTCTCTGTGTGAATTCATTGATACCCCTCTGTTATTCCTCCTCACCCCCCCCCCCCCACCCTCTGCACCCTGAAGTGACTCCCCTATAATCCAGTCCTTATAGCCTCCTTTCATCCCTTCATATCACACCATCATCCCTTTAACCTCTCCATCATTTCTTTGACCTCCCACCAATGACTTTAACCTTCTGATTTATCTTTGCCTCGACCTCTCTAGTCTCTCTCTCTCTCTCTGGAGGTTAAAGGTCAGGAGAGAAACTGTGTGTGTGTGTGTGTGTGTGTGTGTTTGCTCTGGGATTTTTGGCAGCTAATCTAAAAAATAAGGAGATGAATGAAAACAAACTCAGCTCTGTCCAGATGTGACAAAGAAGTGTTCACCATCTGAAGCTGCTGACACCCAGGCCTCCTCCTCCTCCTCCTTCTCCTCCTCCTCCTCCTCCTCCTCACAGGACAAAAAGCTGATTATGTAACTAAACCAATGAAACCAAGCTAAAAATAGCAGCAGAGACAAAGGAGAGGGGCAGAGGTGGATCCCTAAAACCAGATCTAACATTGTGTTCATCTTCCACTCTTCGTCTCCTCGTGTTATTCTCCTCCCTGAACTTCCTGTTTACTGTTTCCTCCCTGAAGTCTTTTTCTTTCTTTTCCATCCCTAACCTTTAACTTCCTCTCATTCTTCTCCTCCTCTTTCGCTCGTTTCATCTCCTACCTTCACAAATCACCTGCGTCTCCTTCCTTGTAATTTTATTTTTTCCATTTTCTCGTCTCTTGCTTCGCCATTATTCCTCCTCCTCTATCTTTATATGTTGTCAAAAGAGAGGGAAGGAAATAAGGTGGGCAATCGAAGGGGCTACGTGTGTGTGTGTGTGTGTGTGTGTGTGTGTGCAGCAGGATACTGGGATCATTGGGTGGGTTTCCATTTTCTGTACTGGTGAAGGAGGTGGATAAAGAATGAGATGATAGAACATAAATCATACAAACACTCACTGTTATTCACATGCATGAAACTGTGCATTCATCACACACACACACACACACACACACACACACACACACACACAGACCATATCTGCCTCAGAAGCCATTTTCAGGGTGAATATTAAAGATTTATATCAGACATGAAATGTTTGATAATAAAAACGTGAACATACACGACGCTCGCTCTCTGTATCTGCAGCTTCTATCAGACCCATTCTGCATGTATGACACACACACACACACACACACACACACACACAGTCTCTGCTTATCGTCCATCATCCATCTGCATCACGTCCAAACTCTTTATCTGATCTGCATTAGTCATAAACACACACTGTAAACACACTGGGCCGTTGATTAGAGCTGCAGAGTGTGGAGACATGAACCTGCAGCTCACCTGTGGTCACGCTTCCTGATTGGCTGAGGTCACTCCTGGACCGGAGTCCCTCAGGGCTCCGCCCTCAGCCCACTCCTCTACTCGAGATTCAAGAATGACCACCAATCTCTGAGGGAACTCAGCACTAACAGAACATCCACAAACATCCACTCCAGTCAAAGTGCAAGAACACAACGAGAAATGAAAATGAGCTGCTGTTTAACAAACAAAAAGCAGCAGGGATGAAGGACACCTGTCTGTCTGAGGGTCAAAGGTCAAACTCTATAAGCTGGACTTGACTCTTCCTACAAATCTTCCTCATCACTTCATCAAACAACACCCTGGTTGGAGGTCATTCAACATCTAGGGAAGAGCAGGACCACGTGGTGAACAGGTACAAAGACAACCACCAACCACCAAGGACCTGGTAGACAGGCCCCGCCCCCTCTGCCTCCAGCTCCAAGTTCCAGCTCTACGCAGAGTGAAGAAAAGTCAGCAGTTCTCCTCAGAGCCTCTCTCAGTGTCTCCTGCTCCAGCAGCTCAGCAGCAGGTGGTGAGCTCCACCCGTCACATCCCCAGCACCGAGGGCGTCTGAGGGTGGAGGACGTCGTCAAGGACGCTTCACAACACAAACACAGACTGTTCAGCTGCCATCTGGACGACGGTGGCAGCAGCAGCAGCAGCATCAGCAGCAGACTGAGGAGCAGCTTCATCCTCCTCCTCCTCCTCCTCCTCACTGTTTGTCTTTTTGCTCTGTCAGCTCTGAGACCTGAGACTTGGGCAGGTGCAGGTCTGTCCTCAAATCCCTCAAATGTCTCTTTGTGCTGAGTCATTCTTTGTACTTGTTGCTGAATCTGCTCTGATCTGATGATGCTGCTGTTTTGGAGCTGAGAACATCCTCCTCCTCCTCCTCCTCCTCCTTCTCCTCCTGCTGCTCTTTATTTCACAGCTCATCAGGTGACAACCTCATCTTCTCTCTGGGAACACGTTCTCTCCACAAGACGCTCGTTTCTGCTAATATTTGTCATCAGACAACATTAACATGAATTCTTAATGAATATCAGCGTTAATATTGATTTTTTCTTTCTTTCTCTGATGCTACAACTTTTTGTTTTATACTTCCTGCCTCTGAGGCCTGCAGGAGCAGGATGAGCTCTCATGAGCAATCGTTTCACTTTCTCCCCTGAAGCTGACCTCAGATCAGATTCATTCCTGCAGGACGACAGAGGAGGAGGAGGAGGAGGAGGAGGAGGAGGAGTGTAATTACCTCTTGATCTGTTTGTTAATTTTAATGTTATTCTTTAATATTTGAGTGCAGCTCCTTCCTGGCGGTGGGAGGGAGGTGGGAGCTTTGAGGGCAGATGTGCTATTACAGCATCAATTAAACATCTGTCCATTATCTCAGGTCTAATGGCTGTGAAATAACAGGGAGCCTGCAGCAGCCTCACTTTACCTGACTTCACTGCTCCGACCTGAGTCAGTGGCAGGTTCCTTGTTATTAATGGATCACTCTGCTGCCCTTGCTCTCGTCCTGTGTCCTTGCCAACCAGATTAAAAAGTCATCCTGCTGCCCTGCTCACTCCTCTCACTCCTCCTCTCACTCCTCCTTCATACTCAGTTATGCAGAAGTACAGTAAGTATTTCCTGTTGCTAACGGAGACCCACATGCAGCTGATGTTCATATGTTGTTGGAACAGAGACTGAACTGGATCCATATCTGTCTCTTAAGTTGTAAACTCTCACAACGACGACAACAAAAACGACAAAAACGGAGAAATAAAATGTTTAAAAGGAGTCGTAGAAAGAAAAAGTGTCGTAGAGTAAATTCAGCCATGACTCATCTGTCTCTCCTCATTCCTCTGCCTCCATGTTTTCCTCCTGCTCTCTCTCTCTCTCTCTCTCTGTCCATCGTCCAGCTCTCATTGCTTCTTTCTCATCTATTTTCCTCCTCTTCATCTTCTCTCTCTCTCTCTCTCTCTCTCGCCCTGTCTCATTCTGGCTCTCTTTCCGTCCCGATTCACTCGCTCTGACCTTGAAATGAATAGTAAGGCACCGCAGACAGACAAGACCGAGATGATGGGAAATAGAATTGAAATGTTATGGAGTTGAATTTAGAGTCGGCAGGAGAGAGAAGAGAGGAGGAGGAGGAGGAGGAGGAGGAGGAGGAGGAGAGGGGAGGCTAGGATGGAAGGAAAGAGATAAACTTAAGGAAAGTACAGAAAGAAACAAGGAGGAAAAGAGAGGAAAGGATGGAGAAGAAAGGAAGGAGAAAGGAAGGAAGGAAGGAAGGAAGGAAGGAAGGATGATCGGCACAACTGATAACTGATCAATCACTGATCATTCTCTCATTTCAAACACTGAACACCGACCGCCATAACAAACAAATGCTGCGTTCAAGTACCAAGTGAAGCCGTCTGGTCACAGTGCAGCTGCAGCTGTTGAGCAGGAACTCATCAACATTGTGTGACATTAATGAAAAGTGGGTTTGTGGAAGTGGGTTCAGGGTCTGTGAGCGCTGTGATTGGCCGGTTCCACCTGCTTCCTGATGACACCAAACAAAGATGGCGTCCGCCTCCTCCAGGTAACGTTGTGGTTACACAGTGAGAGCAGAGAGGGACTGTGTTTCCTGAGCTCTGGACGACACCCTGAAGCTCACACCCAGGAAATCCAACTCTTCTACAGGTGTTTGTGAATAATGAGCTGCTGTCTGCAGACACCACCACTCCTCTCCTCCTGCTCCTCCTGCTCCTCCTGCTCGTGGTCGAGTCATCGCTCTGCAGCTGTGAGAGTAATCACAAATGTGGAAACTGTCTCTATAGATGAATAAAAACAGGGTGATGGAGGACGAGGAGAGAGAGTCAGTAATGGGGGAGACGTTGCTGTGTCTGCAGGAGACCATCAGACGAGTCTGAGTTTGTTCTCTGAGCTGGATGTTTGTCTGCTCAGTGTTTGGCAGGTTTCCTCCTGGGAGGAGATGATTCATGGAGAAACCAGTTTTATATTCACGAGGTCTGGACCACGGAGTCCTTCCTGAACTCTGAAGGAGACATCAGAGGTTTGCTCGTCTGCTTCCAGGAGTTTTTATCTCTGTGAACGTGTCTTCGTCCCTTTTGTTTGGATGTTTGGTTCAGACTCAGGACGAGACGAGACCAGGTTTCTGGTCCTTGTTCCCAGCTTCGGTTTGTCTCCTGTCTGGACCGTCGGAGCTGTGAAGTGATGTGAGCACCGCCCACCGACCAATCGGCAGCTTCTTCATGAACCGAGGTCGCTCTGACACAGAAACACCAGAACAGAGACGTGTGGACTCGTGGCAGAGAACCAGCGTCACGCTGCAGGCTGTGGTCTGCTGCTGTCGTCTTCACACCATCAACTGCTGCTCTGGTGTTTGTTAATTGTGTAAACGTGCATCGTACTTGTTCCTAACGGCGGATTGTTCTCCTGGGGAAGAAACGGCAGCTTTGATGTGGTGGAGCTCTGTTGCTGTTATTATTATTTTTAATGGTCTGAAGTGGCTTTTTAAAAACCCTCTGATCAAACGCTTCACATCCTGCAGCTTGTTAGAAGAGACATGGAGTGTTTGGAGAGGACACACACACACACACACACAGGTCCTATGAACCGTCACTCGGCATCGACAGCATCAGCTCAGGTTTGGTGATAAATCCCAGAAGATCTTGTGTTGCCTTCACTGACCCTCAGTAAAGGTCATTGTCTGGTTGGTGCTGTTGTCAGTGAAGATGTAAGGTGACGTCACTTGTTGGTTCCTCAGTGGTTCAGTGGTAGAAGGACCCCGGTCCAGTAACCCTAACCCAACACATGCTCCCAAACTGTAAAACTGATAAATCCTGACGCTCCTTAAACACATCAGAGGATCTCCTACATCATCATCTTTCCTCTGGACTTTTTATTATGTTATTAATCACATGTTATTACTGTTGCTGTCAGTTTTGATTCGTACGCCTTCGATCAATAGTTTTAATCATTTCATTTAATGGAGTTTTATTCTCATTCTGAGTTTTTGTGGCTGATAATTAATGTTTTGTGCAGCTTTGGCACAAATCATTTCAAACGTGTGTATAAATAAAGTTTTTCATTCTTTTTCATTTTTGGGGCATTTTGTGCCTTTTGAACCTTGACCTTTGACCCTGCTCTTCCTCTGACCAATCAGGACTCAAACAGCTGAAAACTGAAGTTAATGCAGCTGCAACAGAAACAGGAAGTAAAGTCAGAGTCAACTATGACAGGTGTAACATGACATCGTTCACATCAGGGCCTGGTATCGAACCTCAGCTCTGAAACTGATCATCGATCAGAAAGATTTCAATAGAAGCAGGTGCAGTGTTGCCGCGGTGACTAAACCCGCTCTCATATGGACGAGATGCTGGAACAGCTTTTGGCTTCTTCTCCTGCAGAAACACATTAAATGATAAAGAACGTGGCACCAAATTATTTTCTATCGATCAGCTCGTTGATAAATCCTCTAATTGTTTTGACTCTGGTTGTGTTTTTATCTCTGATTCGTCTCCAGGCCGCAGGAAGTTGACGAATCCAAACTCTGGACCCAGCGACAGCGTCTCGTTTGTAGGAAGCGACGGAGAACGAAACGAGAAACAGACTGAGGAGCGGCGTTTTGGAAATCACCGCTCTGTCTCTGGATTATGTAACAGCCCTGAGCCTCAGCTCGACCTGACTCCGCCCGCTCCACAGAAGCAGGTCAACGAACCTAACTCACCTCCAGACACAGTCGGCTGAGCCTGGTTCGCTCTGCTGCACCTGTCACACCAGCTCCAGGTGTCCACACACTTCTGTCCACTTCCTCTGTCTCCACCTCTCTCTTTGTTTTTTTATCATTCGTCCTTCAGTTTTTCCCTCCTTCATCTCTCTCTCTCTCTCTCTGTCTGTGTCTGTGTCTCTCGCCCACTCTGGCACCAGTCCTGACTCAGCAGTGTTTCTCCAGCTAATAACAGAAGCAGCCAGTCAAATTAATTACTGCTGGCCCTGCAGCACTCACACCTCACACACACACACACACACACACACACACACACACACACACACAGACACACACACACACTCACACACACTCACACACACTCACACACACAGGAGTGTATCTGAGGATGCAGATGATCCAGACTTTAAACACCTCTGGGGCGTCTGAATGAAAACGACTCCTCCTCTTCTTCTTCTTCTTCTTTCTTCTTCTTCTCCTCCTCCTCCTCCTCCGGTTCCTTTGAGGACGACTCCTCCCTCCACCTTTGGTCTCAGAGATCAAACTCATCCTTCGTGCTGAGGTTCAGGGGAACTAGTTTCTCTTCGCTGCGTGAACCTCTCGTATCCTGACGCCGTATTAACGCTGCTCCTGGATAAACATTTCTTCATCATTCAGCTGCTCAGTAACAGAAACAGATTCACCACCTCAGTCACAGCAGATGTCCAACACACACACACACACACACACACACACACACAGAAACATCCAGGCTGATTCAGTCTCATTAGACTGAGGATGTAAATAATGACGGACAGGGACTGATATGTTGGGTAACTAATACAAGACACAGTCCAGCAGCTGAATATTCACTCGCGACGATCAGAGACTGTTACTGACGTTCTTGAAGCTTCAGGTGATGACATCACGATGTCAATCATAGAAAAACCTCCAATGAAATCAACTCCCTGTTGAACTGATTCGTTCTGACCATGATATGTAAAGGATGCCACATGGATGCACACAAACACCATGGAGTCATTAAACGCTCAGATGTTGAACTTGCAGTCCTTCCATCATGTCACTGTGCTGAACGTGTCCAACACACAGCTACGGAAATAACGTGAAAGTCAAACTGCACGTGTTTAAATGCTGCAGGAAACGGTGTGAAACGTGTGTTCATGAGCTGATGTTATGATTCTTATGTGCAGGACGTTTCTGCAGCAACACCATGTTGCAATTGTGATTAATTGTGCATGTGTGTGTGTGTGTGTGTGTGTGTCCACATGAACACGACTCTCACTCTGTTTCTGATGAGGTGTGAGTCTGTGGCTTCAGTCTGGTGCCATATGCTGTGAATCCAGAGACAGACGTCCACTGATGTTTCCTGGTGGGAGTGTGAGGATTTAAACTCTGGTTTCACTCAGTCCAGTCATGCATGAACCTCCTCAACACACACACACACACACACACACAGCTACACCGGTGCAGCAGAGGTGTCAGATTTTGCCTCTGGCTCCTTGAGGCCTGGTGGCTCTGACTCTTGGTGGACGTTTTCCTAAATCACTGGTTTCAGCTGCACACGTTCTGATTAAAGAGCTGTTTGTTGTGATTTCTGACGCCTGAGTGAAGCTGCAGGAGCTGATTTTATAACGTTACTGAAGTATAACGTCAACTTTTCAGACCTCATCTCTCAGTTTCTCTGATTAATCAAGCGCGACGATGAAACGCTTCTCGTTCCTTCGTACACTTGTGCCGTGTCGTCTGCAGCTCACTTACTGCAACCGACAGAAGAGAAAGTTATCAGCCTCATAAACCTCTGACAGCCAGCATCAGTCAGACGGAGCAGCAGCAGCAGCAGCAGCTGATGATGATGATGATGATGTAAGAGTTGGTAACAAGTGATGCTGTGCAACTTTCACATTAAGAGAGTCAGAGATTGATTAGAAAAGAAAAGCAGCCGTTTGAAACCCGCCAGAGGAAACCAGGGCAAACACAAAGGAGACAGGGAGCTGTGTGTTACCACGGCAACTTCCTGTTTAATTCATTAACTCTACATCATGTCAGTGACCTGGATCAGTTCATCATACTGAGGCATTAAAGTCAGGTTCAAACCCAGACCCTCAATTTACAGTCAGGTCCAATAATATCCACATAATACTCTAATAATCAATAATCAGATAATATAATGATATTCTACGTTCCATGGACGCAGCAGGTCAAAGTGTGCACAGCCACAGATCTGGGATCAGTCAGTTTGATGTGGCGTTAAACACCGTGTGTTAATCGGCATGTTTTAATTTTGCAGTAAAAATACTACTTTATTACTTGATTACTACTTTATTAACTATGGTTGCTAAGGAAACTGCAGGTGTTAATCAGTTAATCAAAGCTGCTAATGACGTCATTCAAGTCAGTCACTGTGTCTGTGCTGCTGTTTGTCTGTTGAGCTCCAGATCTGTTACACAACATTAGTGACATTGAGATATAAATGTGCTGCTGTCACACAAGTGTAACTTCCTGTCTCCAGGCCGGACCCTGCTTTTCACTGTTTCCTGCCCTCCTCCCAAAAAACCTCCTCCTCCTCCTCCTCCTCCTCCTCCTCCTCCAGCAGCA
>MU269988.1:530000-620000 GCA_021432705.1 Caranx ignobilis
AAAGTGTTGCTAAGGCAACCACAGATGAGGACACGAGTAGTAGAGTGAAAGTGGGAAGAGGAAGGTGACTGATGGAGAGGATGAGTGGAAGGAAGAAGAAGAAGAAAGATGAAAGGGGAGGAATTTATACTAAGAGGAAGGTGTTGAGGATCACGGGTATTTCTGTCTTTTCATGTTATCCCCCCCCCCCCTCTCTCATTCACACACACACTCCAGAACTGCACATACACACACATATCTAACTTCCTACATTTCCTCCTGCTCCTGTTCACTACCTTAATCTTGGTTTTTGGCAACGCCAGCGTTTGTCATTTCCATAATTCCTGTGATAGTGCATGGGGGGGGGGGAGGTGAAATTGAAAGAAGGAAGGATGGGTGAGGAAGAGGAGGGGAGGAAGTCTGGAAAGCGAGCGGCTGCTCATCTGTCAAGATTACAGCTCTGAAATCCTGTGAAATTCAGTTTTATCTGCGGGTGTAGAGGCCTCCACCCTCCACAGCCCGTGTAATTGCTGGAATAAGAGCATTAGGTTTCAAAGGGCGGAGGCGTGTTGTTGGCGTGTTGTTGTGTGTCACAGAGGTGAAGCAAACAGGTCACGCAACCCAACGACGACAACTTCAGAGGAATCACTTACTGACAGTGACACTGTCCAAACTGCATCTGATGTGGATCAATCACATCTAATCCACTGGCCTCATGCAGATCAGCTGCTGCTGCTGCTGCTGCTGCTGCTGCTGCTGCTGCTGCTGCTGCTGCTGCTGCTGCTGCTGCTGGGGGTCTAATTTTTTTTTTTTTTTGATTCACTGGCTTTGAACCAGATCATTTGACAGACGTTTCTAATGTGACTCTGAATTATTCCACCTGCCCATGAATATTTATACATGGTGGTGCCTTCACATGTCTGCTGGTCCGTTCTCTGCATAATGAGGGGAGGGGAAGAGGAAGAGGAAGAGGAAGAGGAAGAGGAAGAAGACTTAAAAATCTCATGTTTCATTCAACGTGAAATTAAGAATATGTTCAGATTAAGAAGCTTTAATTATCCACTGGAGATGCTGCAGGCAACTGGTCTGACTGGTCCAGGAGGCCTCGGGAGGTTAGATATCTCATCTGGACTGGGATCGCCCCGGCCCCCCCCCCCCAGCAGAAACTGGAAAACCTACAACCGGCTCTTAAAGATCTTAAGAGTTTGTGTTTTGTTTTTCTTTCTGATCCAGACTGAACTCCTGCTTTGTTTGATCCAATTTTAAAGCCTAATATTATTAATATCAGATGTTATCAGAGAGGATGAATAAACCCTGCTCAGGCTCAGCCTCACTCCTTTGCTTTATTTATCACAGACTGAAGATGTCCTCTGAGGGCTGCCGTAGCACCGGGCCTGATAAGACTTTAATGAGCGGTGTTGAATTCTGTCTAATTAGAACAACATTAGTTCAGCAGCGTATGAAACGTTGTTGAGTTATTACTGCAGCAGCCATTAATACGTTCACATCAGCTGAGAAAAACTGCTGTCGTCTTATTGAATTACAGCAAAAGTCATTTCATCATCAGATTGATATTGTTTATATTATATGATATGAGCACGTTATGACTTTTAATACACACACACACACACACACACACACACAAAGTGAGACAATTAGCTTAGTGAGACACCAGTGGATGATGTGACAGTGTCAGTGTCAGGGTGGAGGAGGAGGAGGAGGAGGAGGAGGAAGAAGAGGAGGAAGAGGAGGAGGAGGAGGAAGAAGAGGAGGTAGAGAGGAAGTAAAAGGAGGAAAAACAGAACGATCTCGTCCTGTAATTAACTGTGACGAGTCATTTCACCGCAGACAGATGAAGGTAAATCAAAGTTCCATAAGAGACAGTCATCAGTGTGTGTGTGTGTGTGTGTGTGTGTGTGTGTGTGTGTGTGTGTGCGAGGGACAGTGTCAGTTTAAAGCCTTCACGCCTGTACGGATCCATTAAACTCAGGGTGACGACCATTTACTGAAGTCAAGTCAAATCTTATTTAGACAGCCCCAATATTACAAACCACAAGACCTGCCACAACTCACACACACACACACACACACACACACACACACACACACACACACACAGAGAAAATTAACTGGCAGCCACAAACAGAAAATCCCCGTCTGCCTTTGTGACGCTGCTGAACACAGGGCCGAGGGCGAGCCAACACTAATCCCCTCCAATTAAAACTCTTTGGTGGTTAAAGGGGGAAACACACACACATTAAACATGACGAGTGTGTAAACAGAGAGAGAGGGAGACAGACAGCAGCAGCTGAGTGGACGAGTTATCACTGAGCTTCAGGATTCATTCACTTATTACTGTTTTATTAGCAGACTAATTACATCAGTGTAACAGGAAGGTCTTTCATGATGTTTCACTAACGTGTCCTGATTATAACGTGCTGGTATATTTTAAACCAGAGATTCTCAAACGACCTTTGACCTCCTACTCCAGCACCCCCCGGGCCTCAGTGCTGCATTGGGTACAAACATTCACTCTAATTCAAGGATGAGCTCTTTGAGTACGGAGGTCAAAGGTCACAGGCCGGTACTTCGGGCTTTGATTAATGAGGCCTCTTCCTGTGTTTTCACTAACGACACGCTGCACCATGTGTGGATCTAAAAGCTTCTACATGTTGAGATGTTCTTTCACCATCAGGAGGGACTGTTCGTATCATAGCAACAAGAAGAAAACTGTTTTCACCTTTGGCTCCAACAAAAAGATAAATAAAACACACGAGCTGTGTGGAGTTTCTAAAATGTAAGATTTCATCATCATGTGCTGTTTGCGCTGATGTTGGACTTCGACCTCTCTGCCGCTGCTGCTCCGAGGGTGAAGATCAGTGTTTGGACATTAAGCTGCAACATCCAGGGGTGAAGATGAGCGAGTCTCTGTTTCATCATCCAGCAGCTACCGAGGAGACGCAGTGTCAAAGATGGAGTCGCTGACTGTTTGAAGAAACGGCTCCGGCTGCTGCGCCTGATGTTCACAGGAGCCAAACCGGCGCTTAATCAGGTTCCCTCGGTCTTACTCAGAGAATATGATTCACAAGTGGAAGATGAAAAAGCTGCACTTCATTTCAGCACTTTCAGGCTGTTGGGGCGAGCATCGATCGACCCGTCCTCCGACACCTCTCTGCTCGCTCGTCTCTGAAGGTGTCTAATAATCTCTGATGACGGCTTGGAGGGTGCCATCTTTGGGGAGGTGGAGAAGTGAGAATTGACTCCACCAACCTCTGAAGCAGCAGCTGCAGTTCCTCTCCTCACCACTAGAGTAAGTCTCCAACAGTGAGTCAGTCCCCATAGACTCCCATGTAAAAATGGCATGGCCTCTTTGAGTGACAGCATGTGTTTGCTAGCATGCACCAAAGTCTCAGCTGCACACATGCCCTGCCTCTTTCACCATATTTGGGAATATACTGAGACTTAGGGGCGGAGTCACACACACAGCAGCAAATTCTAATGGTGTGGGATTTTGAGTTTCAAGTCGGGTATGACGTCAGAAACGCTCCTGAACTCAGAGCAACTTCAGCAACCCTGAGCTCGCAATCCAAGATGGCCGCTCCCTATACAACAGTGAATGAAATCTGGACTTTACACAGTTTGTCAGACACTCAGACATTAAAGTAGTCATAGCAACAGTAGACCTGTTGGCATGTTGCTGTTTTTGGCTAATGATGGCTAACAGTGCTAACAACAACAACAGCTAGCTCAAGAGCTGAGGGTTCATCTTTTTGGTGTTCCTGTTCACATGGGCGACGTCCATCTTTATTTATCTCTCTGTTGCAGTTCTTTGAGGCTGTCGGTTCAGCGGTAACTGGGTTAGACCGGTCCGGCCCACCCTGGCCCTCTTGTGTTGATTTAATCATCTGGTTTCCTGTGATTGGTGGCCGAGGCCGAGCAGCTCAGGTTTTTTTTTTTTTCATTTCATTTGATCTGTCCGTCTCAGGAGCAGGAGACTCCCTTCTCTTCTTCTTCTTCTTGTCTCACATGGCCTCATGTCCCTCAGCTCTTCCCCTCCTCTTCTTTTCTTTTCCACCTCCATCTCTTCAGCATCAATCAGTCCTCTCTCTCCGTGTGGACTGGCGCTGAGGCTTCATTATGCTCTTCTCCCTGCTCTCATATTTATTTCATAGCTGGCAGGCTTGAGAGGACGTGGGCCCCGCTGGCAAATGAAAGGATGAATTTCCACATGCATTATTCTCACGTTGAGCGACCGCGGGGCCCGTCACAGCCCGAGATGCCCCGCGGCCTCCAGCACCACACACACACACACACACAAAACAAGAACACACACACACACATTATAGACACACACATGGTGCAGAGATACATCACGACACATGGAGGAACCCTCACCTGCTCTGAGCACGGTGCACAGGAATAAATAAAACATCTATCACATGTGGAAACGTCTGGAGGAGACGTGTCTTCACTAGCTGTTTGTAGTTCATGTGTCATATTCATGGTTCATCATGTTTCACACATTAATTCAAGGATATATACATGCACATATATACACACACACACACAGAGAGAGAGAGAGAGATGCTCATTCATATGGACGCCTTCACTGTTGCTTCAGACTTTAAATTCATGTAACGTGCTGCTCAGTGGGAACAAACATTAACCCTCAGCGTCAGGCGTCTCAGGGTCATGACTCACTCACTCTCACTGTTCTGGGATCAGTTATTCACCGGCTGCTCTGTCTGCGATGCTCAGGAAGCAGACGCCGCCATACGTGTCAACCATATAGAAAAGAAAAAGCTTAATATATTGTTATTAAAATGTGTTTCATCCACAGTGCTGCTCTTCATTTGGTGTGCCGCTCTGTAATTTGTGCTCAGGTCATGATTGTGTTGGTTTGGCTTCCCTCAATTTTCTTTTCTGCCTGTGTGAACAGCAAAATAACCCATTATTCAATTACAGCAGACGACGGGGTGCAAACAGGGTTTTGTTTTCTAACAAACACCTGAAAAGAGATTTTTTTTTTTTTTTTTAATGTGACTGCAGAAATCACAGTGTTTAACCACGTTCAATTAACGACGCGCTAAACTTTTGTCAGAGCGACTGGACACACACTGTACGACGTCAAACAAAACGCCACCAAGGCACAATGCTAGACAGAAAACATGGAGGCTGGGTTGGCGTTGCCATGGCAACAGCTGCTGCCTCCTCCTCTTCCCCCTCCTCCGTAATGACCGATATGAACGAGAACAGAAGCTAGCAGCAGCTTCTTCTTCTTCCTTGTTAGCACTGATGCTAATCTGCCTGGGAGCCTTCAAACAAATCTTTATTGACAGCTGTCAACAGGAAGGACAGTCTGCGGGGGGGGGTTTACACATACAGCTGAACATCAGGTCGAACCAGCGTGAGACAGAAACCCTGAACTCTGGCTTCAGATCCAGGACGATCTTCTCAAAATAAAACTGTCCAGTTCAAACAGAACAAGTGTTAGCATGAATGTTAGCATGCATGGGCTAACTTCAGCTAGCAACTGACATCAAAGAGTCAGTCTCTGCTGTTGTTCCTGAGTGTGTGTGTGTGTGTGTGTGTGTGTGTTTAGCTGCTGCTTGACGACTCTCACATCAGGCCCTGACACTAACAGCAGGTAGCTCAGCTGATATCACCATCTCATTGCTAGCTGTGATCTGATTGGCTCGTTGCACCGTTGATGCTGAACATCGACAAACATTTTAGTCCTGAGTGTCACTTTCAGACACAGAAGATGTAGCTTCAACACATTTCCTGTTGATGCTGAACCATGTTTCCTTTACTGTGTGTGTTTGATGCACAGAAACATTGAGGATGACACACACACACACACACACACACACACCCTCTCCATCTCCTTAAACAGACCATACCGCCTGAGAGAAGCCCTCCCTCCCTGAGCAGCAGCAGCAGCACGTCTCTCACATCTTTTAATGGAACAAATAACAGGCTGTCACGCCGTGTTGTTGCCGGGATATCTGCATGTAAAATTTGCTAACATCCGTGTAAAACGCCCGGTTCTGCTGCTTTCCTCTCACACCACGACTCAACTTTTTAAAGAGCCTGTAAAAAAAAAAAAAGGGCCCAGACATCCCTAACGAGCCAGAACAAAAACGGAGAAGAAAGGCGAGGAGCGGAGAACAGGCCACGGGTGAGCAGCCCGAGTCCCTATTAACCTTGTAAATGATTCAGTCGGCCGGCTGGAAGATTGAAGCTCCGCCGCTGTTTATCCAACAGATGGAGGGATGATATTCAGAGTCAGAAGAGCCGTATGGATCTGCAGAGTGCCCTTCAAGACGCTGCAGCTAAAAGGGATATCGACGAGCCTCCACAGCCAATTACCAGTGTTAACACACACACACACACATTCACACACAGTCACCTCCACTCAGGTAATTAAAGACCCACATGTACGGAGAAAAGCAGAATGGAGGAGGATGTGATGAGAATATATAAATACACAGAGGAGCATGCAAAACACAATCCAACATACAGACGTGTGGTTATGTTGATGAAGATCATGGAGCCATAAACGCTGCAGCAGGCACAGTTACACATGAGACATCAATGTTCATTAATTAGAAACATGCATGTAAACATCCACACGCTTATCGAGAACACACACAGCAACCTGCGTACTCAACACACACACACACACACACACACATCCTTACAGAGCCCTGGATCAATAGGTCTTCTATTCGATCGCACCCCAAAGAGCCATCACCACAGAAACCAGTGGCAGTCACAGTGTCAGACCTCCAGTCCGATGGTGGCGACTGTCACTAATCAATCACTAATAAAACGGCATCATCTCATCTATCAAATCCTTAGATTTCAACATGTTTTTATTGGCTCTGCCAGAAGTTCATAAATTGCAAATGTCACCAATGGTCAAAAATCGATTGATTCATGGATCGATTGATCAGAAACCACATGTAGGACAATAACTGTCTCTCAGTCTGATACGATGGATTATACGTTAGTGGGAGGACTGATCAATATTAATATCAGTTCCAACGGAGCCTAATCCAGATTGATTCACATGCAACAGTTTAATTAACAGTCACAAAAGCACGAGGCGTTGCAGACGCAGCAGCTCTGACGTTCTGTCACAGAAAAAAAAACATGAGTGACCTGAAGTTCACATCACGAACGTCCTGATCCAGAAACACTTCAATATTTTATCCCCACCCTCTTGGTTCAGACGCCTCAGTGCTTCATATCTTCCAGCTCTCTCTCTCACTGTCTGCAAAGAGCTGCATCAGAAACAACGATCCATCCCAGATATCACTCAAAACACAGAAAACAAACCAAGTTTTAACCCCAGAAACTTTCTGCTGAGACTGTTTGTGCAGCTGAAGATGAGATCAGATCAGGTGTGATGCACTGCAGCTATATAAACATCCAGAGGCGGGAGCTGCTCTCCTCAGCCTGGTTAGATGAATAAACTGTGACGCTCATGTAAACCAGTGAAGCGCTGGTGTTAAACCCTCAGTTCTTCATTTGTACAACGTTCTTCTACACTGATGCTAATTAGTCTGTGATTTATAAACACAATTATACATGTGTAACTCTGGATCAATAAGCTCATCTATCACGTGTTTAATTATTGTGTTTTCATACTCAGTGAAGGACAATTCATTATCTATGAATCAAGTATTATATCAGTTATAAACCAGCTGTTGGCTCATTGGATCATATGTAAAGAGTCAGTGAATGAAGAACAACCTGTTTAGATGAACGTCGATGCTGCACTGAAACACACAGTGATTTATAAACACTGAAACTGCAGCTGATGATTAATTCAGGTAGTTAGCACTCGTTGCATAAGTAGGCTACTTGATAAAACGACTATTAACACTTTTGTCATTTTTTCAGTGTGAAAAAAAAGGAGCTTCACTGATGCTTAACACTGTGTCATCGTTATTCTAAAGTGTCACTGGGCTTCTCTTCAGTTTTGTCAGAGCTGTGAAGTGTGAGAGAGTTCACCGAGGTAAAACTGTGCAAAATCCAAACAGCTCAGCTCTTAAATATCTAAAAAAAAAAAAAGACTGAGAGTCTGAACTTCAGTGATGTGAGGTGACGGCTGAGAGTATCCTCATCATCATGTTCCCTCAGGACGGGGGATACATTTCCAAAATATGAAGAAATCTCTAGTCCATAATAAAAAAGAAGAATAAACAGCAGCAGAGAAGGAGACGGAGGGAAAGAGATGTGTGAGTGTGGCTGCACCAGCTGGATCCAGTTCATTTCATTCTGCTCATCCTCTCCATGAAAGGAAGTGTCAGTCAGAGCACGCTGCCAAAAACACAGAGAGCCAAAGGTTGAGAGGGCGAGAAAGGACTAAAAGTAGATGACAGCAAGACTGAAGTTGAGAGGGAAGGAGAGATGGAAGAGAGACAGAGAGAGAGAGATGGAAGAGAGAGATGGAAGAGAGAGGAAGGACTCTGGATTTGTAAAATAAGAAAAGAAAAAGAAGTGAAAGAAAAGGAATGTGGGCGAGTCACATGATGGCGTGTGTGTGTGTGTGTGTGAGTGTGTGTGTGTGTCAGATCTATTCACATGTTGCCAGTGAGAACTGAAAAGAGAAAAAAAACAAATCCCAGCAACCGGAGAACAAACAGTGAAACTGCTGAGGAATTTTCTCCTGCAGCACGTTTGACTTTCACTGAGGATGATGATGATGATGATGAAGATGAGTCACTGAGGACTTCAGACCCTGGATCTGCCACCACAGGCGGAGCCGGATCATCACCATCATCATAGACTGGGTCCAAAAGTCTGGTGTGTCTCTGATCAGATAGATCAGGTCTGATCCACAGACTCGCTGTCAGACGCTCCGTCAGCTGAAGGAGCATCAAAGTCACAACTTCTGCCTGCTTTAAAAGTTAAACTCAGTTTAGACTGAACTCAGAGAGTCGTCCCACTGCACAGCTTCACTCTGCATACTGAAGAACGAGTGTGTGTGTGTGTGTGTGTGTGTGAGTCAGGAGAACAGAACCGAGAGAAACAACCATCCAGGATCTACTGACTCCATAGAAACCTACAGACCGGGATCAGACCCATCACCATGAAGTCCAGGATCTCATTAGACACCAACAAGTCCAAGACCAGAAAATCAGCGGGGAACCATGAAGTGAGAAGATCTACTCCCTCATTAGATACCAACAAGTGATGAAAGAACTCAAGACTCCACTGGGTCAGTAGAAACCAACAGACACACAGACAGACTCACTGAACTGATATATTAGAGACCATGAAGTACAAGATCTCATCAACCAGCAAGCCCACAGTCCAACAGATCAAACTCCAGGATTACTGAATCAGTAGAAACTGAGTCTAGGATCTCACTGGAAACCGAGTTCAGGATTCATCGACGACTGGACAGGATTCATGGATTCAACTGATTCACTGAAAACCTGCAAATCCAGAAGCTCAAAACAACAAACCAGGATCTATTAGTATCTACTGATGACCCAGAGGTTCACAGATGTTCTGACTCCAGATGATACACTCAGGCTTTTCTGGCTGAACCAGCTCCAGCTCAGACGGGTGGAAACACTTGAGTGTGTTAACCCGCTCGTTAACCTATTGACAGCTCTCAGTGAATCTCCATCGACCTCCATCACATATTCATAAGTACACAACGTTCAGAAACACAAAGCTGCTCTGGTCCCACTGGCATCGACTGTTCTCCAGCAGGAGGCTTCCCCAGGGTCCTAAAGATCTACTGAGCATGGTAAAGGGTGTGTTTGGTTTTCTTACCTTTAGTGGAGGAGGAGGCGGAGGAGGAGGAGGCGGAGGAGGAGGAGGTGGACCCAGCAGCACAGCACCGAAAAAACAAGAGAGACATTTTATCAGAAACCCAGTAAAAAAAACACACACACACACATCAGGAATGTGAATGAAGCGCTGGCTGCTCCACCTGGTGAAGGAGACCACTGACCGGCAGCCAAACACACCTAAATCTTTTAATCCACTCCACAGCTAACCAATCAGCATCTGGAGCTGCACTGAGCGGCTGTTAGAGCCGCGAGAGCAGCTGGTGTGTTACCCAGGTGGGGCAGTTAGTTTGGCAGGTAATCAGCCGTGACCGAGGGGCCGGGTGTGTTCATGTTGGTTCGCTTTCAGGCGCGCACACACACTGTCCTCACAGTGTGTGAGTGTGTGAGTGTGTGAGTGTGTGGTGTCAGTTCCACTCATACCGGTCATCCTAGAGACTGACACACACACACACACACACACACACTCTAGGACATTACACACTTCTTTTTAAATTAGCTCCCTAATCCAATCATCCTTCACGGTTTCATTTGTTCTGCCCGACGACCAGGAACTAGAGGACATTATTACGGTTTTCAGTGATTTGTTTACCTGATGCCCGAACACGCAACAGCAAAGGTCACAGTCTGGGCTGTGAGTAAGACCTGAGCTGTGTGAAACGGACATGATGAAAATATCTCAATATCGAACATGAAGCCGTCAAAGATCCCAGTGATTGGACAGATGGGGAAAAAAGAAAAGAAAAATGGCTGCCGATGGAAGTGAGCGCGTTCGCCGAGTCGATAACCACACGAGCCGAGCTCAGGTGCTCATGTGACCTTTAAAGCAGGAGCCCAGATATTGAACAAGCAGTTTAGCGAGAAACTAATTAACCAAAGACCTCACGTCACAGTATTGATATGATATTGATGATTCGCCTGCTGCTCGGCCTCCGGCCTCGTTCGTGTTGTTGTTGCACAGAAAAAAATAACAGGATAATAAGTTTAAAATACATAAATAAAATAAAAAACAGTGCTTTGTCTGAATCCCAACCAATTAACCTGATGAATTAACTGTACATCTTTAAAGACACACTAATCAATCAATCAATCTTGTTTCATAAACAATGGATTCGTGTGGAGAGAGTTATGAAACAAGTCGAACCTTATTAACCCCACAGGAGGATTTACATCGTTACAGCAGCAGCATGTGAACGTGTGTGTAAACATGAACATCAGTGATCGACTGGAGCTGTGTCGGCTCAGACAGCCAGACAGGCTGGTGATGGAAACACTGACATATCGCAGATGTTCCTGTGACGGCAGCGGGAGGAGCCGACCTTTGGAGATGCTCCAGTGGACATGATGGGCGGAGCTGAAGGAGCTGAAGGAGGTGAAGGAGGTGATGGAGGTGATGGAGGTGTCAGACACTCTGAAGAGGAGGAGGGAGACGTTCTTCCACCCGGATCAAAGCTCCACGTCCTCTAGACGCTGCAGGCCATGTCAGGTTGAATGACTGACAACACCAAAGTCAGGAAAAGGTCTTCAGGAGAGACGGATGCATCCCATAATAGTCTGGCTTTGGTCTTTCTTGTTTTCCAGTTAACACAGTCAGTCCAGGTCTCCAGGTCCAGTTTATCAGTTCAACCGTGTGGCTGGTTCTTATCACCAGCTCCAATTCTTCTAATCCTGGACTACAGTGGCCCTGAAGGCTCAAAGCTTAAGAAAACACGTGCAAACACACAAATGAGCAACAAAAGCAGTTCATCAAATTGACAACAAATGAGCTTCAGAAACTCAGGACACAACAGAAGTGGAACCAGGGACATAAAAAGGACAAGAGGAGAAACTGTGCGATCTTCACGGGGAAAAGCCAAGAAGAAGCTCTTTAAACAAGAAGCTTTAGTTCTCAGACTGAATTCTTGGTGCCAGTCATTTGAAACTACAGTCAGAATAAATGAGAGGCCTCAGGTTGGAAACACGGCTCTCGATGTTACTACAGGTAACGTCCATCTCAGACATGTTGGTGACCACTGCAGCAGAGGACAAAGATCTCAGGTGTGTCCTCCTCGGAGCATCTTGGGTTCATTCACACCTGAGCTGAGGTCTGAGCAGAAAGGTCCAGAAGCCCCGGGTCCAGCTGCGAAGGTTCACCACAGTCCTGACAAACTACTTCCTGACTGAGAGAACTGGGAACCACTCAGAGAGAGAGGCGCAGCGGCAACAACAGGACGATGTGCAGCTGAAGAGTAAGAATAAATGGAATAACAACATTTGAGTGGTGATTTAGTGTGTGTGTGTGTGTGTGTGTGTGTGTGTGTGTGTGTGTGTGTGAGGAGGAGTATTGAGAGCAGGGTTAGAGGGTTCGTTAGCAGGGGATGGAGGAAGGGAAATGAGCTGACACATTACTGCCTGTGGCCCACAATCCCCTGGGGCAAGACCAGAGAGACAGAGGGAGAGGGGGTGGGGGTGAAAGAGAGAGATGAGAAGTGTTTCAGTGCCTTGAAGCAAAGTGAAGCCTGATCAAAATACTGATTGTAGTGGTCTCTCACACACTCGCACGCACACACGCACGCACACACACAACCCTACACCTACCTCTTGCCCAGAGGCAGGTAGATAAGAGAGGGGTTAGAGGTAGACCATCAGTGGCCTCTGTTACAGTCTCAGAGCTGTCAATCATCTCCTCCAAACGCCCACACCTCCCTTATATAGAACACAATACTACACACACACACACACACACACACACACACAGAGTAACAGAAAACCACCAAGGTCAACATTCATCGTTTACACACACCATGTATTGAGAGAAAATATCATCCACGCACACACATTTGACCACAAGTGTCAATCATCTGAGACACACACACACACACACACACACACCTGTCTGCAGCTCACATCATCAGAGGTCATACAGGTGAGAGGAGGCTCTTCACTGCATCTGACAGAAAGAAGAGGAGGAGGAGGAGGAGGTGGAGGATGATGAAAGGCTGGAGACAGAGTCCAGATTGTTTACACAGTGTTGACCTTTGACCTCAGTAACAACACCTAACAGTAACAACAGTGTTTACACACACACTGAGACGAGGAACGAGGACGATGCTGCGGCCCAGCGAGGTGGTAAAACTAAACCAGAGCTAAAAGGAAAGACGGCATCCGGTTTTCTTTTAAAGACACTGAGTAAAACTGATTTCATTTTCATGTCACCTGCAGAACTACAGGAGCCAGCTCCACGAATCACCACAGGCTACAGGTTAAAATAAGAAACATAACCTGGAGCTGTCAGAATATACCTGACATACAGAGGTAATGACGTTTCATGACGTCAACCATCTCCTCAAAAACAACACACACCAAACTGTGCTCCCGTTTGAGTCGTTTCTCGCCTCCACAGTCAGTGAACGAAATTAAGTTCGAGAGTACCTCCTGTTCTGTTGAGGATCTTTGAGCTGTGTTTCTCCAGCTGGTCTCCCGGTCGCGTCTTCTCGGTCCGGATCGGTTCGGTCCGGTTCGGTCGGCAGATGAAGGACGGTGGAAAGAATGGATGAAGCAGAACCGGTTCTCCAGCGCGGATTAACGGACGTACTGAGCTGCAGGCCCCGAGCTCTGGACGGCTGCACCGAGACGCGATCAACCTCCGCCATTTTCTTTACGTTTCCTTGCCGTAACGCTGCGGTTTTTTTCCCGCTGGTTTTGTTGTGGGTGTGTCTGACTCAGGTGAATAAAGCGGAAGCAGCTCACGTGCCATCCCGTCTCTCGTCCCATCTGTTGTTTTATTAAATATAATATGTAAAGTACAGGTGAAGCCAGGACACAGTTACACCTGTAATGCGTTTTCATCTGTTTGAGGTCATTCATGACATCATCATGGAGGTGAACAGGTGAACACACTGACGTCAGGTGTGTGACCTTTGTTCACTGCTGTGAGATCCACAGTCCTTCACCAACACACTGTATGTTCCAGTGAGGATGTTACCTGCTCCTGTTTACCTGCAGACAGAGTTCTGCTTCCTGTGAAACTAGAACACGTGTGTTACCTGAACAAAGTGTTAGCATTAGCTGCATGTACAGCTGTCACTGACTGATGTGCACACAACGATGGTCATGATGCGTGTTTAACCCACAGTTGTGCAGATGAAGATCTTCATGAAAACGATCAGGTGTGTGCGACGTGGAAACTGAAAACAGAGGGGGGGAACATGATGGGCCTGAAACCAGCAAACTCAAGGACAGTTTGTCTTTTCGTCTTTTATATCTGTTCGTACCCGAACCTCCGCTCACCATCACACCCAGATGGTTCATCTGATCTGCATGAGTCACGTAAGAGACGCGCTGCGGATTCAAGACGAGAAGTTTGTGTCTGATTTTAACATCACTTCTCTCTCTGGACGTGAGACTTAGAGCTGAACTCAGTCCCTCAACAACGAGTTATTCAGCAGCGCTGACGTCAATCAACCCGAAAGAGACTGAGAGGAAACAAGAGAGTAAATAAAGGACGAGAGCAGCAGCAGCGGTGGATGAATGACTGGGCCTCATCTAAAGTCCCCACCATCACTCTGGAGTGAGCGCCTTTAAGGAGAGACGGTAACAAGAAGCTGAGGGACGGCTGCTGGGAAGCCGCCGTAAATCATGGTAAGGTGTGTGTGTGTGTGTGTGTGTGTGTGTGTGTGTGTGTGCCTGTAAATTAAAAATCACAAAGAGCGGATTGAAGTGAATCATCCTTGGAGAAGAGGATCTGAAGAAACGGTGTGACATGCATTTCCACGCCAGGCAGGTGGGTGTCACACAAGTGCTATTTTTGATCGAGTGCACAGACGCTGCAGTGTGAGTGTGTGTGTGTGTTCATGCAGGTGTGTTACTCACCATGTGATCTGTGCAGTGCCATATCATTTCAACTGATTTAAAGTGTGTGTGTGTGTGTGTGTGTGTGTGTGTGTGTGAGCGGTAGCAGAGAGAGGGAAAGACAGTGTACGTGTGCTGTGATGAGTGTCAGGATGCAGAGCAGAGAGAATGAAGAATAATGTATATTATATGTTTTTTATGCAAATGTGGACAAAAGACAGGAAGTCGTCATTTATGAGGCGTTCACTGACTTCACCTGAAACTCCTCACAGACCGGTTTCAGGTTCAAGAGGAATTTATTAACGAGGTCATTTATCCAAACCTCGGAGGCTGCTGCTCCGACTGAACATGAAGTATTTATTCTGCATCTGTTTCTACATCATGAAAAATGTCACAACATCATTTTGATCCACGTCCAGAACATGAAACATGAAGGATCCAAACAACAGACACACGTCAGTGAGCGAGCAGCTCTCCTGTGTCCGACGGGCTGCAGCATTAACAAGGCTAACCTCATCTATAATGGAGGAGCAGTGATTCTGACCCAGTTACACAGCGGGTGTGATGATCACAGAGAGAGGAGGGATGGGGATGGGGATGGGGGGGTGGGATGGGGGTTCTTATTAAGTAACAGAAATGAGCCAATCAGAGACGTCGGCCCTGTGACTCTGGTGTGACCGATGACACAGGCTGACGTCTGCTGCTGCTGCAGTGGCGGCGGCAGATCGACGTGGCGCTGACGGACTCTCTGAGTGAGACGCTCACGAGGCTTCTTCATCACATCTCACACTGATACTTCATCATCATCATCATCATCACTGGGAGTCTGACAGTTTCAGTGTCAGACTGTGTTTTTAAACGACGTCTCAGAGATACAGTGAAGTTAATCTGCTGATGTTCTGGACGTCGCACTCACTTCCACTCACTGCTGCTGCTGCGCTTTTAAAAAGTCAGATATCTAGCGCGCGTTTGAAGGCCAGAGTGGGTTAACACTAAAAACTGTATGACAGAGGGAAGATCAACGCTCATGAATGTGCAGAAGAAAAAACTCACATAAGAAAAACCAAACTTTGCAAAGAAAATCAAAAGTTTGCAGGATGAAAGTCTTTAAAGTCTCTTCCAGCTCTAAACCTACATCGGCCCTGATACGCTGGGACTTATGTCTGTATGTTTTTATGTCTTATTGGCAATAAATCACATGAAAATCCATAAATATCAACACTTCCATCTTCTCCTATAAGCACTGGCTGTGTATGTAAAGTCTGGTATAGCTGAATCAAAGGTGTATGAATCCGCTGCAGGAAGTAGTCCCCAGTAATTGGAGGATTTCGTCACAACAACTCAGACTTGTCTTTAGCTTCACTTCACAGTGAACACACATGTGCTGCGTGAGCCAGCCTCCTCTGTCTCCAGCCTGACTCTCAGGCCTCTGTAATGGATTCAGAGCCACACAGACGAGCCGCTGTCTGAGCAACAACCCATGTGGGTGAAAATTTAATAAGGACGAAGGTTTGACGGACAGCTGCAGCAGAGAGGTTCACTGACACGAGTCGAGAGCTGCCGCAGCTTTAATGATGCTCCGCGTCACAACATGGAGGAGGACGGAGGCAACGCGCACTTGTGGCAGGTGAGACCGACTGCTAACGCTGGTGATGACGCCAAACGGCCATGACGCCATGTTACAGCTGCACGTGTCCACGTTTACAACTCTGAATATTTAAGGTTGAAGCTGCAAAACGTGGAAACTTTCTGACATCATAAAGTCACAGATGTACACAGGAACACATCAATATGTAAATGTAGAAGAAACCCTCTGTCCTCTCTGTCTCTGTCTCTATGTCTATGTCTCTCTGTCTCTGTCTCTGTGTCTGTGTCTGAGGACGAATCACAAACTCAACAGAGAGTCTTCACATTCGTCTTTCCTGCTCGTGCCTCGTCTTCCACTCAGATTCATCTTTTTCCTTTATTATTTTCTGCCCTCGGTGTCTCTCTCTCCCTCCTGTCCTCCGCCCTCCCTCCCTCTCCTCCCTCCCTCTCCTCTCCTCCCTCCTCCTATCTGTGGAAATCGTGTCATCGCCTGCAGCCAACACAACATCCACTCTTTAGTTTCTCTCACTACAGTGATCTGAAGTTCATTGTGTTGTGTGATGATGTGTCTCCGTGCTCCTGTGTGTGTGTGTGTGTGTGTGTGTGTGTGTCACAGGGTCGTAGCAGTACCTGACGGTCCATCAGGCAGAGAGAGGATCAGTTGTCTTGGTCCAGTCGAGTGTGTGATTGGCTGCTCAACCAACCAATCACACAGCAGGCTGGTGGTGACACAACCTCTGGACCTGGCAGACCTCTGTGTGTGTGTGTGTGTGTGTGAGAGAGAGAGAGAGAGAGATGGTGCATGATGCATGAACACTTTTATTCTCTGTTTTTCACTGTGGCACAGGGAATTCTGGGTAAATGAGCCATTTTTCAAATAAAAGATGGCCGCCTGAGGAGCTGGACGTGTTTGTCTTCAGGACAACAGTCCAACAGTAACAGGAAGTTTAACTTTGACAGTCTTTCCCTCCTCCTTGTTAACAATCAGAAAACGATGAGTCATGCTTCCCTGTGTCCTGTTGGTCTGCACACACACACACACACACACACACACACGAGCAAGTTGGTTTCTGGTGTGACGTGAGTCTGGTCCCTGAGTGAAGCCCAGTCTGCTCCTCTCAGTCAGACTGGCTCTGGGCCACTCATTATTCTCTACAATGGCACCATCAGCTTTTCTACTTTCCCCCCAATTACTGAGGTGTGAATGTGTTTGAACCATCTTCCACTTTCAGCTCAAAGGATCAACTTGTTTTTTGGCAAATTGTTAAAATGTCCTTTAAAATTTAACTCATTAAATCTAAAGTTCACTTCACTTCCTCCTCTGTCTGAGAATGTCTTCCTGACAGAAGCACTCACCTTTGCTGGAACTACACTGTCCACTGGGTGTGTGTGTGTGTGTGTGTGTGTGTGTGTGTGCAGGTAAACAGGACCTACAGCCAGGTTTGTTGACACATTTTTCCAGGGATGCCACAGCTGTCTATGTGTCTTGTGTCCCTCTGTTTGTCCATGTGTGTAGATATACAATGCTGCATGTGTGTGTGTGTGTGTGTGTGTGTGTGTGTGTGTGTGTGTGTGCTGACAGTGTTTGTGTTTAAACTGGCGGAGGTGTGTGTTTGTGTGCATGTTAGCCCAGTATCAACGTGTGTGTGTGTGTGTGTGTGTGTGTGTGTGTGTGTGTGTATGGTGAAGGTCATTATCTCAGTGTCCTGCAGGGTAACAAGGGGGGGGGGCTCCTCTAGTATTGATCATTTACCAATAAGCTGCTGATTGATCATCTGATCCGAACTGAGCTCAGTTCAGAGTTTCAGTCTCACTGATTTACGTGTGAGAAGAGAAACGATTTACTTTAATTCTCTGAACACAGAAGACGAGTTTAACAACGACTGAGAGATTCACCTGTCGCCAGGTGACTCACTGCCTGACTGTGACACTCTCACTGATGCTGCGTCACCTGAACCGAGCTGAGCTGATGTCACAGATGTGTTTCCTGCTACAACAGGTGAGAACGTGAAGAGAAAGTCCTGCAGGTGAAAGAAGACAAAGACAAAACCTTCACACTGGGAACCAGTGTGGTTTTAAAAACAGTGGTTCATATAGCAAAACAGCACAGGCTTTATCCCTGTGCATCCCAGGTCCACGCTCAGCTCCTGTTCAGCAGTAAACTGCAGCTTACTGAGTATTTCACCTACACAATGTTAGAAACACAGTTGATAAAGGCTCCAAAACTGTGATCATCAATAAATCAATGAACGACGTCCAGCTGTGTGACTTCATCGCTCAGTGATCAGTCGCTTTTTATTCTGCTCTCTGTATTTTCTTTTAAAACCAATCTGTGGCCGAGGAACTCTTAAACACACATCAGTTCGCCTCCACTCAGGATTAAAGATGAGAATATTTAAACACTGGGACAGGTTTGATAAGTGATTAAAGGTGATCGCCGATCGAGGCTGAGTCTCTCCACTTTAGATGAAATGTGTTGAAAAGTGTGATGGTAAATCTCAGTATCAGTAAAGGCTCCCTTCATGCGTCAGAGTCTCTGTGCATCACTGCGCTCTCTGAGATAAATAGGACATTAAAACACAAGATGGCAGAAGTGTCGGCTCCTTAAACAGAACTCGTTTTTATAAACATGAACCTCGACTCGCAGGAAAACAGGAGGCTGCGTTAAAGACGGGGAAATGAAAACCGCCCCGCGGGCGCGCCACAGAAAATGAGATTTGAAGAGTGAGACGTAGACGAGATGAGGCTGTTGAGGTGAATATTATCAGCAGCATTACCTCCACACGCCCCCCCCCCGACCCCCTGAAAAGACATTTGAGCAGAGAGAGCGATGGATGTGGAGGCACGCTTGTTTCATTACGTGCTGTCAGCACAAACAGCAACAACAGCTCTCCTGACAGCTGTAGAGGAGAGGAACTGACACGGAGGTTAGCCTGTTTCATTACTCCTGCTCCTCATAGAGCTGTTCGACTAAACATGGAAACACCTGCACCGTCCTGTCAGAGCACAGACATCCGTCAGCTCACACCTTCACACCTCTCTGTTTTTCCACCAGAGACACACCAGACAGCGAGTGGAGCTCATGATTACACCCAACGACCGCCTCATATGTGTTTGGATTAGTTTCATATTTGACCTGTTGAACTGACACTGACATAAATCACTTTTTATCAGATCTCACATCTTGGAGAAACTGGAGCAACCGGAGATTTTTTCTTTCTTCTTGGCACTTTAGCTTAAAGATGAAAGATCAGCTGTTACACCTCAGAGTCTCAGAGTCAAAGGCTGTTCTCTACACAATCTTCTTCCTCTCTCTGTTTTCACCGGCGGAGAAGCGTTGACCTCTGTGACCCCTCAAACTGCCGGAGTCATTTCAGAGTGAACAGGAGTGATCAGACCTCCACACCTGAAACCTGGACATTAATGTTATACACTTCTGATTGGATGGATTCTACACACATCTGTCCATCCAGCTGCTGAACTACTTATCAGAGATATGAATCTGTCAAATCATGAGGAAACATACTGAAGACAGTACTCTGCAGATGCATCATGGGAAGTGTAGGCTCCTGTTGTTGGAGACCGGTTCAGGACCCCTCCGTCCCTGCACTTGTGCTTTTAAACACAGATTTTACATTTTCTCATCCCAACAACGTCAACGTCAAAAAACAAGGCGTTGGTCTCTGAACACTGGGTCCAATCAGCTCTCCAACAACACCAACAGCATGTAGCGTCGTACGTAAAAACAGACCTTGAAATCATCACGTCAAAGCTTCAGAGTCACTTTGAGCAGCAGCAGCAGCAGCAGCAGCAGCAGCTCCAGCAGCAGCAGCAGCAGCAGCAGCAGCAGCTCCAGCAGCAGCTCCAGCAGCAGCAGCTCCAGCAGCAGCAGCTCCAGCTCCAGCAGCAGCAGCAGCAGCAGCAGCAGCAGCTCCAGCAGCAGCTCCAGCAGCAGCAGCTCCAGCAGCAGCAGCAGCTCCAGCAGCTCCAGCAGCAGCAGCAGCAGCAGCAGCAGCAGCTCCAGCAGCAGCAGCAGCAGCAGCAGCAGCAGCAGCAGCAGCTCCAGCAGCAGCAGCAGCAGTAACAGCAGCAGCAGCAGCAGCAGCAGCAGCAGCAGCAGCAGCAGCTCCAGCAGCAGCTCCAGCAGCAGCTCCAGCAGCAGCTCAGCAGCAGCAGCAGCAATTTCACTCCACGTTCCTCTATTTCAGCCTCGTCTCATTCTGCGATCTCTTATCTCCACGGCTGTGAAGACAGCCGTGACACACACCCACTTTCATTCACTCGGAGTCGTCATCGTCGTGGTCATCGCTTGAACAATATCAACTTAAAGCGCACTCAGAAATGTCAGAACCATCAAAGAGAAACTTGTTTTTAATCTCCTGAGCAGTCGAGCTGAGCGCTGATGTGAGGGAATGTGAAAATGTGAGGAGAATATTTTTCCTCCCTGATGAGACCTTTTCACCAGACAGACAGACAGACAGACAGACAGACAGACAGACAGACAGACAGACAGACAGACGGACGGACGGACGGACAGACAAACAACAGACAGACAGACAGACAGACAGACAGACAGACAGATGGACGGACAGACGGACAGACAGACAGACGGACAGACAGATGGACGGACAGACAGACAGACAGACAGACAGACAGATGGACAGATGGACGGACAGACGGACAGACAGACAGACGGACAGACGGACAGATGGACGGACAGACAGACAGACAGACAGACAGACAGATGGACAGAGACGGACAGACACACTGTTGACGCACACACTCTGTATTTCAGACATGATATCACTATCACACACACACACACACAGCAGAGGTGTGTGTAGAAGCTTGTTAGCAGACATGTTGTCTTGTCCATCAAACACCTCCAGCCCCCCCCACCACCCCCCCCCACCTTTAGTTTAATTAACAGCCCCTCTCTCCACGGAGCCTGAACCACATCACATCACAGCCTCACACATTAGCTTCATATGTGGCTGTGTCCAGCTGATCCATGCAGCTCATGTTTGTTTACGTCTGCATTTATGTTCCTGTGTGTGTGTGTGTGTGTGTGTGTGTGTGTGTGTGTGTAGATTTATTTACAGTATACTATTAGTCAGATTAAATCCCTGTTTTTGCTGTGTCACCATGGTAACTGAGCTGTCGGCTCACACACACACACAGAAGATGAGATCAAACAGCAGAGATGAAGAGAAGAAGAAGAAGAATTATTATGAGAAACAAAAACATTTCTTTGTGTCTTTCTTTTTTACAACAGGAAACTGTTTACTGTTCAATCCCACAATGCACCAGGAGGAGCTGCAGGAAGTGTATGAGGTTAAAACTCATATTCTAAAAACTTCTTTCCTGACCAGTGACGTGTCTTTAGACAGAAAAGGCAAATGTGGAACTCCGTCATCAGATCCTCAGACAGTGTCTGACTCTGACTCAGGAGAATCTCTCTCTCCAAACTCAAAGCTGCAGCAGTTGGTGTTTAACTGAAGTAACTGATGTGAATGTGCAGCTCCAGACCCTGGTGGAGCTGCTGGAGCTGCTGGAGCTGCTGGAGCTGCTGGAGACAAATATTAACTTTAACTTTAACGTTTGCCATTAAAGCTTTTTTCCCTCCTCTTCTGTTTATTCTCTACCCAGTGTTTAACTTTTAATTACAGTTGCCCATTATGAAACGACATTAACGGTGGAAATGCCAGCAGGTCCAGCAGGTCCAGCAGGTCCAGCAACAAAGCAGCAGTTTCACCTGAAAACTTCATCGACTGGCAGCTGCAGGTAACTGGAAAAAGTCCTTTTAATCATTTATAGGAAACCAAACAACAACAGACTGTTAACTAACTTCACCAGACACACACACACACACACACACACACACACACACACACACACACACACACACACCTAATCTCCTCCATCGAAGCAATCATCTTCCATCCTCAGTTATCAGGACAAACCAAAAGTCACTCAGATGAAACTGGAGAAAGTTTTGTTTTTGTCCATGATTAGAGCGCTAACAGCTAACAGCTAATGGCTAACAGCTAACAGCTAATGGCTAACAATAAGAAGAGAGGAGGAGGAGGAAGAGGACAGTGAAAGAAAGGAGGAATGAAGGAGACAGAAAGAAGATGGAAAACAAGAGGAAGACGAGAGGAAATGAAACAAGGAAAGGAAAAGACAGCAGAGGAGGAAAACAGGAGACAAGAGAAGGAGGGAGGAGTCAAGGAAAGGAAACGAGAGGCATCACTTTGTGTTTCTGTAACGATGTGGATCAGACAAGGACACGAAGGAGGAGACAGAGACGGTTTGTGTCACGTAGCAACGGCGCTGACACTGATTGGTCACAGCTCAACAGGTGTCACTCAAACACACACACACACACACACACACACACACAGATACAGAGGTCAGGTTAATTAGATCCAGCGGAGCAGACGATGAAGAGGCCAAAGTGACGGTGGTGAACGTGACAGAGACAAACACAGGCTGGTTAAACATGTCATCAGTGCTTCTGTGTGTGTGTGGTGGTGGGGGGGCTGTGATCACATGACACGACCTGCCAGTGACAACAGAGCACCAAAAAAATCAAATAATGAAAATAATAAATCTCTGCTCACTCGGTGTTTATCAGAGGTTTCATCTACAATGGGACCTGAGTGAACTCACACTTCAGCCGCCTGCTATTAATCATCGGTTCACTGACGTGTCACAGGTTTACAAAGAGCAGGAGGCTGCGAGACGCGCCTCAACCCGAGGAGGAAGAAGATTTTATCACCTGTGTGTGTGTGTGTGTTGAAGTGTCAGGACCACAGAGGAGTAGAGACAGTTCCTGCACCACTGAGGATGATGATGATGATGATGATGATGATGATGATGATGATGATGATGATGATGATGATGATCCAACTTTATAAACACTCAGACAACGACAGGCCGTGAGTCACAGCTTCCACTTCAGCTTCGTTTCTTTGCGTCCTCACGGTTCAGTCACGACACGTCTCTGATGTCAGAATAAGAGCGTGTGACCGTTACTATTCATCAACTTTGACAAAGAAACATCTGATGAAGTTCAAGGGTCAAAAGCTCCAGGTTTTTCTTTAGTCTTTAGCCCCAGACGGTTTGTGTTGAGGTGGAGCGTCACGCAGCAGCTGCAGCTCTCTGCTCATTATCGCTCAGCCGCTGGCTAAACAGATACTAAAGCATCGTTTTGGGATGAAAACTTTCTGTCATCGTTTTCTCACCAAATGATGTCTTTTAAACGACGCTGCTGATGTTTTGATTTTCTTTGGTTTTCATTTCATTTATCACAACAACGGTTCCATTAACTCACGAGGAGCGATCACACCTGAGTGTTTCCCTCTCAGAGCCGTTAACAGCTCCATCCTCCTTCATCTGCTCTCAGACAATTAAAAGTTTCTCCGGCTCTGCGTGAACCCTGCGGACCTCCTCTCTTTCAGTTCCTTCTCCAATTACTTCATCTCTGCGAGCTGATGGCTGCTCAACGCAGAGGGGGAAATCTCCTCCACTGAATGTGAGGCAGCGGCGACGTGAAGGTGGAGCGCCGGCTGTAATACCTCTAAAATATACAGAGATGAAACAGCAGAGAGCTCCTCATCATTAACATCCTGCAGTGTGTGTGTGTGTGTGTGTGTGTGGACGTCAGGTCTGGGAGGTTTTCTCGCCTCCATTAAGGTTCAACAAAAACAACAAAAAACTCTGAGACAATTACAGAGCAGTGCTGCAGAGTGTGTTTTCCTCTGAGCAGCTTCACCACACGTCTCACTCTGCTGTCAGACATGTTTAAATGTTGACTTTAAATGCCTGGCGTCACAACAGCCGCCGCTTCGTCTCCTCTCCTCTGCTGATTTCTAACGTAGCTGATCATCCATCACCTGAACTTCTACGACAGCAAACAAACAAACTGATTTCCAGGTGGAGAAACGCTGCGGCTCATCAAATATGACAGTGACAGTTTCTGATTGATGATGTGTTGTGACTTCAGAATCCAGTCAGAACAGCAGGTTAATATCCAAACTAATGTGCTGTTTAACATTAACAGTGCTGGAATCATGCAGTGCATCAACAAAGATGCCAAACACGTCCTTCACTGGAAGCTTTGGTGCATGAATAAAATATTATTCTTTCCTAGAATATAAGAAACACAGTTGAGGATAACAACATGTATAACATGTGTGTGTTTACAGCAGAAACTGTTTGAAGCTTCAACCTGTGAGGCCAGAACAGGAAGCTGCAGTTCCTCTCCTGACCACTGGAGTGACTCACCAACAGTGAGTCAGTCTCCATAGACTCAACCTGTCTCCACAGAGGGCGTGGCCTTTTTGAGTGACAGGTGGGCTAACATGTGTTTGCTAAAAACCAAGCATGCTCCAAAGTCTCAGCTCCACTCAGGCCCCTCCTCTTTGACCATATTTGGATTAGCAGGGAGTTGGGGGGCGGGGTCTGTCACTGCCAAGATGGCAACAGTGGAGCAGCTCACTCCATCTTTATTCAGAGTCTGTGGTTGTACCTCGGTGAGGCGTTCAAGGACTCTCTGGCATCTGGAGAACAGCAGCAAATTAAAAATCACAACCTCATTTACATCTGACCATGTTTTTATTGAAACGCCTACATGTCAGTTCAAAGGCGTCAGTTTAATGTGGATATCTGGAAGCTGTGGCTGTTTGTCTTTTTCCTAACCAGACAAACACACCTGGCTGCTCCTTTAAAAGTTAACTCAGGTGAACTAGATTTTGGGTTTTTTTTGGATCCACCAGGTGCAGCATAAAAAACAAAGTTAGCTGCCGTTCCACCTGGCTTTCTGACTCGTGTCTGAATAGCAAACACAGAGGGGGAATCATCCATTATAGCCACACAAAGCTTTCTAATCAGGGCCTAACGGGTATCAGTGGAGCGGGGGGATGGGATGGGGGTGGGGGGGGGGGGGGGGGACCGGTGGAGGGGGGGCGCTCCTCTGGGTGCTGCTCATTGTGTGGCTGTTTGTCTGACTCCATTGTATGAGCTGATATTTGTATGAGAAATACCCCAGCTGGCATTTAGTGAATAGATTTCAGCTGAAAGCTCCTGATGTGAAGGTGCTCTTCCATGACTGACCACTGCTGCAGCGCGCGTGTGTGTGTGTGTGTGTGTGTAAAGGGCAGAGTGATGGGCTTAAGCCTGCATGACTGATGAGGGTAAAATCATACTTCCACTTTGATTTTTTTTTGGGGGGGGGGGGGTTTAAACACAGAGTGGAAGGTGGACAGACTCTCTGTTTCTGTCTCTCTCTGTCTTCTAGACATTATATATAGGCTACTGAGTGCTAACTGTTAGCATAGACTGATTCAAACTATGGGTCAAAGGTCAAAGGTCAGTGTGACAGAGGATGGATGTGTCGTAAATTTGACAACTTTTCTTTCACTTTCTCTTTTGTCCACATTCTGATGACTTTCCCTGTCTTCTTTTACTGCATCATCATCATCATCATCATCGTCCAGATCCAGATAAACGTCATGTGGAGGCTTTATCGTCGCCGGCAGGAAAGTGTAGTGTGGACGCTGACGTGTGGAGGCTAACCACCGCTACTTCCTGTTAAAGCTACTGAAGACTGAACCATGTTTAGTTTGGTCCGGACCAGGACCACCTCTTTTGGTCTGGACCACGGCCAGGGAGCTTTCACACCTGTGAATTTAGTTCAGATCAGACAAGGTGGGTGTGAAAGCCGCCTTAATCGCTCTGTCAGTCTGTCTGGGTGGAGCCACGTACGTCCACCAGTGTTTCTATGAGCAGAAATGAGTCTCCACCTCGTCCCTTTAGTTTTCAACATCTCTCTCAGCATCAGAAAATTAAACCCACAGCGCTGACAGATGATGTGACGTGTGAGCCTCGGCTCCTGATCCCAGGGAAAACACAAAACCTGCACAACGAACCTGTTGGTGGATTTAAAATGATTTCATAAAGCGTCCCAAATAAACCTGTCAGTCAAGCAGGCGAGCAGCAGCAGACGCTTCAAACAGGAAGGAGCGAACAAAAGCGTTTTAATGGACTGTAAGTAAAAAAACGAGTCTGCAGAAAAACAACAGCTCACTTCACTACAAACAGATTTCAGTGCATATGTGGAGTTTATCTGAACCTCGTCTTGTTCTCTCATCCGATACACGGAATGTAATCTCATCCAACTGCAGGAAATGACCCCTGAACAACAAGGGATTATGGGTAGAAGGAGACGGATGCCGTCTGTCATGCTTGGAAAGCCGAGCACGGAGAAGTAAAAGCTGCAGCGGAGTCGACTCTCGACTCCCTCGAGGCGTCAGAGCTTCACATCGTGATGGAGATCCGGGGTTTCCCTCTGACCGACAGGATGACGGATCACCAGAACCATCGGGTCAGAACCATGTGACGCTTATTTACGACGTCTGATTGGCCCGAAGTGGAAGTGATTCATACACAAGACCAAGACAACAGCATCATGAAGCGGCGTTCAGGAAAGTTACATGAACCTGAACAAAACATTTCAACAACTCATCTTCCTGGTTACGCAGAGGATTTTCAAAATAAGACATAAACATAATCAAAGTTCAACAACTGAAACCTGGAGATTACAGAGTCTCATGTCGGTGGCCTGGTCTAGTCTGGTCTAGCTCAGTTTAGTTTAGTCTGGTTTAGGTTAGTTTAGACTAATCTCGTGTCGTCTAGTCTGATTTTGTTGAGTTAAATCTAGTCTGGAAACAAGAGGTGACAGGATGCTAAGCTAACAGGCTAACATTATGACTGAGCAGAGGAACTCGTCCTGAGTAAATTGATTTCTGGGTAATTAATTAAGTAAGTAACTCAGTCACCTCATGGTGCGTTCAGGAGCCACCTTCAGCCACTTTCAGCTCCATCACACACTTTAAAAACCAGCTGCAGCGGCTCTGACTATAAACTGGAGTCTTTCAGCTCACTGTGTGAAATCCACACCCTGCTGATGTACAATAACACGTGTCAGGTCGAGAGTTAAAAAGGTGAATGAATCCTGCTGTATTCTATTACTGAAGCCTTTATTTCCAATTTGGCCGCGGGCACCGTTAATCCCCCCCCCCCAACTTAATGTGACGATCTGCTTTGATCTAAATACAGTGGCTTGCCACTAATTGCTTAATCAATTTCCACACTATTAAATGGGTATGAGGATAATTCACACAGAAACAATCACTTGCAGCTAATAGGAACGAGAGCGATAAGAGCGAGAAGAAAGAACGAGTTAATCTCAGCTGTCCGCCCCGCCCTCTTCAAGGGAGACACGACGAGGGGGAGGGAAAAGTATCCGGGAATTAACCCCAGAGTTAAAGTAGAGTGTGAGAGCCGGCACATGGAAGCGCTTCAGATGAGGCTCAGTGTGTGTGAGTGCACAGGTAGATAGGACAGGTGTTGTGTTAATCTCCTGCAGTCAGACCTCAGCCCCGTCAGGATTACAGAAGTTTAAGGAACGAGGAATAATTCTGGATTTCCTGACGCAGCCGTTCGACGCGGGTTCCACCGTGCACACCTGTGCACCTCCAGCCACCGGGACTAATTTCACTATTCACACGGTCGACCTGTGCTAATCCAGTTTTCAGGAGCCGCATCCTTCAACACATTCAGAATACTCTAAAAAGTGTGTGTTCAGCTCCAGTGAAAAGCTGCGGAGCTGAGCTGAGCAGCAGTTTCAGGTGTGACACAGAGTGTTGCTGAACGCAGCACCAGAGACAGTCTCAGCTCCTGAACCCCCACAGTGACAATGAAACATGACAAATAAAGTTATATACTAATACAACAACTGTGTTTACAGCTCCATGATAAAAGTGATGATTCACTTCATGGCCGTCTTGTTGTGCTGCACTGTGTTGCGTTCAAGTGCAAAAATATTTCTAATTCTGTGGATTTTCCTGCATCTGCTGCTACTTCTGACACATTTTAATGTCTTACTGACATTTCTTTATTCCTGCTGTGACAGCGATGCAGAGTCCCTCCCTGTGGGACTGATGTGTTCTGTCTTAATGTCCCGTCTGTGCCCTTTGACAGGAATGTCTTCAGCCAAATATATAAACACAATAAACACATTAAATATTCTTAACCCTCGGCGAAGGTCTGAACGCACTGGAGCGCTGCCTTTATGTTAGACGACTGACAACCGCTCATTACACCGACTGTGAAAACGACTGACCCCGGGTACGGCCCCCGCTGGCTTCCCAACTCATTTAAGTTACAAATGATATGGAAGGGAACCAGCAGCTGCCTGGAAGCCAGCGAGTCCCAAAGTCCAACAAATGCAAAATGTTGGACGCAGAGGACGGTGATGGACGCCAGCACTGGCCTGTGTGTGGCGGGCAGATTCAGGCCCGAGGATCGGTTCCAGTCAGCGACGGCAGCTCTGGGACGTGGAACCAACCCAAGTAAACTGATCATTCATTAGGACAATGGACATGAGAGAGGAGGGGATTGGATCGCCGTGGAGATGAGATGTTGTAGTGAAATGTCAGAAGGTGAAGGTGTGTTTGTTTTGCTTACCTTTAGGGCCAAGTGATGAAGAGGAGGAGGAGGAGGAGGAGGAGGCAGCACAGGACAGGACCGAAAAGAGAGAGAGAGAAAAAACGAGATTATTACTATGATGACATCAGATGTCTAAACCAATCAGCATCTCGACAGTAAAAGCAGGCAGGTGAGGCAGGTAACCAGCCCTGCTGCACATGCCAGGAATTTAAAATCAGGAATTTTAAAGCCGGTGTCATTTTTCCCCCAGAATTCATTGCATCAGCCGCTCGGTGTTTGTTCAGCAGAAAAGCAGCCGAACATGAAGCAGCTGTGAACGCAGCGCGGCGTGTCGTGGCACTTCCTGGACGATGATGCAGCAGAATACAAAACACCTCCTGAAACCAACATGGCTGCAGCACACAGCCGCTCTCTGCTGTGAGCCCCCCCCGTGTGTTTGTGTGTCTCCAGTGTCACCGCAGCTAATTCTGCACATTTGTTCAGGTTGCCGAATAAAAAGCTCTTCTTCTGACTCAGAGGCAAACTGGAGCTACAAACAAAACAGGATTCAGCCCAGGGAGGAAGAGGACGCGGCGCCGACAGGTCGTGAAGGAAACTGAGATATGACAGCAGGACTGAGCCTCTGGTCGGCGGCGATTATCAGCCCAGCGCCACCGCATACGAGTGACGAGGCCCGGGCGCTTTGAGCGGCTAAACGTTCTGGTTGTCATCATCATTTGACCGTGGGAAATGTGAGACTTGGGGGCAACGGGAGGACAGGGGAGGGGGCGACAAGACAGCAGCAGAGCTAAGACAGACACTGTACACACACACACACACACACACACACACACACACACACACACACACACATTTACACAGAGACAAATGAGCTGGAAAGGACTCGGCTGTAAAAGTCTCAGAGCCTGAAACGTGACCTTCAGTCAACACACGCTCATTCAGAGGACGATTACAACCAACGATGAATGAAACCAAACCAAAGAGCGAAACATGGACTTCACTCACTCGTCTCATGATGTCACAGCTCATCATGTCGTTCTCTTCGACCAAAACCAACTGGAAGCTACAAACAACCTGAGCTCCAGCTGCAGCTTCCTGTTCAACCTACAGCCACAGACAGTGTTGACAAACAGACCCGGGTCGTTTCATCCTGAACGCTCCCTTCAGAGCTTTTCTTCTGCTACAAACACAATTTTCCTGCAAAGAAAAGTTTGCTGGAGTTTTTGCAAAATTGTCAAGTTAAAAGTTTGATGGGCCGGCACGGTGATAGGGTGGTTAGCACCAGGTCCCAGGTTCAATTCCCAGATCCTTCCTTGGTGGGTCTTACATGTTCTGCTCGAGTCTGCTGTGACAGACTGTTGACCTGTCCAGCGTGCCCTGCCCCCACCTCCGGCCCCTCCCATGGATGGATAAAAGGTGGATGTGTGAGCTGAGAGTCTGATGATCTGACCGATGTTGATCTTGGTGAGTGATGCTGGACGTGTTGTAACGAACTCCCTGACTCCGTCAAAAAGCAATAAACCAGCGACAGCTCTCTGATGGACAGCGAGTAAATCAGCCGAGTGGCGTGGAGCGGCACGGAGCGGCACGGAGCGGCACGGAGCGGCGCATGACGACACATCAGAACAATCGACTTCACACCTGAAACAAAAAGACGCCAAAAATAAACTTCAGGATGAAGCTGCCAGTGTTGGTGCCATCAAGGAGACGTTTGAGAAGTTTGATCTCACTTCCTGCGACAGAGAACAGAGAAACTCAACTGTTTTACTTTCTGATCTGTTTGTTTGGTGTCGTTCACATCAACACGTTCACTTCCTGTCGTCTCCTCACACGCGACCTCCTGGACTCTGAGGAGGAAAAGGATGTTCTTCATTTTAAAGATCACACTCCTTCATTTGTCTGATGCTTTTATCTGAAGCCATTTCCACCTGAGCAGCGACTCGGAGGCTTCAGCAGAGCAGGAGGAAGAGACCTCGGCCTAAAGAGCTAAGTGCTTCATCTATTCACTGAGTGTGAGGAGATCAAGTAAAGAGGTGGAGGAGAGTGGAGCGCAAGAGCTCGTTAGATCAGTCTGAATTATAAACTGTTTCAGAAGCAGCTGACTCCAGATCAGTGAGGGAGAAACACTCGGACTGTGATACCCTGATGATGCAGGATAGAGGACGCTGCAGAGAGAGAGCGATCGCCGGAGAGCTTCTCAGTTAAAGGACGTTGACTGATGTCGTCCAGACGGAGCCTGAACACAACAGGCTCAGCACCAGGCTGCACCGAGCTCAGGTGAGGGACAAACAAACAACAACAGGGCAACACAAACTGACCACAACATCTCTCTACTCCCAAGCAATCCTGAGGTGAGGTCGTTCTGAAAGCAGAACCCCAAAGGTCAACATAGGCCTTGGTGAGAGACGGCAGCACCAAACGAACCACACCTTCATGCTGTCAGACACCTGGAGCTCCCAGGGGTCACAGCTGGGCTCCTGGAGGAGCAGAGGAGGAAGGACCACGCACTGAGCTTAACTACAGAGAAACCACTGGAAAGACAAATAAGACTACTGCTACTGCTACTACTACTACTAATACTGCTACTACTACTGCCACTGCTACTACTAATAATAATATGAAGTCATTGATGTGATTTGGATTCACTCTGATGAAGCCGAGGCCAAAATCAAGCTGTAAAGTGACAGAAACTAGAACCAGTGATGTCATGTGACCAGGTTTGTTTTTGTTTACCAACACCGAGGAGCTGCTGCTGATTGGACAGATAAAAATGATCACACACACACACACACAGTCACCCACACACACACATTCATCAGGAGGTGTTTGATAACCACGTTACGCAGCAGCACCATAAAGCCCTGTGTAAGTAGAGGTGACATAATAACCGTCATTTGTCAGAGTTAATGATTCCTGCTTGTCACTGTCTGGGCTGCTGTCACGGTAACGGATGGCCTCGGCCCGCTCGGCTGCTGACACCAAAGGTTACGCCGCTGTTTGCTGGTTAATAATGAGGCGACGCCGCCGCTGCTGATGGGAGACAAACGAGCTGTGTACCTCCGACTGTCCCGCGCTCTTTTCCTCTCTTTTTTCTTCCCGCTGACTGATCGAAGTCTGGATTCAAAAGACTCGTCGTCTCCGCGGCAAAACACTGCACTCAGCTGTCAATCATCCACCAGGTGTGGACATGGAGCTGGTTTAGCTTGGGCTAAGTCGTAGCTAGCTGGCATCCTCCTCGTGCAAACTTCTCCTCGACAGAGCTGCTCATTTCTCCTGGTATCAGCCACCAAGGCCTCATGGGAGTCGGGAGACACGTCTCGTCATGATATCCCAGCTCTTGTTATTGTCGCGTACTCTTGGTTTGGGTGACTTCACATTTTTCAGTCTGTGCGACATCTTGTAACAACATATTTCTCCGGCCGCCAGACGGATGAATTTATTTAGTCTCTGGCAGCAGAATACAGAGTCTGACATGAGCCAGAGTGAAGTCCCTGAAGGCCCAGGAGGAGGAGGAGGAGGAGGAGGGTGGACAAAGGAGTGGAGGCTGGTGGGGGGGGTGGGGGCTGACTAATTAGAGTCCGGAGCAAATGCCAACAGAAAGTTTCTAGGAGCTCAGACCTTTGTCTCACAGACTGAAGGCAGCGAGCGGCTCAGGGGAGCTGGACTGCCATCAAATATTTAAAACTGCAGAGCCACCAGACGACGACGACGGAGACACTGCAACAGACAGGCTGCACACACACCATCCTGTCCTCTGTGTGTGTGTGTGTGTGTGTGTGTGTGGAGGAGCTGGTGTGAAAGTGACAGAACTGACTGATCTCTGCTTCTAATTCAAAGGACAAAAGATGATGCGTTCAAGCACATAGGAAACTTTAAATGTGCTGAGGGATCAACAGGAGTTTCTACAGTGACAGGAATAAAATCGAAGGTAATGAAGTCTGAGAATTAAAGTTATTGAGTTACGATCTCACACACACACACACACACACACACACACGCACACACACAGGAGCTCCAGCTTCAGTTCACATCTGGTTCTTCAAAAACTGAGTGACAGCCAAAGAAGAAGAAGAAGGAGGAGGAGATGCAGGTGTGTGTGTGTGTGTGTGTGTGTGTGTCGTCCTCTGTTTGCTGTTCAATAATTCAACAGATACAGAGACGAGCGTCTGAAGGTAGATCCACTGAACAGTCCCCACTGAGGTTCAGCTGAGGGCCGGCAAACATCTGATGAGAGCAGGTCGCCACGATGATCAGACGCCCGACACGTCATCGCCAACGTGTTTGGAAAGACGCCGCTCTGTGTTTTGACTCACACACACACACACACACACACACACACACACATCAGTAATAAAGTGGAGAGTGAGAGACTGAAACACCAGAGAGCAGAACATCAGGACTGGACGTCATTGTACTTATTTTATATACATCATCATCATCATCATCATCATCATCATCATCATCATCATCATCAGACCTGACAGCTCTTACTCGAGAGGTCGAAAAAAAAGAAAAAAAAAACAGAAACAGAGTCAGAAGCTGACGGGGGTGGGGGGGGTGGGGGCATGGGGGGGTGGGGGTTGTCATCGCTCCACCCGAACAACGCCTCGCAGCATTTCCACCACACACGCCACTTTAAATGATGCGTTTGATCACGAGACGCCAAAACACGGAGCGGGCTGTTCCTCTGTGTTAACAAACCAGGAGACAGATGGAGGAGGATGTGATGTGGTGACACAAAGTCTACACAGACAGCTGAGAGGCACACACACACACACACACACACACACACACACACACACAGACACACACACACACACACACACACAGACACACACACACACACACAGACACACACACACACACACACCATATTTAAAGCAGCAGTGAAGCTGTTTTCAGGTTGTTTGTGTCTCTTCTTCTTTAAAAGCTGCACACCACAACATTTTTTACAGCAAAAGCCCCAAATCACCGACTCCAGAGTTCATCCCCTGGTTCATAATTATGATGATCTACAAATTCAAATGTAGCAAAATCATCACACACACACACACACACACACACACACACACACATATATATTTAACTGCTGAAACCCACAACTTTCCACAGGCGGTGAGGTCAGATTTCACTGAGCACAGATCTTCGGTAGAGAAACAGCAGAGCAGCAGTTTTTTCTCACACGGCGGCGTGAAGCAGCTAATGATCTCAGTAATGTGTCACGTTGGAGCTGAGACGCCGCCGCCGCCGCCGCAGTGATTATGAACCTGTTTCAGCAAAGTGAGCAGCGGCTCATTGAAGTCCAGACCAGCGTTTCTCCAGCGCTGAGATGAGGAGGACGATCAGCATATAAACATGTTTCACTGTGTCTCAGGCGTCAGAGCAGAAGCTTTTTACTTTGTTTTGACTTGTAATCAACACATGTTAGCATGCTAACACGCTAAAATGAGAGGATGTGAACCTGACACCCGGTAAACATCAACATGTTGACTTGAATACAGCCTCACACACTCTGTTTATATATACACATGTATACATCATGTACAAACAGAGTCTGTGAGGCTTGTTTTTCCCAGGAGCACCTGAAGGCGTCACGTGTGACACGAACTGAGCTTTCTGAACATGCATCTCTGATGACAAGAGAAACCTGACTCCAGCATCTTAAAGGAGGCGGCAAAGATTCAAGAGATGATTTTAATAGGATGCAAAATCAGGAACAGGTCGACGCCCTCGAGTGCAGGATGAGTCATCAAACATCTGAAATCCATTTACACCTCATGTAAATTCTCTGGTGAATTTTCATGTTTGTCTGTTTGTGTGTTTGCAGGAGCCACACACGGAGCTCATCGATCTCCGGCTCAGACAGAGCTGATCTCAGCTCAGTCCTGCTGAAATCAAACACTCAGCTCAGAGCTGCAGCAGGTTCAGCTGCTCTGTGTGGAGGCCGGAGGTGGACGTGTTGCCCTGTGGTCATGAATTATACAAGAGCTGCTGCTGCTGCTGCTGGAGGTGGAGGTGGAGGAGGTGGAGGTGTTGTTGTTGGTGGTGAAGCCCTGCACCGTCCTCCCACACAGGAGAAGCTCCGAAATCACAGGAGAACAATGTCCAGTGAAAACCAAGGTCATCTGTTCTCCTGCAGCACCACACTCCATCTGTGTGTTCACCTCTAACACACTGTGCAGCACACACACACACACACACACAGGGCCCTGTGTGGGCGGGAGGTGACGGTGGTGGATTGCGGGCGGTTTGCAGGGCCGAGGTTGTGGCGAGGGGAGTGTTTTCAGGGGGCGCTCCGGGGGCCCGGGGCTGCTGGGAGTTTAAATTTAGCCGCAGAGCGCGGTGTGCTGCTCCTGCTGCTTTATGAATGTGCTGCTACATTCCTCTGCAGCGCCGCCAAACAGCCCATTTGTTATTTTAATTGTGCACCTGTGGGTCGCAGGTGTAATAGGCGTCCTGCTGCCACTAATGTGTGTCCTGTCATCTGAACGCACCCCCCCACCGCGCTCCACTCAGACAGGGAGATTTGTTCTCTGCTGCATGAATCAATACAGGTCATCAACCCTCTGAAACCATCACATTTAAACATCTCTAACTCTTCTCTATTGTCCCTGCAGGGCCACCGTACGCACGCCCCCATTAACCATCACCAAATGAAATCAAAACAATGGCTCGCTATCAGTCAGGCTCCCGATTGGCTGCTCAAGCTGCTCCACATTAATAAAAGCTCATTGTGTTAAATGTTATGACTGACAGCACTGACACAGGCTCACGCTGCTGCGCCGCCGCTCCTCCTTCCATCTGATTGGACAGATTTCAGCTCCTGTTTCCAGGACACAGCGTTAGAGACGCGTCAGCTGAGACTGAGGGACGGTTTCCCAGAAGGAGTCTGAGCTCATCTTATCTCCTCCAGCTTCAGACACACCAACAAAAACACACCATGCACCACGTGTATCAGACGCTGCGGACACGGCCCAGAGTCAGTGGTCTGTGACCGCAGCACAGACGCCAACTGTGACCGCAGCACAGACGCCAACTGTGACCGCAGCACAGACGCCAACTGTGACCGCAGCACAGATGCCAACTGCAGGTATCAACCTCAAACCCCCTGATGTGGCTCCTGGATTTGTAACATGTAAACAAGTGTTAAGGTGAGGTTAACCACAGTAAGCCTGTAAGTCTCCTCTGGGTGTTGATCTGACTCTGCAGCAGCGGCAGCGGCGGTGGCGGTGGCGGTGGCGGTGGTGGTGGCGGCGGCGGCGGCAGCTGCTCACAGCGTCCCTGTGGCCTCGGTCTGACATGGACACAGTATTAAACATACAGTGTGTAATGTATTGATAATGTGGGCGGCTCCCTGCAGAGGGCAGAGACTTAATCTGACCACAGATCAGATATTTAACCAGAGCTACGAGGTCACAGGAGGAGGAGGAGGCTGGATCTGATTGGACGGGGGTTAATTACACCAAGAGCCCACAGAGCGTGTGTGTGTGTGTGTGTGTGTGTGTGTGTGTGTGTGTGGTCGGCTGCTATAATCAGGCAGTGTGAAGCTGAACCTCGACTCCATCTATCAATTTATTACTTTGTCATCATTTCACTGCAGAGAAACTTTTCCTCCTCCTCTTTCTCTCCTTGAATCATAACCTCTCATCTTCTCTCTGTCTTCCCTATTTCCTCTTCTTGTCTTTCCCTCCTCCGACCATCTCTTCTGTCATCTCTCCATCTCCTCCTCTTTAACTGCCTCCTCTGTCTCCCGTCATTGACTCTAACTTCTTCTTCTTTGATAAGCTCTTTAAATTGCTCCTCTTCTTCTCTTCCTCCCTCTCATCTGGAAGCTCCTGCACTCTTCTCTCCATCTTTCTTCACCTCCTCTTCTACCTTTCAGCTTCCCTCAGCTCTTTTACCCCTGCACTCTTCTTCCTGCCCTCCTCTCGCCCCGTTATTCAGCTCTTTCGTGTCGGTGTCGTCCTCCTCTCACGAGGCTCTCCACCCCGTCCTCGCCCTCTACTACTGAGCATTACTTATAGATGACACCTTATAGATTATTCACATCACTTTGCCCCCCCCCCCCCCCCCCCCCCCCCTTCCCCCCGCTGTACATGTTGGAAAATTGATTAGCCTTAATGAACTAGCTAGTTCTGTGTGGGCGCACGCACAGCTGGTTAAAGCATGGAGGAGCTTCTCTAAGTTGTGTGTGTGTGTGTGTGTGTGTGTGTGTGTGTTTGCAGCCTGTGCAGTCGTGTTTGGTGTCATGTGACTCATCAGACGTCAGACGCTCAGAAACGACACCGTGACCCAGTTCTTCATCTGGTTCTGGAGAAATCAGCTGATTTAAACGCACGTGTCTGTGATTTCAGCCTCTGTCTAACTGCTCCTTTTATCCGAAGCGAGATGTTGAAGGTGCTCTCAGTTTTCTGAAGCTCACCTGTCAGGAGCTTCGACCATCGCAGCCTCTCCTCAAGCTCACCTGCTGCTCTGACGCTGGGGCTAGCTGATTAGCATGCTAACATTATTGATCCAGAGGCAGGAAGAGGATGCCTCGGGGCTTTCTCGCTCTCCATGCTGACTGTAGCACCAGCTATCACTCTCACTCAGCTCCTTTGTGTGCAGCTCCTGTGTGAGACTGATTCATGTGAGCTCTTCTCTGTCTAACAGCCAACTGGGTCCAATTAACATGATGGGTGCATCGTGTTAATTGGCGACTCAAGATGGGTTTTTGAACTTCTCACCTCATCTACATAATGGAATATGGATATTATATTAGTGCCTATATATTTCAAATCTACAAAGGGCAGCGGTGTTGCTGACAGATCATGAATTGACCGGGCTCTCGACGTGTGTTCAGCATAATCTCACGGCTCTTTACGATGATTCTCCCGGTGACAGCGAAGACCTCGGGATGATTAGCAGCTGAGTCGATGGGAGGGCTGAGAATAGACGAGGCACCGAGGTCCGATAGAGAAATGATGAAAGGGCTTGATGGTGCATGATGAAGCTGAAGAGGCTCCAGATCTGTCTTCACTTTGAAATGTTTTCATAGTGAAGTAAAACAGGATGCAGACGTGTGGTGTTTACTGTGCTGCTGAAATGAAAATGGATGAAAACATGCAAAGGTGAAGAGGAGGCTGAAAAAACTCCCGAGCACTTTATCTGCTGCGAGCGTGAAGCTGTTTGGAGAAGGAGGTCAGGAGAGGATTTAGTGTGAGTCACACACATGAATTTATGATAAAAACAACTGTATGGACCAAAAATTATAGCAGGATGATTAATTCATGAGTGGGACACGTCTGCTGTGGCTGAAAAACCGAGCGGGAGGAGAAGTCGGTCAAACATGAAGATGATTTTAAATCTTCCAGCTGTGCAACAGCCTGCGAGTTAGCAGCAGTTAGCGTATTATACATCTGACCTTTGACCTGCTGCACAAACAGTTGGAGGACACTTGTTTATGCAGCAGCAGAATTCATCTCTGCTCAGGTTGTTTTTTAAATTAGCATGTGGCTAAAGTTCACACTGAAGTGAGGAAAGTGAATTACAGAGAGTTCAAAGACTCAGAATGAAGGTGTTTACTGCACAGCTGCTAATGTTAGCGGCTAATGTTAACCTCTGATGTTGGATGCTAATGTTAGCTGACAGTAACATTTATATTCCTCTCCAGCTCCGGCTCTGGAACAAACACTCCACATGTCTCTTTGCATCCTTTCATATACGTTTTCCCCTAAAATCCATCCGCACTCTCGCCTCTCTGGAACAACTCCGAGCTCCCGACGACGGTTTGAATTAAAAGTTTTGTAGGTTTGAACGACACTCGACTGCACAGCAGGAAGCAGATACAGACGCAGCCACAGGTGTGTGTGTGTGTGTGTGTGTCCCTGTGTAACACCTTTTCTCTAATCACCTATGAATTGAACCCTGATCGTCATTTTTCCGCCTGTCACCCTCACTCAGCCTCGGCACCTTTAAACTCCAGCACAGAGCTGCTCTCTGATTCTAGTCGTGACTCCTCGAAAACCTTTTCTGCAGCTTTTTCTGTTTTTTCCTCCCTTTTAAGTCGTCATAGAAAAAATCCACACCAGCAGCTCTGGCGCTACACTTTGCCGTCTCTGTCGATTTGTCCCCATTTCAGGAGGCAAAGCTGCTCACGTCCTTGTTTTTTTCGGGGTTCAGTGAAACAACAGAGGAGGTGAATTCTCAGAGCAGCAGAGGCAAAAACACACAGACGCCCTCAGAGCCGCCGCCATTAGTCACAGCACAAGTTGGTGTAATTTAGGGAAAAGACCTCTGGTGCTGATAATGTCAAGGGCAGAATGATTGTCTGCTTATGGCTGCAGCAGGAGGTGGTCACACACACACAGACACACACACACACACACAGACACACACACACACACAGGCAACCAGGCATGAATACAAAGTGAAGCCCAGATGGCAGCGTGATCATTTTCACCAGGCTGAAAATGGACAGTGTAGGACTGCGAGTGTGTGTGCATCAGAGAGAAGGGCAGGATGGGAAAAATTGGTGAGGGCACAACATCGTTACCGTGGAAACATTCAGACTAATTATATCTGCATTGCTCAGCAGGGCAGCGGGGAGATGAACAGGGATAGAAAAACAAAAAGAAGCTTCACGTGGCCGCAGAGAAAAGAGAATGATACAAAAGAAGAGAGAAAGAGAGAGCGACGGGGGGTTGTGGGAAAAAAGAGAAGAGGAAGAGGAAGAAGAAGGAGTCAGTGGAGTGTTTCTCTGCCCCTTCAGACATCACCCAGAATACTAAAGGCTGGAGGTGGGAGGTGTTTCCTCCACTCAACAGGAGAATACAACATGGCCACCAACATGGAGGCCAGCAGCAGGGAGAAGGTTCAGCAACAAGCAGCTCACTCATCTCTGAGTCACTAAGAGATCTGATCCAGGACCAGCTGGTGCAGGACTTATTGATCCAGAACAAACACTGTTCATGTATTTAAACTGAGGTCAGTGAATCGAACACCTGCAGCTAAAGGTGGCTAATGCTAACACAGCTGCGAAAAGGTGATCATCACAGATTGAAGGTACAACAAACAAACAAACAACAGCAACCAGACCAGACCAGACCAGACCACACCAGACCAGGCTCCTGGTCTGGTCTGGTCTGGTCTGGTTGAGGTTTCTGTCTCCACCACTGCTGTCATGTCTGCCGCTCTTGGTGGATCTGTTGGCTCTCAGTAAGGATCATTATGAGGAGCAGATCTACACCCCCATGTTGTGAATTGGTGCTATTGACTAAAGTAGCTGGAACATGGTCCATGAGCTGCCAATCAATGAACCAATCCAATAACTCCCAGTTGCACCAGGTGAACACGTGTGAGGAGCTGGAGCTGAAACTCTGTAGAACTTCCTGTTGTATTCATCTCCAGGCCTCAGGTTTGTCTCACAGAGGTCGCGACCTCAGATGTCAGGAAACACCGGCTCATTTGGTCGGATTGTGTATGAGGTTGTCGAAGCTTCTCTGCAGCTCTGAACCTCTGAATAAAACACTTGTACCACCTCTGCAGCAGCAGCAGCAGCAGCATGAAGAATCTATTCTGAGCTCCTGTTACAACCAGCAAGAATCTGTGATTTCAGGTTTAATCAATCATGAAGCCCAGATAACGAGAACATGCAGAGTTTCTTCTGCAGAACAAAACATCGATAACACTCACACTCCTGAAACCTGTTCCCGCCTGCAGACCTGTCTGCTCGCTGATTACGCCTCATATTTGTTTTGTGCTCGATCAATAGTTCTGTCGTTAATAAAAATCCTCGGTGCTGCTGCAGATGTGATGTGTGATCATCTGATGCTGGCTTTTACTGGATTGATACACATCTCTCTCACACACACACACACACACACACACACACACACACATTACCAGAATTACCTCTTCAAAATGGATCAAGCCAATAAATTTCTACTTGAGTAAACAGCAGCTCAGAGTGATGGCAGCCTGATCAGCACTGCGTGTGTGTGTGTAAGAGAGTGGCATTTATAGATGCCTTCAGTCCTGATGACGCAGCTTCATCAGAACCGTAACGTGACGTATTTCTGGTTGAAATGAACAGTGAACTTTGATTTTTATGTGTTTGTCTTTAAATGAGTTGAACTGAGACTAATGTTTACTATTTTATTCTTGTTACAAGTTTCCAGTCTTGACCTGTGTGTGTGTGTGTGTGTGTGTGTGTTCAGATCATGACGTCCAAGCTGCAGGACAGACATAATAAAAGCGTGTGACTTGAACGTGCATGTGACAGGTTTACTGCACAGAGCTGTTCATCAAATCAAACACTACCAGTCATCTCCAACTTCAAAGATGTTCAATGTTCTCTGCTGCAGAGCGACGCTTCTTGCACGTGACAACACAGTGTTGTGTTGTCATGACACATGTTAACTGCCACACAAGAAAAGACAAAGATAAAAATAGATGCAAAGTTGCACAAAGTTTTTTTAACCTCTCTGAACTCACTGTCTTCAGCTGATTAGTAAAACAAGCAGAAAAACATCTTCTCATCCTTCAGGAAGCTGCAGCGTCTCTAACGCTCAGGTCCAGGAGGTCGAGTTCACCATTCAAGAAAGTGAAAATTGTACACACACACACACACACACATGCACACACACACAGCACCACAGGCCTGTCCAGCAACATTTATAGTTACAAATAGTGGTGTGAAATCTCTCACATGGCTGCAGGCCACCGTTATTAATGAGATGCTGACTTCAATTAACCACCGCTGAGAATACACACACACACACACACACACACACACACACACACACACACACACACACACACATGCATACAAGTATAAGATGCGTATTTCAGCACACACACAGAGTAATGAGTACAGATATGCACACACACTCTGATGGCAACTATTCTGGGGTGTCGGGCCGACACTGGTTCTGCGATCTGACGATGAATTAAAGATGAAGAGACCTCGTCCAGGATCAAGTGTGTGTGTGTGTGTGTGTGTGTGTGTGTGTGTGTGTGTGTGTGTGTGTGTGTCTCATCACAAATTAGCGTGTTTCCCTCCACACTCTACATGTTCGTCCTCATTAGTGTGGAGGAAACCAGCTTCCACCGTGGACGTACGATCATCGCCTCGCAGTCACTCAGAGCCTCAGAGGATTAAAACTGAAGCCACTCCAGTTTGACTGAATGAGAAGTGCTGCTCGGAAATTTCAATAAAAACTAAAATTAACACGAGAAGTGAGAAAAAGTTTGAAGAAAGTAATAAACTGTGTTTATTCTGTTCCACACAAACAGAAACGACTCGAGTGATTTCAGGCCAAATGTTCTGAATGTATTATTGAATATAATCAGAAAAAAGCAGCTGCTCCGAGTCCAGACTCTGTGATTAGAAATGATCTGTACGGACAGGAATTATGAAGGCAGAGCCACTGCAGAGCGCGTGTCAGAGGGTTGAAAAGACACAGCGTGAATCAGAAAACAGGCGTCACCGAGGAGACACGAGTCAAGACGCTCACAACTGCTTTTAAAACTCAGGAAAACTGGTCTGAATCTGAGGAGGCTGCGTTCAAAAGAAAACACTGAGCAGCAGCTGAGGTCAAACTCTCAAAGTGTCCACGTGTCCAAGTGTCCAAGTGTCCACGTGTCCAAGTGTCTGGCTATAGTTTTGTAGCACTGTAGTTATAGTTTTACTACAGTGCATGAAGCCTCCAGGAGGAGCTGTGTGAAGATTCTCCAGGGACGTCACAGGAGGTGGTGAAGGTTGTGGTGTGACGTCTGAAGAACTAAAACCTCAGGGCATGTAACCACACACACACACACACACACTGTGCTGCAGGCAACAGGCTCCAGGCTACATTAGCACCTGCTAGCACAACACATCTCAATCTGGCGGAGCTTGTGAGTGTGAGCAGTGAACCGAGCAGAGTGTGACGTCTGCACTGAGCTGCGTGAGAGCAGCTCTGCTCAGACAGCAGCCAGGTCCACATTCAGGGGGGCAGCAGCAGAAGGGAGGTGTTTTTCTGAGCTTTAATTATGACTCTCATCATGACCAACAGTTTTGGTTGCAGAGCGAACACAGCGCAGGTTTGATCCTCCACATTATGCAGAAATTATGATTCACAGGAGGACGAGCGAGAAGCTGTGTGCACGACCTTTGACCTCCTCCTCCATCAGGTCACAGACAATTATCGCTTTCACCAATTAACAGCTCAAACTCTTAATGAAAGACTCTGAACAAAGCGTGAACGAGCCAATAAAACAGAGGGGATTGTGGGTAAAAGCAGAAATGAACAGATTCAGGTCTGAGCATCAACTCCAGCTCCGTCCTGTGATGTGAGAACGAGCTGTCGTCACTCTGAGGTCACTCTGCTTTAAGAATCTGAGGTTTCTCCTTTAACCCTCCTTCATCTTCATCAGCTACTCCTCCTCCTCCTCTTCCTCCTCTTCCTCTCCCTGCCATTGATCCTCGGCCTGATTTGCAGCCAGAGTCTCTGAGAGGTCTCTCTCTCTGTATCTGTGATGTCCCACGCTGCACAAACCCACCGACGCTGCTGCAGTTACTTATTCCTTTTACTGTGAAGCTTCAGCCGCCGCCAGCGGAGGAGCCAAAGAAGAAGAAGAAGAAAAAGAAGAAGGGAGGAGGATGACCAAGACGAAAAGATGAAAGGCGGGAGAGAAAGAGAAAGAGAGAGAGGAGCCAAACATTTAAAGATGAAAAGGTTTTTCCACCTCTGCTCAGCTCGGCCTTTTGATTTTCATTTTCTTCTTCAGACGCCGTCACTTCGAGTCCAGCAACTTAAGCCGGTTAAATCTGTCCGTTCAATCTCCCACCAGTTTCCAGCCTGTGTGTGTGTGTGTGTGTGTCCTCAGTAAACAGCTTAATAAAGTGAAGTGCACGGCCTCGTCCTTGGGAGAGCGTCTCTTCCAGCAGCAGCTCGGCTCCTGCACCTGCACAGAAGTGTTCGGACTCGACAAGAGACGTCACGCTGAACAAAGACCTGACATCACATTTAAGAGCTTTAACCAAAATGAAAAGTGGTTTGTGTTAATTCTGGAGATAAACGAGGCGCCTGCTCTGAGCTACACAACACAACACGGGCCCACACCAGGAGCACGGCGTGTTTCATCAGCAACACGTCACATGAGAAAACAAGGACAAGACACAGATTCACTAGAGACTGAGGTTTACAGTGAAGCTGAAAATACACAAGGTCGTTTCCTCCCTAACGTTCCTGAATGAGACAGAAGCTTTGTTGATGGTTGATCCTCTGAGATCCAGGTGTTTAAGAAGTGGCATGTGACAGGTAAGAACCAGTGGAGCTCATGACTGTCTGCAGTGGGTCTGTACAGAGCCATGCTTTCAAACTGAAGGTTTGTTTGTTTCTGGGTCATATTTAAATTTTCCAACTGCACTCGAACGCAGCCTGTGATGGCACACGTCCCAGATTCAACTCATCGACGCTGATGAGTCAGTCGAGTCCTGATGAAGATGATGATGATGATGATGATGATGAAGATGTTGAGCTTTTTAGGTCAAATCTAATCAGTTTGGGTTTTCACTCAGGTAACAGCAAAGTTTGAAGCTTTGTCACAGATGACATCATCCTCCATGTTACATCATCAGAGACTGATGTGCCTCCACAGATGAACTCTCTGGGGCCCGGCAGCAGACAGAGGAGGATGCAGGGGCCTTTTTCTAGGCGATTTGTACCCGTTAGCACTTTGCAACCTTCTTTTAAAGCAGCGTTCACAAACAGAGCTGTTACTGTGACACGACCTTCAGACGCAGGGTGAAGACACACCTGCCTCCCTCCTCGTGCTGCGTTCACTCCCCTGAGTGTTTCAGTCTGAGCTGCTGCTGCGTCCGTGATGAAACGTTAATTCACTGTGACGTGGAGGCCGCCGGCCTTCGGCGCCGTCCCCCCCGGCAGCCCGGTCAGCTTCACACGACGGCGCCCAGGGCGGCGCTGACCTCCCGTTTATCAGCGATACCCTCCCCGCCGGCGCAGAGCGCTTCCAGCTAGACCCAAATGGAGAATGTCAGAGGAGCTTAAAGTGTGGAGCTGAGGCCGTTTCCCCCTGAGTGACTCGCTGGACTGAAATTCAGCAAAGTAAAAACGATAAAGCTCTGACTTTTCTCTGCAGCTGAGTGGATCCACACTGTGAGAGCCAGTCCATTTTCTGTCCTATCAGATGTGGCGGAGCAGAAATCCTCTCATTTCTCCTCCAGCAGTGATGCAGCAAAAAGTAAAACACAAAAAAATTAAAAATTTTACACTTAATGTGAAAGCAGTCGCACCTGAACGTCCCCCACTTCCTGCTCACTGACGGCTCAGAGCAGCCGACAGCAGGAATCTGACATCAGTAAAAACACACATGAACCAGAGAAGACGGATTTAAACAAACCACCGGCCACAGCGTTCGTCAACGTTCGTCAACGTTCGTCAACGTTCGTCAACGTTCGTCAACGTTCGTCAACTTTACGTCAACATTTTCTTCACTAAAATGAACAGCCAGGTTCAAGTCCAGAGTCTGGTGTCACATGACCTTTGACCTCTGGACTCACACGTGCATCAATACTCTGACACAAAAAAAGCTCAAACTTGTTTTGTGAGGTCACAGTGACCTTGACCTTTGACCTCAGATACATCGGTTCATCCGTCAGTCTGAGTGAACGCTCCCATTAGAATGACACAGCTTGATGGGCAACCTGATCCTAAAATAGCTCCGCCCACTCTCATCACCTGAGTGGAGAAAAAAACCTTTCTATAAATAAACAGTCGTCTATTTGAACGAACCTGATTGGCTGCTCTAAGTGACCTCATCCTCGTGTCTCCACGTAAGGAGTCGGAGCAGCTGAGAGATTCAGCTCAGTCAAGCATCACTCTGGCTTCGTTTCAGCGGCGGCGGCGCAGAGCTGAGCCGAGCGCGGCCGCCGCCCACAGCGCCGCAGCCTCTGGTGTGAATGTGGTGATAATTGGCCTTTCCATCCACTTCAGCCACCGAGCCAAACGCCGGCAGGTCGCTCAGCCGGCCACCTGTGATGCATTATGGTCCGCACTCAGCTCTAATAGGAGCTAATCCTCAGTGATGAGCCTCGGCCCGGGCCCCCGTGTCAGCACACACCCTCCACATGGGCTGCGTTCAATGACAGGGGGGCGTTAGGGGTGAAGCTCTTTCCCGAACGCAGCCTCCACACGGGATTAATGAGGGAGGAGAGCAGCTTTTAAAAACTGCTGCAAATAGAAAAGCCAGCCAGGCCAGAGCAGCATGGTACACGTTCAAGAGGGCTAATGTTGTCAGGAGTGTTGGATATGTAAATCAAGCAACCAAAGATCAACCAATGCTACATTCAACAAGACTAATGGTTGTTACAATGTGCTGGTGCACGCACTGAACTTTGCTAAACATAAAAAGATTTCTGTTTTTGTTCAAGCTGAATCAACAGATGACCCTCAGGTCTGTTTAAGCAACTAAATACCAGCAGGAGGAACTGGTAGAGCTGCGTTCAACAATGTTAAACGTTCTCAGGGGAGCTGCATGAGAGCGTTATGTAAGCAGAGATCAGCAGAGGTACGTTCAACAAGAGAACGAGTTGGTAAAGCAGCTTCATGCTACTGCACAACCTTGACAAAAAAACACACGTGAAGTGGAGGAAATCTGCATAGACCGAGCTTAAGGTGCGTTCAAGAGACTTAAAAGATATTCTGTGGCAGGAAGAAGTGAAGCTTTATATAAGCAGGAATCAGCAGAGGGTGCATTCAACAAGACAAATGGTTTGGAAATGAAATTGAATTTTAAAAGTCAAGGTAGAGGTGAAGCTGTGCTGCGTTAAAGAAACTGAAAGCTCCTCTTCTATTGTTCTACAACGTTAAAAACTCTCAGGAGTGCTGCTTATTATCGCAGCAGAGGTCAGGAGGGGGCAAGTAAATTCACTGCAGAACAAACACTCGACAAATCACATCGACCGGGATAAAAACTGACTTTATGTTTAAGAAGGTGGAATGTTTTCTGAAGGTCTGTGGGGGGAAATAAATCCAGGAGAGATAAACCAAGGTGCGTTCAACACGGATAATTGATCTACGAGTCAATCAAAGTGTTGCAGGAGGGTACAGGCGCAGATGAAGTGAGGTGCGTTCAGTGAACCCAGAGCTCAGCAGAGTTGAACGTATGAAAGGAGGAAGCTGCTAAATGAAATGTTATGTTCTCACACACACACACACACACACACACTGCTGTGGTGTGTTCAACAAGGTGAAAGGCTTCACACACACACACACACACACACACACACACACACACCGAGGTCCTGGAGTGTGTCTGGCAGACTGAGAGGATTTCCGGAGCCAGGCTCTTCACCCTGACAGTTTTATGAGTTCTTGTTGTGAGTGGCAGATTGGAAATATGTCAGCAGGTGTCAACACGATGCGTTCAAGGTGATGTTTACACCACAGCATTTTAATGCTCAGAGCCTGACATTAGGGAGCGGTGTCAGTCAGAGGTAAGGAGGGGTTCCTACACAGCAGAGAGGAGGAGGAGGAGGAGGAGGAGGCAGGCGCACACCTCCACACTGTGTGAGCTGTTGATGGGTTTAATATAAAGTCAGTGTGATGGAAAGTTCCAGGGTTCAGGTGGCGAGGTGCAGAGACCAGTGAGCGTGAGATCCACACTCTGGAGCTGAGAGCGGCCGTTCAGGGAAAAAAGCAGCAGTGATCGACTTCCTGCTCGTTCAAATGGCAAAATGTCAAAATTATTAACTAAACATCGATCAGAGGAGCAAAGAGTCCGAGTTTAACACTGAGCTGATGCAGAGAGGAAAACTACAGGAAACATGTTGGGTAGGAGTGACGTTCAAGAGCTGCTCAACATGGTGATTAAATTCAAGCTCTTCTGTAGTCGTTGTGTTTCTTCTCCTTTTCCTGTACTGGTGCTCTGACACCAGGAGGGTGGGCTGTGACCGGCTCGTTGACACTAATGGGGGTCCACGTTAAATGATATATAACACATGTGCTGGCCTCCTGGCCTCCTGGTACTGGTCTTACTGGTCTCACAGACTGGTCTCTGTCCTGCAGCTCCAGCTGAAACCTGTGCTCTGGAGGTTAAAGTCCCACAGAGAGAGATGTGTATGAGGGCATCATGGGAAAAAAAAGAAGAAACAAAACCTCCAGGTTCCTGCCTCCTCCTCCTCCTCCTCCTCCTCCTCTGGGGAGGTGCACGCCGGCGTTAAGCTTCATAATGAAACTGTGATTGTTTGTCACACTCGGCTCACTGAGGTGTGATCCGTCCTGATAGGAAATAACGCAGGAGCCAACGGGAGCCGTTTCCCCTAAAATTGCAAATTTGCATCTAGTGAGAGAAAGGATGAGTGTTTTGTTTGGTTTGTTTCCTCTTTTTGTTTGTTTGGCTCGTTACATGAGGAAGATGAAGAGGACGAAGAGAGAGGAGGATAATGGAGGTGAAGCAGGTGGAGGGGTCTGAGAACAGAGGCCGTGACATGACGCAGACGTGGAAAACAGGAAATGGCTCCACACCAGGCACAAATGAAAGAGCTGCGGAGACAGAAGATGCGACTTTGTGCTCCTGTGAGAGACACAACATCTGGATCCAGTCCAGATGAGGTGCAGCCATGACACACAAAGCGGCTTCAGAGCTTTTATTTTGTAGGGGCTTTGTGTGAGGTCGAAGCAGCAAACTGTGACAACACAACACAACAACACGCCGCGGTCGGGCCTGAGTCAGCAGCCAGCAGCCGGGTCACATCCGTCACATCAAACACCCAGACACATATTTCACTCCCTCGGCTCACAATGAGTCAGGTACCCCGCCAAAATAAATGTACAAGTCAGCGAGAAAACCACTGCGGCCTTGTATCAACCTGAGAGAATAATCAGGAAACAACAGAGCCGGCGAACACGACCTGATCAAACAGGAAGATATGGTCCCTGTGGGCCACTGTAGATCATCAGAGGGAGGACGGACACACAGTTTGTTGAGGTTGATGGACAGATCGAGAGCTGAGTGAATAAAGAGCAGGAAGAAGAGGGAAAGCTTCAGCTGGACGTAAACAGTCTGTGCTGCTGCTGCTGCTCCATCGTTTCCACTGTAAACACTGGAGCAGCCACAGCAGCACAGGGAGACTTGTTATCTGCAGCCGGGTAACAACGATGAAGATCATGAGATATGATCACAAGCGCAGGCGCAGGCTACTAAATGGAGCTGGGTGAGTTTGTTTCTTCAGCTGCTATTTGGAAACGTCGACTCTAATGTGCCGTGTTTTTTCTTCTTATTTACAGCTGTGACGACGGATCGCTGATGTTTTACAGGCCAACGAGGAGCTACGCTCATTCAAACAGGCTGGAACAGAGACTTTACACACAGAGCACAGAAACACTCCCTGTGAGGTGATTCACACAGGTCCGAGGTTTTACACACAGGCTCTGTGTGGGCGATGCTTCAGTTACAGACACTCTGACCTTTGACCTCTTTAATATCTAAACAGGGACCTGTTTGTTAATGACGCCTCATAAACATAAACTCTCAGATCAGATCAGATCAGGATGCGTTCATCTGCTAAATCACTCAGATTTGCACAGATCAATGAGTCGTGATGCCTCTGTCACTGTGCCCCTGGTACTTCCAGTTTACAGCAACCACTAAACTTTATTGCTCTCGATGGTAATGACACGTGCACTGGGGCGGCCATGTTTAACTATAAAAAATGTTCTGATTTGCTCAAACATAGACCAGATGAATTTACTGAAACTTACTGAGCTCTTCAGCGTCTGATGAAAACATTTGTCCTGGGTGAAGACGTGGACGATGGACGGCGATGAGAGCTGCAGGTTTGTACCAATAACTGGCAGCGTCTGAAACACAAGCAGCAGCAGCAGCAGACAATGGCTGACAGAATCTATTTACTGTATATGAGATGTAATATCTCGCAGCTTTCAGCAGGGGAATAATTTGGGGAAAAGGCAGAGAGTAAGACATAATGGGAATGAAAGGAACAGAGAGAATCAGAGAGAGAGCGCGGCTGAAATGAAAAGAGAGAATGAGCTCCTCTGTGTGTTTCGCTCCACATTGTTTTCACTTGAAACGCAGCAAAATGCTAATTTAGGCCAGAAAGAGGCAAAAGAAAGAGCAACAACAATCACTTTTTTCTGTGTTCCCAAAACCGTGTTTAGCTCGACTGATGACTCATACTCGCCCCAGGCCGCACGAGGGAGAACACAGATTCATGAAGAACCAGAGGAGTGATGATGATGATGATGATGAAGAGGATGTTTGTGGTCCCAAACTGGAGGGAAAAGCTGCAGATGAAGCACTCGAACAAAAAGCCAATTACCACAGCTCTGCCTCAGATAACGGCCGCCAACGACAACAACGAGCACTTAGAGCGCCACACCGTCCTTCAGGCACACGGGACCGTCCGACCGTCACACCGACCGTCACACCAACCGTCACACCGACCATCACACCGTCCGTCACACCAACCGTCACACCTCAGAGATCAGTCAGTGGAAGTCGTGGAGAACGACACGTCTTCAAGGGTTAAAGCATCTCTCCGGCAGCCGGCACGTGAACGGTTTGAGCTGAAGTCTGATTGAGTTTTTGAAAAGCCTTCCTGCTGATACAGAGACGGAGACGGAGGCTGATCATGATTCTCAGCTGCAGCCGTATAATTCACTGACGCTGGAAAAACCTCCTCCTCACGGCTGATTTGTTAACGTGCACAGAAACGCATCAGCGTCCTCCTTTAAATCTCACTGTTCTCATGCTGTAAAAAAGTCTAAGAGCTTCTTTTAATCACACAAAAGGAAAGAGATCCAGTTTTACATCGTCAGTGCCATAAAGAGCTGATTTGTGTCCTGAGTGTCAACAACCAATGAAACCACTGCTGATGGAGGACAACCAGTCCCAGGCTGGGTGGGGTGAGGCGGGGAAAGAAGCTGCAGCTCTCCTGAGCTCCTGGCTCCAGACAAACTTGCTGGTCTAGAGCCAAGAACCAACTACTCCAGGGGCTGGGGGCGGGGTCACCTGACCAACAGGACCAGCCCAAGGACAACATAGATGTCATCAACATCTTATAACGTTGGTTTCACTGCTGATTGATTCGAGCACAGTTGAAGTTAAGTAGCTAAGCTACAGGCTGTGGCTAACAACAACAGCTAACGTCAATCAGAATCAAAACGTCTCGTCATCAACATGTAGTCACTATTCGCTGCGGCTACGACAAAGACAGCTTCCTTCCTGTCTTTTGTTCTAGTCAGGTTCTGATCAGACTGGTTCTGTGGAGGCAAACCAGTGGAACCAGCTCAGCACTGACACCAGCACCAGCTTCTGGTGCACTGTCGACACTCCAACACAGACCTGGCTGCTTCGCACTGACAGAGTGAACCTGAACACACCATGAACACAAACACACGATCACACGACGACGATGGTTTCTTCCCACGGGAGGACGTGCGACGAGCAGCTCGCTGTCACAGCGGCAGCGAGCAGGAGGAGGAGAGGGAGCTCAGAGACGTGAATGTCACTTCACAGTTGGTCCTCAGCTAATTGCTGCTGAGGTGTTTACTTCACATCTGCTGCAGATACCGGAGGAAACAAAACCTGAGAGGTTTCACTTTTTGCTAAAACTCTCTGCAGGTTAAACTGTGATCGTCATAGCGACGCTGGGACGTTTAACTTCACGTGATGAATGTGGCTGGATGGAGCAAACGAGGCAGTGATACAGAGGTGCTGAGGAAAAGCCACGCTAACTACGGCTGCCCTCATTAAAGCGTGAGGCGCCTCAGGTAAAACGATCCGACAAATGGAACATGTTAAATGTTAATTCAATAAGGAGCCAATAAAGAGCAGCGTTCAACAGCTGCCAGCCGCTGTCCTGCTCTTAAATGTTAAACACATAAAGAGGGGGCCGCACGCAGCAGCCGGACAGGAAGTGAAGGATCAGTTTGTTCTGCTGATAGTTGCACTGTGTTTAGTAATGTACGGTGGCCCTGAAGGCTCAATCAGAACACACACACACACACACACACACACACACACACACACACACACACCTGCTAGGAATTCAGAAAACAACTTCACCACTTTCACAAAGACGTGTTTCAGAGGACACAATGAAGCCAGGGACCGGTGCGGGGACACAACGAAGGCAGGGACCGGTCCGGGGACACAACGAAGGCAGGGACCGGTGCGGGGACACAACGAAGCCAGGGACCGGTGCGGGGACACTCAGCAGTGAGTGAGTCAGGGATCCGTCTGCTGCAGGTGAAGCTCAAGTTGCACTGATGTAGGGATCATGGGAAATCAGACAAAGACTCAGTTGTAGGTGCTTTAAGCCCCCCCCCCCAGCTCCACTATGATAACCCCCACCTCACCTCACCTCACCCCACTCCTCCACGAGAGCCTCAGTAAATAAATCCTCTGCAGCCTTGTCGTCTAGACTTTGTTTCCTCTCGGGTCGGGTTCTTCTGTTTAAGCCCCATCAGCGCTTTATCTCACACGCACTGTTTGTATTTGCTGCTCCCACCATGGTTTATCATTTTCTATTCGCGAGTAAATAAACTCTGAACTCTGATCTTGGAGCGATTCAAATATTCATCCTGCCGCCGCCGCCGCTTCTGTTGTTGTGAGAAATACTACGCAGACACAAGGTTCAGCCGAGAGGCTGCTCAGCTCTGTGGAGAGAGGGGATGAGGTGGAGAGATTTGTGGAGAAAATACTAATATATGTCTGCCACTGCATGTGTGTGTGTGTGTGTGTGTGTGTGTGTGTGTGCCATGCATTTCAAACAGCAGCGAGGCACCACGCTCTGAACACACACAAACACTAAATAAATCATGTGTTTGTTACTGACCCAAACACAAAAGCAGAGCTGGTTAGAACACGCCTCCTGACACATGCTCAGAGGTGTGTGTGTGTGTGTGTGTGTGTGTGTGTGAAACACAGTAAGACAAAATATTTTTGCATACCACACTGATTATGCTTATGTGTCTAAGGATGCATGACTAGTTAGAAACACTAGGTATGTTTGCGTGATTGTGTGTATTTCCTTGTGTGTCAGTGTGTGTCAGTGTGTCAGTGTGTGTGTGTGTGTGTGTGTGTGTGTGGAGGAGGAGCCTGTGCACGTCTCTGGGCTCTACATAATGGATGAATTCGCTGCAGCGAGCAGAACAGGCCAAGCTGGACTCATTTCAAAATGCCTCGAACGCTGCTATTTATACAGAGAGCTGGAAGGACTTCAGGAGCAGCAGGAGCAGGAGCAGGAGCAGGAGGAGGAGGAGGAGGAGGAAGGGGCCGCTCGTCGGCACGGCAACACCACCTTACCAGAGCCTCAGCACCACCCAGGTCCATGTTTGCTGGTAAAGACCCAGACTCAGAGCCAAACATGAGTCTGAGTGTGTGTGTGTGTGTGTGTGTGTGTGTGTTCCCACTTTGCTGCAGGAAGTGGATTAAACATTCCTGCAGCTCTTTGCCCAGTTAATGTGGGTCAGACACAACATGCAGCCAGAGCCTGTTATTTACCCTGGTTGTAAAAGCATCTCCTCAGACATCAGAGTCGTGACACACTCCACTCTCTGCTGATTCTCATTCGTCTCTGTCTCTGTTGCAGCAGCTTAAAGCACCAGTGTGCAGCGACGCCAGTCTGTAGGAGGACCTACGGATGTCTCCAGGTGACACAGAGAGGTCAAAGGTCAGCTCTACAGCCAGTGTTTGGTTTGATCCAGACTAAAGGAACAGTCAGGCTCAAGCGATCACACATCATCTGAGTTGCTGTCACTCAAACAGCATCACTGCTTCATTATCTGTGGGGCTTTTATTGTGAAAAATCTACTGTTAATGTTGAGTTTCATTGTCAGTGGGTTGGTCAACAAACACAACACCCCGAGGCTCTGACCGCCGCCGGAAATACCTCTCGTTCTTCTCCTTTTCTCAGTGTTGTTAGAAGGACTTTAAATGTCTAACGGTCCCTGGGAGAAGGTTTCAGAGGGAAGCCCTCACGGCTCTCGCCGTCTTGGATGTGGCTGTTTGGTGCACTTTGGTGAAAACGCTCCGTGTAATCGTGGGTGAGTTTCCACAGCTCTGTGATTCTTCGAAAATGAATGAAAATGAGGTTTCAGAGCCGAGTCTGTTTCTGTCCCACTGACCTGCCTCCAACCTCCGCGGCACTGCATCAAGAAACACTCACTCACACACACACACTCACACACACTCACTACTATGTGGATTCTTGCAAGTACATTATGCCGACACACACAGAGTGTGAGCCTCGTGGGGACTGTGATTTGTTTGACATCAAAGAGAATATGTTTTAGTGGTGGCACCGAGCCCAGCACACACACACACACACACACACACACACACTCAGAGATGTGAGATGTGTTGCTGAAGACGATAATCACTTTTTCTGTGACCAACCTTTTCCCTCCACGAACCTGAACCCTCTCAGATTTCCAGCTGGTTTATCATCCACCATGTTTGTTGTTTACGATTGTGCAGACATCTGACTGTACCACACTCCAGACACTAAATGTGAGTAAATAATGCAGCGGCGATGACATTACACTCTCAGCTGGAGTCGAATCAACAGCTGTATTATACACTTTGTATCCGATGTATCTGCTGCAGTGAAAAGCGAGCGAGAAGTGCTGCAATCTAATTTTCAGTCTTTTGTGATGCAGATTTGTAAACATGCTGCACGCAAAGCAGATGCAAGAATGGAGGCGGGACGGGGAGCCAGACTTTATCTCCTGCAGCTGAGGGAGCATCAGGTAGTGATGGTGCTGATGAATAATCAGCCAAGCTGCAGGAGGATGAGGAGGAGGAGGAGGAGGAGGAGGATGTCTGGAGGATCTGCAGCTCTTCAGCAGAGGAAACCTGACCTTAAGCATCTTTTAAGCATCGGCCACATTCTCTGGACCACCTCCCCTCATCAATCTCCCTTCACTCCAAACTCTGTAACCTTGTCTCATCCTCCTCTCCATCCATCTCCTCTCGTCTCTAGATAACCAGCGAGGACAATAAACTCGGGCTGTAAATTGCTCCAACGTAGCAGCAGCAGCAGGGCCGTCCTTCCTGACTCGGCTGCTTGTAAACTTTTCCAGCGGGCGGCTCGTCTGATAAGGTCATCCTCAGGGGACGGCCATTACTTTAATGAGTCACTGAAGCTCCATTCTTCCACCTTCCATTGCAGGTGAGGAGGCCGACTAATCCAACAGCAGAACAGGTGAGACACAGATTGGATTTCCTTTTCCTGATGAGAAAGACAGAAGAAAAAAAAACGCTCTCCAACTTTTCAATTTCGATCTTTTCCGCCCTCTTATAACCCAATAGATGACTGGAACGAGCTCAGACATCCTCTCTGGAGGCTGTCCAAAAGCATTGTGGGAAATGTAGGAAATGGCTAACTCAAGTAGAAGGAGATGAGCTGATTCACCCGAGAGGTAAAGTTCCTCTGGGTTTATCTGCTGCTGCTGCTGCGGCTGCGGCAGCTGCTGCGTGGATCTTATTCATCAGAGGTGGGAGCTGATATTACTTCCTACGTCGTGGGTCAGATTCAGTTTAGAACAAACGCCGGCTTCGTGACAGCGAGCAGCACAGCCGGAGCTCATCGGCGCTGCAGAAAGTGCAGCTGACGTTCAGACGGGCAGCAGGAAGTTCAGCTTTCATCTGCCTCATTACACCCAGAACCTGAGGAAACTCAAACTCCCAACAAAACAGTCTGAACACACACTGGCCTTGTCCGAAACCTCAAGTCCACCGCATCCAAACACAGCTGAACCGAGGTCACACGGCAACAACATCGGACCGGCTGGTAACCAGGGCAACAGTGCGGCTTGTTGTGTTGTGTGTTTACTCCCGGAGAAGATGGATCGATAAGAACATGTGTCTGTTTTTCTTGGACTTGGACTCTGAGCCGCTGCCTCGCTCTGATCCTGTGACTGTTGCGCTCTTTGTGACTGTTGTGCATTAATAATGTGTGTTTTCATGCAGCCACGTGACGCCGCCCCGTGTTTGGTTTGGTCTCTGTAGTAAAGAAAGAGACGATGAGTTAAATAAGGTTAAATACAGACACAGTTACCGCAGCTGAGCGCTCGGTGTATTCATCTATTATATATGAACCTGCAGCCGCCGTCGTCCTTGTTTTCTGCCTCGACGTGTCGACAGAGGCTGAAGAAGGAAAATATTAACACACACAACTGAAACATGATGTTTGTGTGTGAGTTTACCCACAGAGCCACAGTCAGCTCCAACTGCCCTGTCAATTACATGTTTAAATGTGCATGTCCTGCAGGGCGGCGCCATGCTGTGACACCACCTGAGTCAAAGGGTACGAGTCTGCAGCGTCTGCAGCCGGACTGCAGCGTCTGCAGCACCTGCATCAGTCCAATCTAACGTTCAGTTAGAGCACAGCCCTGATTTTATTTCCCCCTGTGCTCAGCTAGCATCTGATTAACACAGCACAGGGAGAGAGGGAGGGAGGGAGGGAGAGAGGGAGGGAGGAAAGAAAGGAGAGAGTGAGAGAAATGTTGTTTGTTTTCTGATTCCATTTTTACTCCTTTATTCTGGAGGAACAAGCTGCAACAAGAACCCATTACAGTCTCATTCCCGACAACCTCCCTGAACTGTGAAATCCATAAGCCAAGAGTTCAGAGCGAGCAGCGAGGGGAGGGAGGGGGGAGGAAGAGGAGGAGACGGAGGATGAGAAATTAATTATTTGGCGGAGGTGTCACGGTTCATTTGGCCCAGAAAAGGGTGTACAGGGAGCCACCGGTGCACAGGCATTCATCACGCCGGTGGCGGTCGGCGGGTGGCGGGCGGTTGTCGGGCTAAGATAGGACGACACAGCTGAATCATTTTCATAACCACCTGTGTGCTGCAGCGTTTGACTAATTCAGTCCAAATTTCATTCCATTCAAAGGTGTAACAGGTAATCTGACAAAGAGGAGGTGGAGGTGGCGCTGGGAGCAGGAAGAGGAGGCAAATTATTAAAATCCTGCTGGATGTGTCACGGCGCCAGCTGTCCGTCATCCAGCTTTCAGAAAATATGATTAAAAGGCAAAGAGCTGCTGCTTCAGAGCCAGAGCCTGAAATAATTAGGAGCGTTTGCTGAGCTGAAGGTGAGCGGATCGAAGGACGAGGTAAACATGAATTAGAGCCGCAGAGCGGCGGTCAGCGGCCCGTTGGAAACATCACACTGGACATGCAGCTAAATTATACACCTCGGAGGTAAAGTCTAATTAACGGCACGGCGGTGGCGGTGGCGGTCCGCTGCAGGCCTCAGGATTGTTTGAGACAGAAACCACAAACGTGAGGCGGCATCCAGAAGCAGTGATTACACACGGCAGGCTAACAAGTGTGAAATGGTCTGTTAGCATGCAGATTGGACCGGAGCAGGTAAGTCAACAGTCACACGGCAGCAGCAGCTCAAGTGCTGTTTGAAGTTTATCTGAGGGGAAACGCAGCGGCTTTAATGGGGAGCCACTTTCTCTGGATCCTAATGCACCACAGGGTCTAAAGCTGGGGGGGGGGGCGCCAGAGCCCCCTCATATCTGGGATTTTCCATAACAGCCTCCAAGCGGCTGATCCCCTCAAAAAAACCTTGTTACCACCAGTTTGAAGCAACAATATAATGAACAAAGCTCAGAGCCTTTTTCCACCACATGAAGCCAGCGCAAGTGAAAACAACGGTACATGACATCACCTGGTGGCGGCGGCGGTGGCAGCAGCAGCAGCAGCAGCAGCAGCAGCAGCAGCAGCAGCAGCAGCAGCAGCAGCAGCAGCAGCGAGGAGCTCATCAACCAAGTAACCAGACACTTAAACACAAAGGTTTTTCACTGTCACTGGAATCCTCTCAGAACATTGGAGACCATGTGGGCAGAAGAAAACTCCACCCCCCCACTGGAGCTCCACACGTCTACAGCGGCGTGTTTACTTCAAGTGCTTCATTAGTTCCACCAAGTTACAGACGTGTGGGTTATTTCGAATAAAAAACTAAATCACCCTGTGAAATTCTTTGAAGACTCTGCGCAGGCGGCAAAGCTGCAGAGAAATCCTGGTTTGTCTTTAGTCGGTGGTCATGTAGGAGGAGGTGGTGATGGTGGTGTTGACAGTGTGTGTGGGGGGGGGGTGTTAATGAGCAGCTGAAAGTTGACAAATGAGAGTTTGTTTCTGTGCTAACAGCCGAGGCAGGAAGCTGCTGATGACTCCTCTGATCCGACCTCCACTGCTCCTCCTGATTAAACACCAACCTGGACCCTCTGCACAGAAGTCCTGCTCCTCCTGCTCCTCTTTCTTCTCCTGCACCTCCTGCTCCTCCTGCACCTCCTGCACCTCCTGCTCCTCCTGCTCCGTCCTCACTCTCTGACTGGCAAGTGGACAGGTCAGGTAATCGGTAATGGTTTCCCCGGTGCTGATAAAACCTCTTCCATGCTCTCAGGCCTGATTGTCCCCTATTGATTTGTGTTGGAGGGCTTTAAATGAAATGCCACTAAAGCCAACTCCCCCGTCCTCCACCCCCCCACCCCCACCCCCCCGAACAGCAGGCCACCTCCGCTGCTGTCACTCAGGACCTTCCGCCCAGTGGAAGTGAATGAACTCCAGCTACAGAAACACTGCTGAGAGCCATTAAGATGCTGATGCTCCAACACCAACCTCCTCCCCCTTCGATCCATCCCTCCGTCACTTCTCCACCCTCCACTTGTGGTTTCTATGGAAACTTCCAGACTCCAGCTTCCTGAAGGTGACATTCTGTCTCATTGTTTTTACCTCCAGATGTTGTTAATTGTCCTGGTTTTGGACGAGTCCATGTGAACAACCTGTCCTCGAGCTGCTGCGTTCATTACTTATTGCTGAATATGCAGCGACGACCTTTAACGGCCACAGTCTGCAGACACAATACAGAGAATAATTAATGAGAAGTTTACATGTGGCAGTAAACAGAGAAACCTCTCATCATCCTCGCTGGCCTCGTCTCTGCCATTAAAACTCCACTTAGACACAAAAACTCAATTAATGCAGTGTTCAGCCTTTGTGTTTCGATGTTTTCCTACTGAACCCAAAGTTTCAACAAACTTTTATCAGCGTGTTCACAACATCTTCACCGTGTTTGACCTGAAAGACGAGAGTTAAGTGACCGTTCAGACTCCACTGTTTTTCTGGCTCAGACTTGAATCTAATCACTGACCTCACTTATTAATTCTGCTGCTGAAGACTCGACTGAGACAAATTAAAAAAGACCAGGCCCCGGCTTTTTATCTGCACTATTTCTCTGGGTCTATTCAGCGGCTCGCCTGTTCACTCTGATATAACAGAGGAACTGTTAGAATCAATGGGGATTAAACGGTGCCAGTGTCTAAACTGGCCATCGAGAGGTCGCCGGGTTCAGCGGCTCTGTAGCGATGCCACCGCTGGACCGGTGCCACGGCAGCGCTTTGTGTCAGCTGCTGAAGCCAGACTCTGATTTAGAGATTTCCAATACACCAGTAACACAGTGTGCCGTGCTGAGGGCCCCATTACAGCCACAAGTCTGCATCAGCAAGTCTCTGGAGCTGCTGCTGAGGAGGAGGAGGAGGAGCAGGAGGAGGAGGAGCAGGAGGAGGACCTGAGAGACCACACTGGTTCTAGAAACTAAACATCAGAGAGAGTGGACACAGTGTGACAGAGAGAGAAACACAACCAGGAACAGGAATGAATAGTGTCCTAACGTGGACACGTCCCCATTAAAGACACCTGACTGTCACTACATGAAATGATCCTGTCATCGCAAAACTGAGGTTGAGATTAAAAAGACAAACAACAAAGTGGACAAAAACTGTTATGCACATGACATCATACCTAGATGACATCATCGGATCATGTGATCTCATCATCCTTCATGACAGCAGACAAGCAGCTGAAAACCAAATGCACGTGCGATGGAAGATGGAAAGAGGTTATCTGTTTGTCTCATGTCTCATCATCAGAGAGACACCAGAGACACCAGAGTCTTGAGTTTGTCCTCCAGGTAGAGACACTCTCCTCTGGTCCCCTCTGATGTCTCCTCTGTGTCTCCGTCTCTAACTCAGTGACGTCCAGGACGTAACAACACTTCTGTTACACTCAATAGGGATTTAAAATTAGGGGCTAAATTGACCGTCCACAGTCCAGAGGCTGCCGGTGCCAGAACAATTAGAGGAGGAGGAGGAGGAGGAGGAGGAGGAGGGAGTCAGGGCCTGAGGTTGGAGGGTGGGGGGAGGTGGCGGTGGGTGCTTTGGTTTTAATTACACAGTAAAATGATCCTGAACGTCCCTTAAGAGAGTCAGAGAGAGCTGGTGTCACAGCGTTAGAGCCTCACCAGCCTACGATGAGGAGGAGGAGGGGGGGGGGGGGGTGAAGAGGAGGAGCTGAGGAGTTGCTGATTCTCCATTTAGACCTAATGGGTAAAGATGTCACCAAGGACACATTACACATTTGTTTTATCTACTTAACCTTTATTTAACTGGCTCGTCCTACTGAGACTAATGTCTTGCTCAGTGGAGACTGACTGAGGCCGAGAGAGACGGAGGACAGACTGAGAGACTGAGAGACGGACAGATGGAGAGACGACGAGTGTCGACAAAGACGGACGATAAAGAAAAACACTGAGACCACAGATGAAGACGACTGAGGACGTGGCTCCAGCTGCAGTTAAAGTTCCCTCAGTCTGAACCAGAACAGGAAGTGATGCCGTGTCACCATGGTGACGGTCAGATCTGAGTTTCTGATGATGTATTTATTATTTTCAATCAACCTTCAAGTGTAAATGTTCTTCATCACATGACACTGAGACCTGCTGCTCATTGCAGTGGAAACGTGGGGTTTTGAAGTGTTTGTGTTTTGGACACAGACCTCGGTCAGTGAGAGGCTTCCATCACCGTGACGACAACCAGAGAGAGAAGGAACATTTATCAAAAGAGGCCGGAAACAAAAAACAAAACTTTGGTACCTGGATCTTTACGTCAGGATGGTCTTGAAGAGCTGGATCAAACTGGTCACAGCACCTTCACCCTGGAGATCCACGGGATCCAATCAGAGCTCAGCCTGACGAGCTGAAGAGGTGATGCTGTGGCGGTGACCAGTCATCAGCAGCTTTTTGCCATTGTTTTGTTTCTGTTATGTAACTTCCTGCTGTGGAGAATCAGGAGCTCTGATTAATCGGGAACAGCTTCTGGAGTAATGACACCTTCCCACTTCTCCCTCTCTCTCATCTCGTTGAGACCACCTCGTGTTTGGATGCTGTCTCCATGGCAACCACTTCTTCTCTCTCTCTCTGGCCATTTATCTTGTGAATCGTCCTGAAAGCTTCTCTCTCTCTCTCTCTCTCTCTCTCTCTCTCAGGCTTTCCAGCTCCAATCTCCCGGCCCCGGGCCGATCCCGGAGCTCTGGTGACATTAGCGCTAAGCCTTCTATTAATGCCTCAAAGAAGCTGGAATCAAAAGTACAGCAGCCTTCAAGGAACCGCCGTGACCTTCAAACTCTCCCTGTCTCTCTTGCTTTAGAGAGCCGGGACGCCACAGCGCCGGGAAAAACAAGGCTGTCGCTGCACTTGAACGAGGCGATTAGGGAACATCAACGATTTTCACTTTAATGGACGTTACAGAGTTCATGGAGTTAAAGCAGCGAGTTGATCAAACGAAGGGTTAAAACTGAGCTCTTAATGAGGAACGTTTATATTTAGACTTCAATCCAAACCAATTAGATTTACATTCTCATGCCACTGACATGAGCTGCTTCTGATCTGAATCGTCTGTTTTCCAATAATAAACATGAAAAGTTGAGCAGATTTTTTTCCTTTAAAGACAAAGTGGATTTAAAGTGAGTTGATCTTGGTGACGACTTCACGGCTGCAGCTGCAGCAGTCAAGTCGCTTTCAAACTGAGCTCAGTCAAGTTGTTTCCTGAGTTTGTCGAATGGTGTTTGTGTCTTTGCATGTGCACATCTGGTGGACTGTGTTGAGCCCTCGGGGCCACCGTACTGAAGGACGACGGATCTGCATTAAAACTGCAGGTGAGTCCAAAAAAAAAAGAAGCTGAAGGGAAACGAACAAAAAAAAAAACAGCCAAGGTTGTTTAATATCTGAGCAACGAGCAGCGAAATACAGAATCTGTTGTGTCGTGTTACATGTGAATCACCTGTGTGACAGTCACACACACACACACACACACAGGACTCTGACAGACTGGCAAAACAGCAACAAGATGCAACGTGGCCAAATGTCATGACAAATGTCTGCCTCGATTTTTAACAGCGACTGTGCAACACAATGAATTATTCAAAGTGCCGCTATTAAAATTTTTAATTAGCCTTTGCTGGAGCGAGTCTTCCACTGAGGGTAATCTGGACAACCTTTGTTCAGACAGATGGCTGCGCTAAATTGCTGTTTTCAGTTTTGGTACGTCTACATTTTTTTTTTTTTTTTATTGCATGTACTGCAAAAAATAAATAAATAAAATAACATTTAAAAACAACAACACAAAGAGTGTGCTCCTCAAGATTCACACACACACACACACACACACACACTGTTGTTTTAAATTATGTGAAGAGAGAAGAGGAGTGTGTGGTCAGGTCGTCGCTCCATCTGTCGCTCCACACTTTGGGCGGAGGCCAAGTGTAATTTTGCTATTGTCAACCTGGAGAACGCTGAGTCATGTTGACTCATCTTTCTCTGCCTCTAATCTGGTTTTATTCAAAAAGGCATAAACAGCCATTAAAACTCAGAGCTGCTAAGTAGCAGCTCGAGCTAACGCCACGCAGCATCTGCTGCTGAGTCCCTGCACTGTCATGTGTGTAATTAATCTGTGTTGTTCTTCTCTGCCACCGAGCTCCTCCCCAGCGTTAACGGCTGCTGCTGCTGCTGCTTATTGATTCATGCTGGAGTCTGCTTCATGACTCTGACGGCTGCTCATATCATCTGAGCTTTCATTTAGTTTACTGGTCAAATATAATTACTCATACGACATATGAAACTGGTTAAACGGCCCACACACACACACACACACTCTCTAACACAAAGCAATAAAAGAGCTGCTGGCTTTTATTTGCATTAGCGTCAGCAGCTTTCATATGCAGCATGCTCTTATTTAAAGTCCACATCCACAGTTATCAGCTGCTCCTGTCCTTTTATCCTCAGCTTCAGTAACACAGATCAACACGATCCCGTCACAGCGTCCTCTCCCTCCTCCCTCCTGTGCAGCTCCACAGACACGATGGTACGAACCACTTCAGATGCAGCTCGTGTGTTTTTCAGAGTTTGAATTTGAATCTGATTGATTTTATTTCATTTTTATTTTGCAGCCAAAGAAGCACAAACTGGTTTCAATCCAGCATGTTTATGAGCAGCTTATTGATCAGCAGCAGGAGAAGATCAGCTCCTCACATTCTGTTCACTGATTTGTTCAAGGATGTTTGGATCACAGCTTTCCTGCTGCAGAGAAACAAAATACAACCTCAGACCAAAACTGACCAGGTGAGGACGCTGCCGGCAGCCACCTGCCTGCAGCCGCCGCCACAGCGAGCTCCGCTGCCTCAACGTTGGCTTTGTAATTATCAAAGTGTCTCTGCAGCGAGGCCTCGTTAGAAGAAGAAGACGGAGGCGGCGACAGGTTCTCCATCTCCTCCTCGTGACCACGGAGGATAAATCAAAGACGATCCATCACTCGGCCTTTACAGTGACGCGAGCTGTGCAAAGAAATCAATATCGATGTGCTTTGATTTACACACCAACACTCCAGGTGAAACGTCTGTTGTGACGGTCGCATCACAGCGGTCGATGATCATTTCACCGAGGAGGAGGAGGAGAAGAAATGATGGCAGTTAACTACTGATGCACTGGTTAAACTGGGACGACGGGTCGTTTGTTAGTGATGATGACATTTTGAATAAAGAGCCACAAACACACACACACACACACACACACACACACACACACAGGGTTTTATGAGCCTTCTTTCAGATTCATGTAATAAATGAAAGAGAAACGTGCTCTGATAGGAAATCAATGATCAATATTTCAAGTGATGCTGATCAGATCAGATTGTGATGATCAGTTGCAGTGTTTCACTTTGTTGCGATCGTTTCCATAGAAATACATTAATCTCTACTTCCATCATTCAACTGACACATGTAACGTGTGAAGTGGAGACTAATTAGGGGGCGTGGCAACTGGATAAAAGATGATGGATGTATTGAAAAGAAAACATAATAACAGGAATTAAAACAACAGAAACAGGAAGTGGAGGTGGGGGGGTGGGGGGCGGGCTCCGGGATGATGGAGGGATGACTCAGCAGGATTTTTTAGAGACAGACATAAAAGCTGTGAGGTGAAGAAGAAGGAGGAGGAGAGAGTGACAGATGGGACGTCTGAGAACCAACGAGAGGAACGAGCTTCGTTTTCATCACGACGGGGGATTCTCCGCCGGCGTGTCGCCGCCATCAGCTCATCAATCTCTCTCTCTTCACAAGTGTCCCCAAACCTCCCTCGCCCTCTTTCCACCCACTCACTTGCTTTCTGTCACATGAGCCCATGAACCCTCCAGTCTGATGAGGCCTGATGCTGGATTGATTTTCAGAGGGGGGGGGTTAATTTTAGAAAGAGCAAGCAAAAAGTAAACGGCTGCTTGGTGTCAGGTGGTAGGTGGATTGTGGGAGGAGCTTATAATTCCTGATGGCTCCCATGGTGCAGTTCACCTCTCAGGATGCATGAGCATAATGTGATTTGTTGCTCGGTGACAAGGATGAAAAAAGAGACGGAGCAGCAGGTCCTTTGATGGTCGAGGTTGAGCTCCGCCTCGCTGCAGCCTCACAGGACGCAGCAGGTTAAGAATGGAGGGAAATTAGACACAGCTGCTCTGGTTATTATCAAGCCTGGTGTTTACCTCAAAACGCTGAGGGAAAACCCCAAGAGCATGATGGGAAATTACCTCCACGCCTCCTGCCAAGACCAGCCTGAATCAGAGCTGAAGGAAGGTGGCGAAGCTCAAAGGAAACTGAAGAAAGTGGAACTTAAATCTGGTTTGAGTTTCTGCAGCCGACAGGAAGTGACCTCCTCCTCCTCCTCCTCCTCCTCCTCCTCCTCCTCCTGCTCCTCCACCTCCTGCTCCACCTCCTCCTCCTCCTCCTCCTCCTCCACCTCCTGCTCCTCCTCCTCCTCCTGCTAATGTGTTGCTAACACCTGTGAATGAAGACTGAAGATCCAATAAGTCGATCACGTCATCCATTCATAGAATTAATCATCATCTGTTAGAATGAGAATGTGATTAGCTGCTGGCGCCTCCTTCGCTGTTCAAGTGAAAATCCAATAAAGCCAAAAGTCGATGATTGGCGTTCCAATCACCCCCCTGCCCCCCTCCCTCTGGGACCCGGGGGGACATTAATCTTTTCGTTTCACACTGAGGGATTTTGACAAAGTGACGGTTCCCCACAGAAGAGAACAGAGGAGGAGGGCGGGGGGGGCGGTGACAACACACGAGGTCACAGCAGGAATCAAACCCTCGCCCGCGGCGGCCATGTTAACGCCCTGCTCATTAAGCTGCAGACAGAGCTGAAGCCTTCACTGAGGAATCGCTGCTGGATCCAACACAGCGACTCTGAGCAGATGTGACAGACAGATGTTTAGCGTCTGGTTGTAGGAGGTGAAAGTGTCTTTAAATGAAGACAAATCAATATATCGTCCTGTATCAGCTGATCAGTGTGGAACGACTCATGATCACTTGTGTATTTAGTTTAAAGACACGTCTGTTTGTTAAAGCTGCTGTGGTTTTTTATTTAAAGACCATTTTCAGCATCAGATTGAAACACAGTCAGTGTTTGATGCAGCAGGACGCTGTTGATTGAGTCAGAAATAGCAGCTGTAGTGTGTGTGTGTATGTGTGTGTATTTGTGATAATGAAGAAATATACAGTTTATTTCGTACGTATGCTGTGAAGCGTGAGTCACTGCTGAGCTGGAGAGCTCCTGGTTTGAAGCTACAAACACATTTAGGGCTGTTTTCTTTCTCAGGAGAAAATGAGTTAGTTTCTGATCTGAGAAGAAAATACAGCAACACCTGAGTGGAAACCCATCAATCAACGTGGTCACAGCTCACACACGTCAAACTCTTAATTACACACTGTGACTTCTTGACTCAACAGTGTGAAGTGACTTCCATGTGCTAGGAGAGAGAAGAAGGAGAAAAGTGCGAATGGCGGGCGCCAACTATGGACGACGGATTGAGACTTTAAGAGTCTTACTGGCACCGAGCTTATCTCCAACCTAATCCAATTACAATAACCAACAGCCCAGTCATAAGGCTGTCAGGACTCTAAGCCTATTACAATAGATCCTGCTCCCTCAGATTGGTGGGGGGGGGGGGGGGGGGGGGGGAGGGCTGGAAGGGTTGGAATAGAGCAAGAGGGATTGAGAGGAAGAGAGATAGGGAGTAATTGGCTTTAGGAGGGAGAGGGAGAGAGAGAGAGAGGGAGAGGGAGAGAGAGAGAGAGTGAGTGAATGAGTCAGTGATAATGTGTGAAAAGGAGAAACAAAGAGAGGCTGAGCTTATTGTTCTGTATCTTTACACTGTTGTGACAATACGACATGTTTCTGAGCAGCTCACCGGCATCGATCATCAGAAACAGAAGAAGGAGAAGGAGAGGAAGAAGAAGAAGAAGAGGACGGGGACTCAGATGATTGACAGGAAACTCATCATTTGTCTCTGGTTTTACATGGGCGGTGGTGTCCCTCAGGGCGCGATCCTGGGTCCGCTAATAACTCCACTTCATACTCTCCTGCTGGTGCCTGTTACGTGCTTTTTTAAGTTATTTTCCTACATTAAAGTTATTTCTTCTTCTTTTACCTTCAGTAGACAGGACAGGTAGAGGTATGAAAGGGGGAGAGAGCAAATGATCGTCCCAGTCGGGAGTCAAACCGGCGATCTCCTGCACATGAGACATGCTGTTTTGTCCACAGACCTCAGTGTTATTTCATGCTCATACAATAAAATGAAGCGCCGACAGACTGTAAAACTAACCATTAGCTAATGTGAGGGTTAGATCTTTGAAACATCACCTGCTCTGTGGTGAAAAACTACCTGCAACACGTTGTTGTTTTTTTTAACCAATAATATAAAGTAGAGCCAGAGGAGACCTGAACATATGGCACTGTGCAAAATGATGCTGTTCATTACGTGAAGTGAGTGGGATTTAAAAGTAACTGAAGTAAAAGGCAGAAAATGTTCTCTGGACAGATCCTGACGCCTGACACTCACACACACTCACGGGCTGCAGATCATCGTCTCACAACAAACACGTCTGTTTCATCTGTTCAACAAAATCTGTTTGAAGATCATTTTGCATTTTCTGTAAAACTCAGTGTCAGTTCTATAAATAAACTGCAACGGATGTCAGCGAGAGAACAAGGGAGAGGCAGACAGCCAGGCTGACACACACACACACACACACACACACACACACACACACACACACACACACTCTCTCTCTCACTCTCTAATCCTGGTTGACAATCTTTATCCCCAGACCTCTTATAGACCCTCCATCACATAGAGGTTATAACAGGAAGCTGCTCCTCTCTCACTCTCTGTCGTACACACACACACACACACACACACACACACACACACAGTCAGTAATAAGCATGCATGCACACATGCAGGTGTGCATGATGCCTAAAAGCTCGGCTGCACAGACACTAACTCTGTAACAACAGGTGTAGTACACAATACCTGGAAAACACACACACACACTCACTGAGGCTAATTACATGTAATCAAACCTATCAAGCTTCCTCTCTGTGAGAGGAGCCGTCACGTGTTGTGAACCTGTGGGAGTCACACCGGCACTTTAAACACACAGGATCCTAAACTAATGGAGCCTGAAGCTGCTGCGGTTCACGACCTCATGTCTCTGTTTCAGCGGCTGTGTCCAGTTTTGTCGAACAAGATATTTAGACAATTAAGCAAAGAGAGGACAGTGGTGCAGAGGCTGGGGACGACTGAAGAATAAAACAAGCTCAGTGATTAAAGTGTTTAGTTTCAGTGGAATTTATCAGGAAGAGAAGACGTGCTCAGAAAGACAGAAGCACTGAACAGCAGCTTCGTCCATGACTGTGAATCACTGGGTGAATTACTGAGGCAGATTAAAGACTTTCAAATGTTTTAGTTTCACATTCAGAGAATTAACATCACAACAAGTTCATGGTTCGACACTGTCACAGTTAAATATGTGAAACACTTCAAATACTTGTGTTAGATTATTACTGTCATCATTATGAATATCATTATCGTTGGTTTTGAGCTTCAGCCTCCATTAACTGATTGTTATGGTCAAACATGTTAATGTCCACAGTGGAGCTGAGATCAGACGCTGACTGTCCATTATGAATGAGTTGTGTTGTGTGTTGTGTGTCGTGTGTTGTGTGTCTGTGTCGTGTACAGCTTTACACGCCTGTCAGGAGATGAGTCACGTCATGTAGCTGCACCAGCTGGTGAGGTGCACATCGTCACGCACGCTGTTTCCTTTCACAGCCTGTCTCCTCTGTGAAGCTACGCTAAGCTAAGCTAAGCTAAGCTAAGAATATAAAATGTTGTGGTCTGTGTCAATTATCTGCTTCTGTAGAGGAAAATGAATCAATCACTATGATTCTTCCTGGTGCAGGTGATCGTCACCGTGACTGAGGCAGAAGGAGACACGTTCTCCAAACCTGCAGGTCTGGGATCAGCTGATAACTCCCTGTCATTTAGCTTCTACCTGCCTCACCTCCTGGATGTGAGCTAAACCCTTCTAACCGGATAATACAGGACGTTTACAGAGCAGCAGGCGGCTCGCACACTTTTCTGATGCCTTCATAAACGCCGTAAAATACCGAGAACAGAGTTTTTATGGATATTGAAGGAGTAATAATTCTTCTGCAGATTCTCCACAGTGTTTGGAAACAGAGTGAGTTTGCAGAGTCCAGATTGAATTAGGAGCTGCGGTGCAGGAGGTGAAACCTGCTCCCTCTGACATAAGCAGCTGTTTATTTCTCTCAGCAGAAGCTTTTGTTGTCGGATCGACTGCTTTCTCTTTAGCTACATTCATTTGCTGTTTAATTAGGCTGCAATCAGAGCAGAAGAGGTGAAAACTGAAACTTCAAATTATCTATAGGTGAGGCGTTTTGGATGAGCTCTCGTCTCTGCACCCCCACCCCCACCGCCACCCGGGGAGCGCTGGGATCAGGCGGTAATTAGGCATTCAGAGAAGCTCAATCAGTCCTAATGGTGTGAGTGATTGGTGAAATTACTGTTTGTGATGAAGTGGGAGTCACGAGGAACCTGCTCCGATGAGATCCACACCACGTTCTTTCTCAAAAAACAAGTTTAACTGCCATAAAGACGTTCACACATGAGCCTCGCAGGCCTCTGTAGTCACACAGTCACATGGCACAGCAACAGGAAATGATGCAAGAGCCTCCTCTCATCTCAGCTGTTACTGAGAGGTGGGAGGGTGAACACATGACTCCTGGTCTAAGTATTTGCACCACCCTCCACCCTGCAGCCTCCACCCTGCAGCCTCCACCCTACAGCCTCTACCCTGCATCCTCCCCCCTGCATCCTCCACCCTACAGCCTGCATCCTGCATCCTCCACCCTGCATCCTGCAGCCTGCAGCCTCCACTCTGCATCCAGCAGCCTCCACCCTGCATCCTGCATCCTCCACCCTGCATCCAGCAGCCCCCACCCTGCATCCTGCATCCTCCACCCTGCATCCTGCATCCTCCACCCTGCATCCTGCATCCTGCAGCCTCCACCCTGCATCCTGCATCCTGCAGCCTCCACCCTGCATCCTGCTGCCTGCAGCCTCCACCCTGCCCCCTCCTCGCCCTGTGTTCACATCTGTCATGATCTGATCAAACCAATCCGTCCACACTCTGAGTGAGTGCACCAGAAACTGAGAGGATGAAAGTCTCCAAACAGCCTTTGATAAAGAGCTTGTGTTTGAGACCAGGACTTGACACTGGGCCACCGCGCCGCCCCTGCTGTTGTTGATAATGTTCTTAAAGCTGTTGAGCCTGTGCAGCTCCGGACTGAGGAAGTGAAGTGCTCAGTCTGGGTTGTAATCCAGGCTGTAATCCAGGACTGAGCTCAGCGCAGTGATCAGTGTGTTTGTACATCAGGACATCCAGTGGCGCACATGTTAATGAAAATGTTAATAACGTTATTGAGACAAGAGGAGCTGCAGCATGAATCAGAATATCAATGAAATCACAACAGAGGAAACATAAGACCTGCAGCAGGACAGTGTGTTCCAGCCTTTATGATGACGAGACACTGAAGTTTAATTCATTCATCATTTATAAAGTCTTCTTCCTAATTAACCTGTAAACTCATCTATCATGTGTTAAACCAGCTGATCTGAGCATGAACCTCATGAAGCTACATAACACAACCTGTCTGATCACACTGATGTTCCTCTGCTCTCCTGTGTTCATGTGTTCATGTGTGTGTGTGTGTGTGTGTGTAAATAAAAAAAGGTCACTTCACTTCCTTCCTTAGAGTGTGTCCAAACCTCTCCTACCTTGCTCACAGTTGGCTCTGGCCCCCGGTCGGCCCAGTTTCTATTTCAGCATCAGAACCCGTGAGCAGCTTTTCTCTCAACGAGTTCATTGGTTTATTTGTTGAATAGAAAAATGGAACCAGTCTCCGAGCAGCACTGGAACCAATTGGCTAAAAAATAAGCACCTTTTTGTTATTGGGATGGGAGGAAGAGTGGGGGGGTGGGGGGGCAGAAAGCTCACTTTAAACTCAGCGTTACCTCACTCACCCTCACACACACATACACTCACACACACACATACGGGCCTGGCTGGCAGCCATCAGCAGGGCAAAGAGCTGTAGGACATTTGTACACTGCAGGGCAGATCTCTGCATACTGCGCCATGCAAGCACCACACACACTCACACACACACTCACACACACACACAGGGAGTCGTACAGGCAGGCAGGCGTACACACACACCCAGCTGAAGCGGTGCAGATAACAGCTGAAGCGACTGCAGTGAGGAGGTAATCAGGTCTGCTCAGCCATGCAGAGTCACACAGAAGTTCAGTCGGAAAAGTTTGGAGTTTGATTTTTTCAGTCGCAGCCGAATCGTCCCCGACGGAGACGCAGGTGTGGACTTTGATCTGCAACAGTCACACACGAAGAGACTGTGACATTCCCCACACACACACACACACACACGGCTGCTGTAGATGTGAAAGTCTGGAGCTGAACCGAACTTGTTTAATTGGCGCCAAACGGCTGCAGGGAATTCATCAATCAGATGTATGAGACGTGTGCAGCTTCTTCTTCTGTCTCTTAAAGAGGACGGAGACGTCAACAGGAAGCTGCGATGGAGGGTTGTAGATGTTTTCTGACAAAACCCATTCATCATTACATCAGTACTGTCCTAATACACACTGTACACGTGTGCTCTTCATCTGCACGTCATCGCTCTCTCTCTCTCTCTCTCTCTCTGTCATCGTCGCTGTCAGAATGAAACTTATGAATTTATACTTTGATATTTATATCAGTCAGTGTTTAAAAATGAAAACTGAGTTTCACTTGAACCTGCACAGAGCTGCCACCACCACCTCCCTGAGCTTCTGTGGTTACCATGGTAACACAGGTGAAGCATCAACATGACAGCGTGAGCTAAAACCAGTGAGGAGGAGGATGAGGAGGAGATCAGGATCAAGTCTGTAAACGTCAGCCACTGCTAACATTAGCAGCTAACATTAGCAGCTAACATTAGCAGCTAACATTCCCCACAGTGTTCTTCATATGAGAAGAGGTGGAAAGTCACACCTTACAGAGGAGGTAAAGTCTGGTTTCATCACCATGGTGAAGACAATCGATCCAAAGACATTTAGATATGTGACCTGGAGAAGCCGGGAATCGAAGCAGCGACCTCCTGGATAGTGGAGAACCCACTGTACGCCCTGAACCTGCAGGATGAACAGTGAAAGCCACTGTAAGGAGGAGCAGCTTCTCTCAGGGTTTAAAGTTTCATGTTTAAGGAAGAAAAAAACACATAAAATCCTCTAAATGAGTTGATTTTCCACAAAACTAAATGTTTAACAGCAGCACGAGGAGCCGAGCAGAAACCACCACTTTGGTAGTCCTGCTTCTCCTGCAGCCTTAAGTGTGCTATTTAACTTTTATATGGGAAATAATGAGGAAAGGTCAGCGATGCCTGAACGCACGAGTCAGACCTCATCACTGTGAAATAACAGAGCTTCCAGTCTAATTCACACTCCTAAAGATCAGAGCTTCCTGCTGAACGGAGCCTGTTCTGCTGCTTTACATTGTATAAAAGCCGACGGGTCATAAAAATCCACTTTATTTTTATTTTTCATTTTTTTACTCTCCTGAGATTTACAAGAAGCCAAAACAACCAAAGTGCTGAGAGCCGGAGTGTGGCGCAGCGCCTCCACACTAATAATCAGCCGTGATGAGAAGGTGTCGCTCTGCAGCAGCAAAGAAAAAAACTGATTAAAATGTCAAAATGAAAAAAAAAAAGATTAAAATCAGGAAAGTGAAAGTGAAAGTGAGAGACTCGGCTCTGATTCACCTCCTCAGATCCAACACTCTATATGTAAAATGACACTTTATTCCTCACAGTGACAAGCTGTATTACTTCCTCTGTAGCCTGTTTGCTGTGACACACGCACACACACACACACAAACACAAACACACACACACACACACAAACACACAGAGCGTGTTTATAAAACCATGTTAAACAGACTATTTTCTGCAGCTGCTCCTTAAACGTGTCAAACTTCTCTTTTTTCTCTCTTGCAGTCGCAGCTTCTGAAGTTAATTGTGTCTACACATCTGAAAAAAGCTGCAAATGTAGAGCTTTGTCATTTGTGTACACACACACACACACACACACACACACACACACACAGAAAACCTCTGACAGCACATCCAGTGTCTTTGTCAAGTGCTGTCATAAACATTTGCAGTGTTGGCAGGGTCTGCTGCTGCTGAGCTATAGTGTGTGTGCTACTCATTGTGTGTGTGTGTGTGTGTGTTATTCAGTATGTGTGTGTGTGTGTGTGTGTGTGTGTGTGTGTGTCCTAGTCTCTTCCAACATCGTTTCAATGACTATATTTAACAGTCATGAGCTGCTTCCCACTGAAATGAAGTCATTTAAACACCGATTATATTTCACACTCTTTAATCAGTTTGTACCTGAGGACGTTCTGACCTCGTTTGAACTCGATTCACTGAATCAAGTTCACACAAAACAGAGTCTCTGTTTGTTTAACTTCAACACTCAGAGCTAAAATGGAGATTTTAACTGAGCTCATTTTCTTATATACTCATATGTGACTGACATGAATCTGGATTGAACTGGTTCCCATCTCCTGTGGTCTGCAGCCAGTGGAGATGATCTGGTTTGACCCGGACTGAAATGACCTGACGTGACCTGAGCTGCAGTTTGTTCTGGATCAGAAGGACCACAGAACCACATGGTTCACTACTGTGGTAACACAGTAATAACACAGAGCAGGTCAGAAACACAGGTCCAGGTTCACATCTGTCTTTTAAACAGGAGCTTTTCTGCTCTTTGACCTGACGACACGACCTCACCTCAGGAAAACAACAACAAACACAAAGAAGCAGGAGCAGGTGTCAGGACGGCCGCTCCTCAACAGACGACAACGCCAACAACAACAACAACAACAACAACAACAACAACGAAGCTGCAACAACTTCAAGGTGTGTGGAGCAGCCCTCCCATCAGGCCTGCTGTTTAATGGTCTGTGTGGAGCAGGGATTCACCGAGGCCCCAGGTACCTGAGCGGCGTTATCACAACCTCTCCTCCTGCTCAGAGACAAGATGAAAACAGCCACTGAGGCCCAGAGGGAAATAACTGACGGGCCGAGCGAGGCACACACACACACACACACACACACACACACACAGACACACACTGAAAAGAGAAAAGAGAGAGAGAGAGAGTGGAGAGATGCCGATGTGGAACGAGAGGCTTATTTCTGTCTCTCTCTGTCCTTTAGAGCGACTGCAGCGTGAAAGAGAGAATCAGAGAAAGGAAGAAAAGGAGAGAGACCTAAAGAGGTGAAGGAAATCAAAATGTCACACACACACACACACACACACACACACACACACACCTCTCTGTTTTCCTCAGAGTGAATATCACCTTTTATTTTGGAGCCAAAACTCATTTATAACCTGAAAACAAACGGTGCAGGTCGAGGCTGTGGAGGGTTAGAGCTTAGTCACCAAAAAACTGAGAGCTACAAAATCCTGAAGAGAGACAGAGGGGGAGAGAGCAAGAAAGAGAGAGAGAGAGAGAGAGCAAGAAAGACAGAGAGAGAGAGAGCGCCCAAGTCCACTCTGTCAGACGTTTTGATGTACGAGTCCAGAAGCTGTGAAGCAGGTTAAAGCTTCAACGCAGCAGGTTTCAAAGCTCAGAAACACAAGCTGCTTCCAGGAGGTGTGTGTGTGTGTGTGTGTGTGTGTGTGTGTGTGTGTGTGTGTGTTCGTTCAGAGGAGTTTGGAAGAAGTGAAGAAATCTCACACACTGGTGTCTCCATATGGACACAGGACAGGAGTGTGTATGTGTGTGTCCGGTGTCTCTGGGACTCATCCTGTGTGAAGCCCCGCCCACCACAGGGCTCTGCTCCCTGGGCAGCGCCTGGCACCGACCGGCTGGAGGACCACGATAACACACACACACAGTGGGGGACGTCCATCTCTGACTGTGTGTGTGTTAGTGTGTGTTTCTTTGTGTGCACCTTGACTGATGGTGTGAATAACAGCGTCGAGCCGTCTGACACAGTCCCAGAGTTCAACTGCCATGTAATGACTGAATCACTGTTGTTCAAGCAGCATCGATGTAAAGAAACATGTCAAGATGAAGGTGAAACTGTCTGAGCTGTGAGAAAGCATCAGATACCTGAGGTCACCTGAGGTCACCTGAGGTCACCTGAGGTCACTCAGATAGATGTAAAACCCAGAGTGAAGAGTGATTAAGTTCTTCATCACTGAACAACAACTTTCCAACCAACACACAGGACTAATTGTTCCAGCACTTTATTCTCATTATCTCAGAGACAATCTGCTCTTCACTTGCATCCAATTGTTCCAGATGCTTAATTAGATATTGAACAGTTCACTTTGGGGCTGCAACCGTCAATTACTTTCATTATCAGTTCATCTCCACACGCACTCTCCCCACAGTCTGTGAATCATCCCACATGTTTAGATCCAAGAGAATCAGCTCGTCACGTCTGAAAAGGTGGAAACGAAAACCAAGAAACTTCATTCAGAGATTTCTACAGCAGCTGAAAACATGTCTCTCCCTCAGAGACTGAGATCTGTATGTTTTATGTATGTGGTACTTTTATTTTGAAGGGTGAGTGAGTCAAGAACAAGTTCTGACTTTGACAAAAGAGAAGAAAAGAAAATGTGATTAAGAAAGCAAAGAGAGAGAGGTGGAGGTGGAGGTGGAGGTGGAGAGGAGGAAGGACGAAGAAGAGGAGTCATGATGATTTTACAACCATTAAAAGCTAAAGAGGAACGAGACATAAAACCTGCTGATGAACCAAGTCCAACACGTTTCACACCTTCACCTCCTGCTTTCATTTCAAACACCAAGTCGACATCAAAGCTGTGAGTAAACGCCTGGAGAACCTGCTGCCATGTCGACCTGGAGAACACAACCACAGCAACATGAACTCAAGTCAAACAGACCCCCCCCACCCCACCCCACCCCCCTCCACTGCAGCATCAGCAGCAGCAGTGTGTGACGGCTGCTGCTCAGAGAGATGGTGGGATGTAAGTGTCTCACTTGAAAAGCCATTTGGGTCAGTGAGGCTAATGGCTGATAGCTGCTCTTTATTAGGGCCTGTTTTAACACAGGCAGCGCAGCCTCTGTGTGATGATGCTGTGGCTAAGTGCTGAGGAGACGGCTCTTTGAACGCAGCAGCAGCAGCACCAACACATTCATAAATATTGATGAGAGTGTCCAAGAAGGAGGAGGAGGAGGAGAAGAAGAAGATGAGGAAGATGAAGAGAGAGAAGAGGAGTGTCCGTCTCACTCCTTCATCAAACTGTCGGAGCAGTTTGAGACAAAACTTCTAGAAAAAAGGAGAAGTTAAAAAAAAAAGACTGAGATGTGGATCAACTGGTTTCCAGCAGAACGACACGTGACTGGTGTGTGTGTGTGTGTGTGTGTGTGTGTGTGTGTGCAGGTGCTGATGATGAGGGCCACAGGTTGTGTGTGTGTGTGTGTGTGTGTGTGTGTGTGTGATCAGCATGTATCAGCTGTTGGTTAATTCACGGGCAGGACGTGTCAAACATGTCTGAGGGGAAACGATCCTCTGTCTCTCAGTCAACACTGTGACAAAGGCCAGGTGTTGATGCTGTGAAGTCGCACGGCATCATGGGAAACGTGGTCATTGTAGCCGTTAGCCTCTCCTGATTAAAACACTGAGTAACGGGACGTCGTGCTCAGCGTCAGTGATGTGGTGACTGCAGGACACTCAGAGGAGGGTGACACTTCTGTGGTGGATATTATGGGATGTGTAATGTGTCCCAGATGTTGGTGCGTGCTGAGCTCCCTGCAGCCTGCTGCTCTTACCGTCTGTCACTCTGTGTGTTTTAATGCAGATTAACATCCAGACATTTTTCATTATTAATGTGAGAAATTGACAGTTTCCTGCAGCGTTGGCTGAGGTGTGAGCTCCACTTTACATAACAGTGTTTGGATCTGAACCCCCAACTCCTCCTCCTCCTCCTCCTCCTCCTCCTCCTCCTCCTCCGTTTGTCAGTGACACTGTCAAACTTTCACGATGCAGACGGGGTTCACACACAACAAGAGGTAAATATGGACATATAGACATGAGTAAATATGTGCATATACACCATCTGAGCCTCCGTCTGCCTCTCGCTCTCTAATAGCTCGACTCCAATGAAACATTCATGAGGATTCCTGAGGTTCGGGTAATGAGGTTGACATGGATTCCTCTCCTCCTCCTCCTCCTCCTCCTCCTCCTCTCTGCTGCTGCTGGATCCACATCAGGCTCTGACCAGCTCTGATGTATGAGGAGGAATCAGAGATAGACCCGACCCGGTCACACCGAACCTCATCAAACACAAACACAAACACACACACACGCAGGCGCACACACACACACGTGCACACACGCTGGGTGGAAAGAGAGTGAGTCACAGATTTGTTCAGAGGGGGATCGGCGGCGGCAGCAGATTGGATTTGAATTGCATAAATTTGAATTTGTCTCGCTCGTGCTGAAACGCTGAATCTGACAAAATAAAAATATTTCCTCATAGAATGAATGAATGTGGAGATGAAGTGTGTGTGTGTGTGTGTGTGTTGGAGGCTCAGAGCTCACTCCTCATCTCTGCTGCAGGTTTGATGCTTTGAGCTTTAACATTTTTAACAGAGGTTGAGTTGCACTGTGGGTAATGTAGTCGCCATGTTGGAGGACGACATCTCTGGTTCTGCTGCATCGAGCCTGTGTGTTTGAAGGAGGTGGAGGACACTTCCTGTTTGCCTCACGAGGCTTTTATTGTGACATTAGGTAAATCTGGATATGTGCTGTTAAACAGAGGACAGATCTTGATACTGAGTCTGTTCTGTTTTCTCTCTTTCATCCCTTCTTCTTCTTCTTCCTCCTCCCTGATAAACGGGAAATTCAGAAAACCAACTTTTCTAATGAGAGCACAGATGAACTCTAACTCTGGGATATGAGGCTGCGGTCCTCAGAGCCTCTGCACGTGCAGCGCTGCAATAACATTATGTAAAACCATTTGGTCGTCCCATAAAGGATGTGTTCATTAATCTGTATGGAAACTGTGAGCAGAAAAGACAGAGTTACAGAGGGGAGATAAGCACTTACTGCTCTCATTACGCTGGAATCACAGTGGCGGCGGCGCCCGACGTCGTGCTGACTCAGTCCGCGCTCTTTAATTGAGTTGGTTCACTGTTTGTTTGCTTCACTTTATTTTACAGCCTCTCTACAGATAAGTGCGGCGGCGGCGATGGCGACTCTTTCACGGTTCATGTGCTGCTCTCTGATCAGACGAGCAGTTTAACAGCTGATCTGCTGACTCACAGGAAGTTAGAGAGGACGCTTCCTGCTCTAATGTCTGTTAATGGAGGAGCCGCGGAGACGAGGAGCGTCTGCCTGCACTGCATCATCTTCTCTGTCCAAACACATCAACACACACTTTGAACTCGCAGGTTCCACTTCTCTGTGTCTCACCTCAGAGCTAAACTGCTGCTCTTTTTCCTGATTGATGCTCATGAATGTATTAACGCTCGTAAACAACAAGCGTCGCCTCTCGCCCGCCGCCCGCCGCCCGCCCACCCACCTGCCAGCTGTCCATCTGTCCGGTCGGTCCACTCACCGCCGCCTTCGTCCTCATTTGCATTTCAATCTCTTCGTCTGTGATCCCTGTGTTTACCTGTCCCTCTCCCCTCCATCCACCCTCACCCCTCCTCCCCCTCCTCCTCCTCCTCCATCCCTGTCTCCACTCATTTGTCTGCTGATGAGAAGGATCAAGCTTTGATATCAGATGAGACTCGAGACCTCTCGCCTCAGCTGACAGATGAGGGAGGAGGGAGACGAGGAGGAGGAGGAGGAGGAGGAGGGAGGAGATGAAGGTGATGGCACAAATATCAGAGAGCTGGGTGCAGAGATAAGGAGGACGAAGAAGATGAGGAAGAGGAGGAGGATGGAAAAAAAGCCTTCAGTTATAACTTGAGTTCAGAGATAAAGACGACGACAGCTCGAGGCTTAGCTCCTAACTTCAGCTGGTGGTGACATCACAGACGGTGATGTCATCTGTTCTCTACTTCATTAATGTCAATGTAAGTGAAAGTCACACTGTTGCTATGGAAACATCCAGGACAACAACAAAAATTAGCATAAGAACAGAGAACAGTCACCATGTGACTGGAGCTGCAACCGTTATCTGATCAATCGATTGATCGATTGATTAGAACAGTCCAAAAATCCCGACGTTCACTGAGTCAGAGCTGTGAATGTGATGTCACTGCTGTCATCATGGAAACCATGAGGTCATACCTGTGATGTCACTGCCGTCATCAGTGACGAGGCCTCGCACCGTCACACACACACTGAGACACAGCCTGAGAAACAATGACAATCCACCTTAATGTGCAGGTAAAGGCTTCAGGAACCATGGAAACCATGAGGTCATACCTGTGATGTCACTTCCTCTGACTGTAAACAAACACAAACAAATAAAATGGACGAGAGAGTTGTACAGAGAGAGAGAGAGAGAGAGAAGGACGCAACGTGAATACTGAGAACAATAGCAGCGCACGCGCACACACACACACACACACACACACACACACACACTCAGAGTGCTGTGGTTGCATGTTTTGAGGCTCCATCATCAGCAGTCTGTCAGCGTCGGCCTGTAAACTGTAACTGAGCTGACAACAGATCAGCCCCCATCTTCTGATGAAGTGGACACACACACACACACACACACACACACACACTGAGTCAGTGTGTGTGTGTCCTTGTTTCTATCACTGTGAGGACATGCACCTGGTGGTCAGGTCACTCTGTGGACACACACACACACACACCCTGTTGCCTGAGAACACAGATCATGTGACGGATACTGCGGCTCAGTGTGAAACTCATCTTTGACAAGATGGCGGCGGCGTCCAGCTGAGCTCTGTGCGTTCACACCCGACGTGATGCGTCACGTTGAACAAAGGCAGCGGGTCAGAGTCAGAATCTAACAGCTGCAACAAAGTTCTGCACAAATGAACCTGAACGCACCACGAGCTGACCTCGGCCTTCAGAATCTACACAGGAAGTGGCCATCAGCTGAGAGCCCCCCCCTCGTGGAGACTGATGAGTTTGAAGAGCGTTCACACACACACACACACATACACACACACACACACTCCATTCATTCACCTGCTGTCGGCTCCACTCTGATCCTGTCAGCCCTACAGAGGCTGATTGGCATTTCATAATAAATGACACACGGGGAAGAACAATTACATATAGGAGGTTGTCTCACACACTCACACACACACTCATACACACACACACACACACACACACACTCATACACACACACACACACTGCTCTTAACACTACATGGTCTTGCATGCAATCTGCAAGCGACAATTTAATCACGATCCCGACCTCGGTCTAATCCATATCAAAGATAAAATTCTTTTTAATCCCCTCAGAGTGAACTGCACACACACACACACACACACACACACACACACACAGGTAGAGTGTGTGTGTGTCAGATTTATAGCCATCTGCAGTGGGCTCTGGTAAAATGATCACAGCAGCTGATAACAACAGAAACACACTGGCTGATACTCGACCTCTAACCTGCACACTCATGAGTGAACAGAGTAACAGAAACACACTCTAGGATGTGTGTGTGTGTGTGTGTGTGTGTGTGTGTGTGTGTGGTTATTAATGGACTCCTGATGATCAAATGCAGCCAATCAGTGAGCTCCAGCAGCTGGACAGATAACAGTGGGACCATTAGTCTCAGTGAACTGGTTCTCAGCAGCAGCAGCTCACTGTGTTTGTTTAAATGAGTTTTCTCCAAATGGAAAATGCAGCTACTGTCTCAACAGGAGCTTCAGAGCTGACTCACCGTCACATCATCACACAGACACGGAGCAGACTTCTGTTTCTGCTGCAGCCTGTTAATCACTCTGCTGCTGTGGAGGAGGAGGAGGTGGAGGTGGGTGGTGTTAATCCACCACTCATTTCCTGAGTACATCTTTTACATTCAGGTCTGGAAGGTAAAGTGGAGCAGCAGCAGCGGCGGCGGCGGCGGCGGCGGCGGCGGCGGCGGCGGCGGCGGCGGCGGCAGCAGCAGCAGTGGCGGCAGCAGTCACTCAGCTCTGATGTCATGTGACTGAGCGAGCTTGGTTCCCGGCCTGAAACCTAATGAAGGCTGATGTTAATCAGGCCTCTGCTCCTTCCTCTGCTGCTCTTTAATTAATCACACGACCTCACAACAGAAAGAAAGACTCGAGGAGGAGACGGGACTCAGTTTTTGATACTGACACTTCGTTGGCTTCGAAGCTGGTCACGACTTCATGTGTCTGAGCTTTTGACTTGACAGAGTCGTGGTCATCTGGTCGACATCTTGTCCAGGCCCAAAGGTCAAGGAGCCTGGGTGACCTCAGTGCTGTGCTTTTTCTGACTCAGCACTTTTTACATCAGAAACTAAAACCTGATTTATTCAGGACGGTTTTTCAAACGTCGGCTCACTGACATTTCTCCTCTGCCTCTTTTTGTGTTTCTGCGTTTCACTGTAAAGAATAAAGATCTGATCATATCAGTAAAAGCTGATTGATTGATTGATTGATTGATTGATTGAGTTAATGAAGCTGCTCTGTTGCTGCCCACCTTTGACACATCTGCGTCCTGTCGTCCCGGCGACAGCATACAGACCAATCAGATCAGGCTCCAGTCGACCTGACGCAACAAACCATGGCTCAGCCCCAGTTCCCAGTTTGACCCAGTCTGACTCTGACCTGGTTCCAGTCAACAGAAATAAAACATCAGACTGTTCCAGCACCTCCTCCTCCTCCTCTTCCTCCTCCTCATCATCATCATCATCATCATCATCATCATCATCATCATCATCATGGGCCCACAGATCACTGCTGCACCTGGATTCACACCTGACAGTGATGTCACACAGCAGTGACACACACACACACACACACACACACACACACACACACACACACAGCTGCTGTTTGTCTTATCTTTAGTCTTGTCTCGTTCTGTTGTGATAATTACAACACACACACACACACACACACACACACACACCCCCTGCTCCTGTGTGTTTTATATGTGGCACATCTATATATAAAACACAGCCGTGGTGTTTGAATGATCTGCTCTTTCATGTCGCCGTGGAGACGAGCTGACCGCGAGGCATCGTGACGTCTGGCTTTTTCATCCTGAGATCAAAATCACAACTCTCTCACTTCCTCTTCGTGCGCCTTTGTGCCTCTGCACATTAAAACAAGTGATAAAAGAAACTCAAAACGACCTACTTTTCCTCTCTCACTCTCTCTCTCTGTCTTTCTCTCTCTCTCTCTCACACTTTTTTTTTTGGCTTCCTCAAAAGAGCGTTAAAATACCGTCTCCGTCTTCTTGCGGATGACAGGAGGGAAGTTAAAGCAGGTTATTTTAGTCTCTGGTGGAGATCTTTGGATGCCTCCTGCCCTCCATGCTTACATAACTGCTGCCTTTCTCATGCTTCTGTTCAAATGAAGAGGAGAAAAAAGAGACACCGCCATCGTTCTTTCTTTCTTTCTTTCTTTCTTTCTGGGTCATTCAGATGCAGCAGCATCAGCGATGGTGGTGTGATGGTGGTGTGATGGTGGTGTGATGGTGGTGGTGGTGGACAGAGGCTGTAACGAAGCTCTCAGCTGTCAGCGGGAGCAGTGGGAGTGTTAAAGGCCAGCGCCTCACCTCTGCTTCATTATTTATCTGCCTTTTATCTTTTTGTTGCTTTATTTATGAGCTTCAAACAGGTGGCCCTGCCAGGGAGGAAGAGAGGGGGGACGGGGGGGGACGGGGGGTCAGGGGTGGAGGGGAGAGGACGTGGAGGAAGCTGAAAGAGAGGAGGAGATGCAGCAGGAAGAAAAGAGGAGAAAAGGTCAGGGAGGAGGGAGGAGGGAGGGAGGTGTCGTATGGGCAGCTGAAAGTTTCTGGTGGTTGGTGTGAACTCTCCCTCCACACCGACCCCCCCCCACACACACACCTCCTCCTTCTATTAAAAACAATAATGCCCCAGGTAAACATGGAGACCACTATGATGACAACAGTGCAGAGCAGTGCAAAGTGACAGTGACGGTGACAAACAACTGTTAAAGAGTGAAACGACAGAAACTGACGGAGCGACTGTGTAACAACGTCTCTAACAAACACACACACTAACGAAGCTGCGAGCCGCCTCCGTGATGAGTTAAATAAACGAGCGACACAAAACAAACTGTTGTGTAACTCTGAAGATTTGCTTCATGAGCTTCAGTGGATTAAAGAGAAAACACACGTCGGAGCTGAGGACGACTTCAGGAACCTTAACAACACACACACACACACACAGTCTTCATCTACGTCCTTATATCCAGTGTGAGCAGCTCAGTCTCTGTTGCCCCCCCCCTCCTCATTAGGACTCTGCCCAGATGTTCAAATAAAACACAGAAAAATGCAGAGCAACACTTTTTCACCATCGTCTCGTGACTCACGTTTTACATTATACGCTCCTCTGCTCTCCTCCTCTCTGTCTCACCCCCTCCCTCCCTCCCTCCCCCTCTACTCCACACACACACAGCAGGTGGTGGAGCCTCATTACAGCATAATGAGAAAACCACCACCCCATTTAATCATCATTGGTGGATGCAAAATAGAAATAAGTGACGGGCTGAATGTGAAGTGAGGAAACACAGCAGATTCACCCTCATCACTACGCTCACGTCTGCTGCGTGTTACACATGGTCTACACACTTCATCACTGTGGTACTGGTCCCACTGTTTCCAGTTTGATCCAGTTTAAATCCAGAATCACATCTGGATCTGTGTGTAAATTCACTTCTTCATCACTAATGAATCCAAATTTTAAATGGACAAACTGCAGCCGGACGTGTGACTTGGTTTCAAATTATCTCATATTATAATTTCCTTCTTATTAAAACAGCGACTGGTCACAATTAAAGACGACGGAGCAGGAAGTCAATTACACAGGGATGTAAAGACACACACACACACACACACACACACACACACACACACTCTTTTTGTAATGGATCGCAAGTGTCTCTCGGCCCTCTCTACCTATTCATGGCTCAGTGTGATCAATGAGCTCCGTCAGCTGATGTAGAGACAAAGATACTGGAGGAACAGGAGTGTGTGTGTGAGTGTGTGAGTGTGTGTGTGTGTGTGTGTAACATGCAGCAGCTGCTCAATAATTCATGTCTCTGCAACTGCAAACAACTTAAGACCAAACTCTACTGTCTCTCTCTCTCTTCTTCCCAGTGATAGTCTACCTCGGTCACCCACAGGCACCAATTCTGTCCAAGGCCAAAAGCAATCTTACACACACACACACACACACACACACTCACACACTCACAAACACACACACTCACAAACATATACAGTGTGTTGTGTTTCATGAGGCGCCACAAACATAGTAATTGCTATGCCATTGTTGGTGTTTGTGTTGAGAGTTATTTAATATGGACACACACACACACACACACACACACTCAGAACTTCACACACACACACACACTCAGAACTTCACACACACAGAAACACACATGCAATCTGACAGTGCCAGTCATCATTACACTCCCAGACTGCATCCCCCAGTGTTTCCATTTCATACAGCCAAATAACATCTCAGAGGGAGGGTGTGTGTGTGTGTGTGTGTGTCTGTGTGTGTGTGTGTGTGTGTGTCCTGGTTTGCCCCAGTTACCATCCTGATAAAGGAGTAACTGCTTTTGTCCGCCTTGTGCAGTAAATACACTTTGGGAAACATTATCCATCACACTGTGAGTGCTTATGGCTACTGTGTGTGTGTGTGCATGTGTGTGATCATGTGTGCGAGCATGTGTGTGATCATGTGTGCAAGTGTGTGTGTGATCATTTGTGCGTGCCTCTGGCAGATGAATGCAGATGTATTCATGAAATGCACCACAGCAGTTTACAGTGATCACGCCCGTCTCGCACTGGGAGAGGTCTCTCATCATTTAACAGCTAAACACACACACACACACACACACACACACACACACACACACACGTGTGATCCATGTTTTTAGCACCGTGTTAAAGGGTACGTTCACCAAATTCTCTTTTGTTCACTAAGTCATGGTTTTGAAGATGAAGACAGTTCAGAGTTGACGTCCTGACGTCCTGACGTCCTGACGTCCTGACGTCCCTCAGGTCTGTTACAGAGCACAGCATGTGCATCACACACATGACAGCTGGACTTCAACATAACGAGGCACAGTAAAAGTTTATTCATTACATCACTGCTCAGTCACTCAGCGCTGCCTCTGCTGCAGCCATGCTAACAGAAGCTAAGCTAAGTTCAGGATCAGAGGAACTTTAATGAATGAGACCGCGCCAAAATGATTCATAAAACTAAAGACAAAGTATCAATAATAATGACACATAAAAAGAAGTATAAAGCTGTTCAACAGCCTCTGAACTAGATCAGGATGATAAATCAATGTTATCAATTAATTTATATTTTTGTTGTTTAGAAATGAAAATTTAATTTCACTTTAGCTCAGGTAACATGTAGTACAAAGACTGTGGCACCTACAGCTGCACAAGACAGATACCGCTAACACTAGCAGCTAACACCAGAAGCTAACACTAGCAGCTAACACACTGCTAACACTAGCAGCTAACACCAGAAGAAAAGACCAGAAGCTAACATTAGCAGCTAATGTTTCCCACAGAGGTGCTGGGGCAGAACTGTACAGATGTGGTGAAGATACAGATTAAAGAGTCTGAGTTCATGGACATGGTGAAGACCATGGAGGGCAGACAGACGAGCTGCACGGCCTCAGACTTATTCAATGACCCCTTTGTCTTTTCTGGTTTGTTTTTAACAGGGAAAAAAAAACTGCCACATCACCTGACTCTACTCTTTATTCTCCTCTCAGTGTGAAGCTGTGAGGAGGTCAGAGGTCAAAGGTCAGGTAACATACTTGAACAAACCCTGACGTTTCTGGACAGTTGCAGTTCCTGCGGTAGAAACCAGGCCACACTGAGCAGCAGCTGCTTAATGAACCACTTCTGTTCCAACAGATTGTGACGCTCGTGTCGAAGCTGTAATCATCCAGAAATGAGTCTGTGTCTCTGCTTTAATAATAAAAAATATATGTGATTATTTATTTATACTCCATAAAGTCAAAGCTGCTGCGTCCATGTGTCTGTCTCTGCTCTGACGCAGCCACTTCCTCTTCATTGTAACAGTCTTCCTCTCAGTCCGAACGGTTTTGTCAAACACGACTTGTGAGTTCGATTCCTGCAGAGTCGCCACTGTGACACCGTCCTACTCTCTCTCTCTCTCTCTCTCTCTCTGTCTCTGTCTCTCTCTCTCTCTCTCTCTCACACACACTCACACACACACACACTCGTCTCCTTTTATCTCCGACAGGAAAAGGTTTTAGAGGGAGGTTCTTCTTCCTGGGCCCTGTGATCTTTTTGGTTTCACTGCAGCCACCTGCTGCATCAGAGCCAGCCCAGACACCACCCGCTGAATTATTAAACACCACGCCTTTAAACGCTACCACTTCGCTCTTTCTTTCCCTCCGTCGCTCCATCCTTCCTGCCTCCTGCAGGCGACCTGCTGCATTATTAAACAGCCGGACCTCAGCTGATGTCATTGTCTTTTTTCTTTTTACTACGCTCCTCTGCGGCCGGTTTTCAATTTTCTCAGCGTCTCTGTTGTTCGTCTGTATCTTCACCTCCTCCTCCTCCTCTTCTTCTACTGGTTTTATTTCTAAAGAACTCTGTCACCGTTTTGTGAGACAAATAACTGAGCTCATCAGCTCTTCAGTTCTCCTCGCTGTACAAACAGTTCCTACTTAATCTGACTCAAAGGAAAACAATTGATCTACTTGTTTTCTTATATAATAACAGTCCAACGTTCTTAGATCTGGATGACGACGCCGCTCTCTGCTTCTCGCCAACATCGCTGCTCGGTTTCATGGAGCTGAAAACATGAAAACATCTTTTCGGGTGTAGAGTATTGTTAGAAACCATCTGCACCAGTCCCAGAACAACAGACTAACGCTGGGCACGGCACCAAAACTCAACTTTTTCTGTTAAAGAAGCCAAATTTTCTTACACAAACCATTTAATGTTACAGCTGCATAAAAAACCCTCGACCTCGTTTCATTTCATAACAGCTGAGAACCTGAGATTCATGCTTCAAGTTCTGTCTGTCCCTGAGGTCGACAGCAAACCTCTGTTTCAAATGTTAGATATGTTAGAAATACAAGAAGCCATACAAGGCTGCAGTACGGTGGCCCTGAAGGCTCAATGCTGCAAACACAACACAAGAGTGTGTGTTTTCTAAAGCTGTAGTATCTTGACCTCTCTGAGCCACTGTAGTTTTGGAGAAATGTGATTTAAGTCGAGTGTATCTGGAGCCCTCTTCTCACCACAGTGAGTAGAGACCTGGTTAACTGACCTGGTTAACTGACACCAGTGCCGACATCAACAGCGTCTGTCAGTTGTGTGATCGTCGTGAGCGCGAGCTGTTCAAATCCACGTTTCTATTTTAAACATAATAAATGTGGAAACAAAAAAATGTTTAAAAATCTAATCAACCAAAACTCTCATGACTAAACCTGCAGGTCGTCCACCTGCTCCTCTGTGTGGTTATAACCTCTCTGTGTCTCTCTCTCTCTCTCTCTGTGTCTCTCTCTCTCTGTTTGTCTCTCTCTCTCTCTCTGTGTCTCTCTCTGTCTCTCTCTCTCTCTCTGTCTCTCTCTCTCTCTGTGTCTCTCTCTCTGTCTCTCTCTGTCTCTCTCTCTCTCTCTCTGTCTCTCTCTCTCTCTGTCTCTCTGTCTCTCTCTCTCTGTGTCTCTCTCTGTGTCTCTCTCTCTGTCTCTCTCTCTCTCTCTCTCTCTCTCTCTCTGTTGCTCTGCGGTTACACTGTCTTGCGTTAGAAAAGCAGCAGCTGCATTTCCCAGTCAGAGCCGCTGCCACCACCACTAACACCACATGACCCCCACCCGACCAGAGGCAAAGACAAAAGAAGTGGGGGGGGGGGGTTTACTCTGAAGGATTTCACGTCTTTGAGGATGAACGGTGCATTTCTAATGCGGCTGCTGCTTCTTCTTCTTCTTCTCTTTTTATTGTTCCTGGGCTGCTCGTTTGCTCGCTGCCTCTCAGGGTCTCAGAGTTATTATGGTCTGTTGGTCTGTCTCATGGACACGTCCCCAGTGGACACTCAGAGGCCTTCTGATTCTGTTGTTACTGCCGTTTTATTTCTTAATTATGTCTTTGTCTCTGTGTTTGGTTCCATGAAGACATCATGTCTCTGATCCACGCGCTCCATCTCTTCGTCTTCTGTTTACATGCGGCTCTTTGTGTCATTGATGCGAACATGCCTCTGTTTTTTTCCTTCCACCATCTGTTTTCATCCCGTTTCTTTCTCAAACGTTGTTTTGATGTGATGATATTTTCATTCTGTTTTTCCTCTCACACTCGTCTTTCTATTCTGGGTTTGAGTTATTTGCTGTTTTTGGACGTACCACTGATTCCTCATGTCCGTCGCCCTGCTGCTTTCCTGTCTGTTTCTGTTTTTGTTTCTGTTTGTGTTTTTATCCGTGAGTCACGGCGGCGGAGGTGGCGGCGGCGGCAGCGGCAGCAGGTGGAGGCAGGACGAGGGCAGGGATGTGACGTAGCAGCTGAGAAGCTGCGTGAACAGGTGAAGGTGTCGAGGTGTAAACTCTAACGACCTTGTGATTTCAGATTTTTAGTTTTCCTGGATGTAAACAGGTCACAGTAGGTTCAGAGCGCTGCTCACAGACTCTTTGAGCTAATCACTGATTGATTTTTGCATTAATCTCTTTTCTCAGCTGAACACAGGAGCAGCAGCAGCAGAAGAAGTGTTTTGTTTAAACTGCTCCATCGGCAAAAAAGGGGAAATGAAGTGTACCTGATCAAATTAATACAAACTAATGGTCATATAAAGCATTTTCTCCATTTGTTCTGCACATCAGAGCTGATATCACTCAATTACTGAGGAGGACTGAGAGGAAACAAAGACTCATAACACAAACAGGCTGTAAATCACAGAGTCCAAACCACTGAGACACAAACCATGGAGGGGACAGGAGCAGAGTGGACAGGAGGAGAGGGGACAGGTTTACAGTGGGACAGTGATGTGACTCTCTTCATCAGAAACATCCTGATGAAACAGCAAGCGTCGATCCATAACATGTCAGGTCTGTTTTCTGACTGATCCAATAAAAACAGAGCAGATTTCAGAATAAAACACTCAGAGAAACCAAATCCTGCAAAGTGTTCGATGGTGGATCCAGGTGGTGGGCGGGGCTTTGGGCGCCTGCTTTGTTGTGACATCACAAAGTGACAGGAACCTAGAGCTGCTTTATAATCACACTACACATGGACGTCTAGCTTTATACCGTACAGAGCTTTAATAGAAGCAGTTCAGGTCTTATAATCTGCCCCTCACAGATTTCATTCCTTGCCGTGTGGTTCATTGACTAATGGAGCTTTAAAAACTCTGATGGACATTTTTCTCTTGTATTTTACATTTTGTGGATCAATCAATTAGCCACTTGAGACAAGTTGGCAGCAAACTCAGATCTGTAATGGCTGCTGAACAGGCCTCCAGTTTGTTATTACTCTCAACTGCAGCGTTTAAATCAGTCAGTGCAAATATAGATTTATATATATATATATATATACAGCTCCTTCAGATCATTAAGTCTTTACAGCTAAAACACACACTCGGTGACATGAGTTCTGCTGACAGAGGAAACGTAGGCTCTGAGATGTAAAATGAGGAGGACAACATCGGCATCATGAACGCCGCACTACAAACTCATTTTCATAACTAGTCCCAGAGCAGATCAGTGTGAGTGTGTAATGACTCCAGGCTGCTCCTCAGTTTTCGCCGGTGGCTTGACGCAGCTTTTTTAAATCACTCCTGGAACATTTCAAAATGTTACCGACAAACACAGAGGCAGAGAGACAAAAGCTGCAGGAGCTTTTTATCTGTGTTCAAGCTTCGACTTGACTCGACACGACACACACTCAGGCTTCAACGACACTAACACTGCTGAAAAAAAAAAAAGTCAGCCGTCGCTCCGTCTGATTTAACAGCAGCAGTGAGACGACTTCAAACGCTCCGACCGTCCGAGGCTCAGGATTCAGACACGAAGGCCCGGAGAAAACGTTTTGGACCGCGCCACAAAGGAATCCCTATTATCCTGACAGTGCCATTATCATTCAATGTGAAATGGAGACTACAAAGAATTTCAGCTGTGGGTCACTGCTGGTCAAGACTGAACCCCCCCCCCGAGAGGCTTCAGTCACAGTGGAGTTTAGATACTGTGCTACAAAAGACGAGACTCCAAAGGGCTGAGGAGACTTTGAACCTCCAGCGGTCCATGAACGCCACATCAGATAATATGG